>OZ021729.1:50081914-50681914 GCA_963978545.1 Linyphia triangularis | reverse complement strand
GAATACCGAAGTTAGAATTATTTTATTCTACTAATCTATTATAAAGCACTCTTCCAGTCGGGATTTATGAGAATCGACTCTATATAGAGGAAACTTTTTTAAGAAGTGTCTTTTCGATTATGTAGAGATACCTACTTTTCACATAGTATTTTAAACATCAATAAATAAATGTATTACTGTTTCAAAGTTATAGTTTTCCATTTTAAACAATTTCCTTTATTATGTGTTGATAAATTGCACATAAATGTTGAAAAATGTTCCTTTGGATATTCTATAATAGATGTACGAGATAAGGTTCATCACTGGACAGAACAGCTACACGTGCCGTTCCGTTCCGCGTTCTGCTTTCCAAATCAAATGTCATTATATCTCTCAGCAATAGAATACAATATCTAACTCAGATGTCCAAAAACGTAATTCTTTCAAACAATATTAAACGCACGGACGGCCAACTAGTTGGAGAATAGTTTCAGAGCAGAATTTTTTTTCCCACTGTCCAACTCAAACACAAGAGACCCATTTTCCACCACCGAATCAATAAAATTACACCTGTATTCCTCCAGTCGCTAATCGCCTTCCGATTCCATCCAATCTTCCGGCAAACCCTCTTGAAAAGTCAATACAACTTGACCACCGATCGGCAGCTCTGGTGTGTTGGTTGACCTCCTCCTCTGCGACGCCCGCATAACAACCGGATTAGAAGAACCTTTAAAGAGAGGAGGCCTCCTGAGCTATTTTTAACAATAGGGCGAAGCGGAAAGAATTGATTTTGTCTCTTCGACACTTTTTATTTCTTCTCCTTTGCTCTACCTCTGCGCGGTGATGGAACGATACAAGCGGGGAGAATGGTCAGCGAAGTTGGACAGGAGTCACTTCCTGCAGCATGTCGGGGGGCTTTATGTGATAACATTAACTTATTTTGTAGAACCGGATAGATCAGGTGCTAATTCACATGTTTATTTAAACCATGTAAAAATGATTTCTGAAGAAGAAAAAATAAACGTTTTGTGAGAATTTTGTCACTAGTGTGGTTCTTAAATCACTTACCTGGAAGTAAAATGTACTGGTTTCATTTGGAAAGTTGTGTATGAAATTTCAGATAAAAATGAAGACGATCGTCTTAAGTTTAGAATATTAGTAGGCCCGTGTGGAATCTGGATTTAAGATTGTTTAGTGGAATTCCTTTTATGGTACTGTTTACTATCACAACTTCCACAAATTTTGGACTGTTTCTGATTTCTTTTTAACTTTGGTTTTTAATTAAATAACTCAATGTGCAATTGCAAATAAACGTCAGAATTGTAATAATTCTGTCAGAAGCGGAGGTCTTGTCCTTTAAACTGGTGCATCATTTATCAGTTTTGTTTCTTTACAGTGGGAGAAAAAGAGGTTAAAAAAGGAAGAAGAAAGGGTGGGGGGGGGGGATAGTAATTTTTGGTTTATAATATAACTGTTGTTTTTAAAGTGTTTGAAAAAAAATTTAACAACTTTTTACAACTGTTACTGTGCACATATTAATAAAAGTTTGTTAATTTCTACAGGTTCCAGCCTCCTCTACAGCGAAAGTTTAGTTATTATAATCTGTAATGATAGAACAAAGAATCTGTTTGTCTGTCCGAGATTCTATGGACAGCGACTTTCAATAGGTGTAGTGCTCTGAAATTTTCAACATAAATAATTTGGGCTTTCTAATTGTAGTTTTAACAAGCAGAATATTTAAATTTATTAGGTTTTTTTTTAAAAAATAAATAAATTCTTAGTTGCTTTGCAAAGTCAAAGTGACTTCCAATAAGCGTAGATCTCTGAAATTTCGAACATAAGTATAGTTCTGGCCTCAGAGTCTTCCATATACTTTTGATAGATAAAAAAATAAATAAACAATCTCCGTAAGTTTAGACTACTAGTAAGTATTTTAAACGTAACGTAACGTAAACCTACGTAATTTTAGCCCTAACAATCTAATTTACATTTAAAAAATACATTGCTCTTACTTGGCATTTTCGGAAATTATATTTATATGTAGAAATTAATTATATTTGGCATTCCAGATAAGTGTGCATTGTTTTATTACCCTCGTATTTTTAAGTCATCAATTAAACATAATTGATTTATAATAAAAGACAACTAAAATCAGTCTACACTTTATAAAGTCAAATTGTAATCATTGTTAGACAATGTTTATAGTCAGTTATCATATTGTTGCGAATTTTCCACAGAGGCAATGATGACACAGTTCACAAGATAGGAAATGCTCCAAAACCGAGCCAAAACTAGTCCGATCAAAACAGTCAACAAAATTCGTGACGAAAAGAGGCCCTATCGTTTATATGGTTATCGTGAGGTTTCTGCCAAATAGTTGTCGTTAAAAAAGTTGGCGTTGGTAGACCATTGCCACATTCGGTATAGGTTGGTGTGATTTGCGAGAAACTTGCAAATCTGGTTTCCGTTGCTGCATTTCAAGCCAAGATCTTTGCGAAGCCGTGAAGTCACATTCAATACCAACGAAAAGAGTCGTTTTCTCGCCAATCTCTAACAAGGCAATTTTGATCGCAAATTAAAAAAAGAAAAAGCGCATTGAACAGAAATTTTTATGTTTATGGCTTTTTCGAAACATTTAGAATTGAATATATATATATATATATATATATATATATATATATATATATATATATATATATATATATATATATATATATATATAATGGTAAAAAAATCCAGGTATATCCAGGTAAGTCTCGAAATATCCAGGTAACTCGCCAAATAAAAACAACTCGAAATTTCCCGATTGCTTTAGGTGTTGCCACCTTTTTCTACCCTGTATTATCGCTGTTAATAAATAAAATAAGATAAAATACAATAGAATTTTAAATTAATACGTCATTATTTACAAATTTATACAGAAAATTTGTGTAACAATATGCATGCAATTAAAAATCCTTTTTGAATATAGTAAAGTGCTTATTAATAAAAAGTTGAATATAGAATAATCATATTCATATTTTTATTAATAAGCACTTTGCTACATTCAGAAACGATTAAACTGAATGCAACTGATGAGTGAACTATAAACATAACCAGCGACTTTTATTTTTCATTCTTTTCTTTCGCATGCAATTCTTTCTATCGACCTTTTAATAAATACCTTTCTCTGTTGCATGGTGGGCATTAAATCTCCCGCTTTGTAGCAGGAGCTTAGTGAAACGCAATTCGGGGAAAATTAACCGCCACTTCTAAGTGATCTTTGGATTAGCGGTCCAATTTGCCATCGTGAAGTCTCTCAAAAGGATTAATCTTGACGACTAAGCGTGGGATGTTATTTAATGTTTGAATAATTTGGAAATTGAATTTAGTAGGAATTTATCTTAGTAAGAGGGGTTTTCAATTTCTAAAGATTAAGTTTGAGAAAATTCTCTGGGCGATTTGTGGCATTTTTTTTATCAAGATTAGTTGAGGAATGTTATTTTCTTTAATAAATATTTAAAAAGGTGGTTGTGTTTGAAGAGTTTACATTTCCGATTTGCTTGTAAATATTTGACGTATAGCTCAATCGTTTTTATAAATGTTTGCGTTTATTTAGAGGTTTTTAAGACTTCGAACTTAGAATAAATTAAGGCATTCTGATATCTTCCTCCTAGAAACAACTAATACTCATTTTTAAAGCTTTACTACCTTAAAGATTTATGCATTGTTATTATTTATTAACTTATGTTGATTAAATTGATGTTTGTGTGTTTTACGAATGTTCACTGATTAATGGAGCTTTTAAAATTGCTAAAAGTTATTTGGTTTATACAATTCTTCATTTTTTGCTCTTTAAAAACATCGTCCCTGTTATTTTTCTCAACTCAAATTAAAGTAACCAGAAGACGTCCTTGTTTTTTTCTTCTACTATTCATTAATTTAAAAGTTTTTTTGAAAATACAAATTAAAATAAACACTTGAGACATTGATTCATTTTTAATCGCTTTGATATTTGGATCACAATATTATATTTTAGGTATATTTTGAAATCACTGCTAAAACATGTTAAATTATCTAAGATGATTTTAAAAATGGTTGTTTAACAATGCTTTGACTCGAAAGAAACTTTTAATTAATTTAAAATTATATGGCGTTAGTTGACGAAACATTTCCGATTTAATTACAAAAAAAAAAAAAAAAAAAAAAAAAAAAAAAGTTAATAAAAAAAAAATATATTTCAAACATAATTTTAGTTTTAATGATATTACTTTACATTTAAAAAAATACATTTCTCTTACTTCGCATTTTCAGAAATTATATTTATACATAAAAATTATTTACATTTTTAAATCTTGACTAGGCAGTACTTGTTCATTTTATGAAAATGTGTAATTTACTACTACTGAACATTAATTTTATCCGTTTTTTCGAGTAATAAATTTCTGATGAATGGCGAAGTTTACAAACGAAGGCTATATACAGATGACAAAAATAAAGTTTCAATAACTATTAAAATCTCCATTCCTCACTAATTTCATCATCGATCAACCTTATTGCTTCTCAGGATTCGACCAAATACGAATTGAGGGTATGGAACATCGCACAACTTTTAATTACACCTAATACTGTCCTCTGCATTTAGATTCGCCATTGATTAATGTAGTTGACGCCATTGATTGATGTAATTTGTTTTTCATCAATTTTAAAAAATGGGCAGTTTGTGGATATTTCTGGTAATTATCACTGAACTATCAGATCTAAAACAATCAGATTCTACTCAAATGCCATTTAGCTTGATTTTAGCGACATAATCTGCAAGCGCAAAACACACGTCTTGCCGTTTCAGGATCAAAACAAGAATAATTTTTACATAAGGGTATACACTGTCGAATCGGAACATTCTCGAATTAGAACATACAAATCGGAACAAATACATTGAACAAATGGAAGGGGGGAGAATACCGCCAAAATGGCGAAATCGGCAACATATTTTTCGATAAATATGTCGTTGTTCTTTCTTATTAGTGAAACTGAGGAGGAACAATCGCTTATCGATGATACTCAAAGGAAGAGAACTCTGAGTCAAAGACATTCGTTTATCACCTTTTTACACCTTTATCGCATTTCTACGGGAATTTCGGAGGTGCGGATGTTTAAAACATCTGAAAAAGTTTTACCACAGCAATTTTGATCAAAATTGTTTGAGCCACTTTTGGCAATTACTAAAAAACATAATTTTTTCAATGGCAGCTACCTTATGACCATGCGCAATTTTGCCGAAAACTTTAATGACAACAATGAACAACCGTAAGGGGACTTGGTATCCTTCAAACTAAGCCTTTAAAATTATAATATTTACATATTTCGAAGTATTACTAAGTAATAACTAAATTTTATTTAAAAAAAAGTTCACATAGTGCACTAAATTTTCAAAATTAAATTTTTTTTTAAAAAAATTAATCAAATTTAAAATTCTATCTTTTTCTTTTTTCAATATTTTTTCCCGATTTTTAAAAAAAAACGTTGTTAGTAATATACTTTAACTTTTTAGTCATCGCCTTAGAATAAGTAAAATGGCTTTCGAGAAAAACGATAATTACTGCACCTATAGATAAAAACGGGTATTTTTCAATATTTAAATTTGTAAAAAAAAACAGTTTTATTTTATTCAAAAATCCATGCCTATTTTTATTAAATAGATATTAAGAAAGACACACAAAAAATTTGCAGTCATTTCATTAATATTTGCTAAAATGTTAGCATTTTGTGTAAGGTGGGAATTTCAAAATTTAGGAACTAAGAAAAATGTGTTCGAAACATCAAAGGAGCTATTGTAGCAAAGCTAAATTCTCCATAAAAATATAGTTTTTCCGCAATTTCAGTTATCTGATTAGCTCAAAAACTTGCCAGAATAAGGATAAGGTTTCAAAGATTACAAACATGCAAAAAATAGAAAATTAATATTATTATTATTTATTTGTGAAAACAAGGGATACCAAGTCCCCTTAATGGTACATTTTTCCAGCCCACTTTTTTTTAACTCAACCCTTTCCAAAACGTGTAGAAATGCCAAAAGAATCGATTTTTTAAAAAAAAATTTTATCGAGTGCGATACTTTCATTACCCTGTGTAAACGCATTGGTAATTGAAAGTAAAAATGTTGGTAATACTGTGAAAAGATTTTATCACGCTTTTACTTGAAATATTTCAAGTATTTTTATAAAGTTGAAATATAAGTATTTATATTGCTGTTACGTCTGCAGTTTATTTCCTCTTTGTTGCTATAAGTTCTTTGTCTAACTTCTTAATGGTTGTCCAAGCTCCCTTTTTTTGTGATTGTGGTGACACTAATGAGATTTCTTGCCGTCGAAAGTCGGATATACGAGATATTAATCTTCTGTTTTAGTAACTTCTTTAAGGGTTATCTACAGTTAGATGTGCCGAAGCTAAGAAATGTCTTGGCCTTTCCGAGTTTTTTTTACTTACGCAGAAAGTTCCTTTATTCGATTTTTGTAAGTTTTTCTAGTTTATTGCTGAGGTTCCCTTTTCTAAAATATATGTTATATTTATGAAAGGTTTTTCGTTTTTCTTTCAACGAAAGGGAATGTATGAATATTACTTTTTATCAATTTCTATACTTTCTTTAAAATGTCCTATTTGTTCTGGCAAAAGAAAATATGTTGAATATGATGCTTTAGATTTCTTAAATTCAATTCCCCCCCCCCCCTCGTATTATCCAATGAATGAATGAATAAAACTGATAGATTTTTTGTAAAAAATTTAAAATAAATTCAGTCTCTGTTTTTATTAATTGTATTTACCCCTGAATCCCTATGAAACCCCATAAAATTGCCTTGAGGATTGGTTAGATTTTTACTTATTACAATTTTCATTACTTTAACGTTATTGATATTTTTAAATAATAAGATTATTTTTTTATCCAGTTTCCTACCTTCTTAAAATTAAAAGAGCGCATCGAGGAAATATGTATAAAAATCATTATGAAATAATGCAGAAATATCTGTACCTCGGAACTAGAGTAAAAAAAACCTTATATTCTAGTTCCTAATAGGACTTTCTCAATGACACTTTCTTATAACTCTCACTATTTCTTTTAGATATTTTAAGTGACTTGCGATGTTATGATTCAATATGAAATGAAAGTTTAAACTAGATTCTCAAGCTGCCCCTTCCCATAAGCCTAATGCTTCAATTTTTTGGTCTCAATAAATTTAGGCTTTAAAGCTTATGAATTTTTGTTCCAAATATTACTAGGAGTAATAAAATATCATTAATAAAATTTTAAGGGAAAATAACTGGAAATTTTATAAGATAACATACAGAAACTTTTGAAAGGGAAATTAAAAACCAGCTAATTATTTTTACTCTAAATTTTGTTTATGATCCTTTTAGTACGGGCAAAATGGTACCAAAACTATAAGAAGAACATAAAAAATGGGTTCGTTGATGGCAAAAATGTTTCATTTTTAATGAAAATGAATAATCAAAGGAGTCTATAAAAATGTCTAACGAAGAAGGGTGTTTTTTTGGGCGGTGGGGTCAGGCGGTCAAGGGGTTTTATAACTGAAAAATGAATTTTGGAACAATCTAGTCATATGACATATGTTTTTAGAGTATTTTTTTTTTATTTTGAATCGAATAAAAAAAAAAGAAAGACGATGCAACTAATAAAAAAAGTTACAGTCCATTTTTTAGGCGAAAACACATGTAAAAACCGAAGAAAAGCAAAATGCGACATAAATAAAAAAAATTGGTCCGTTCATGATACTTGGAAAAAACTTTCATTTGTCATGAGAATGAAGAAACAAAAGTCTATAAAAATATCTAGCAAAGAAGGGTGTTTTTGAGGGGGGAGACGGGGGGTAACTGTAAATTAATTTTGCCTAGGCATGCGACCCTTGTGTGTGGAGTATTTTTTGACGCTGAATCGAATGGAAAAAAATCAAGAAAGATCGAGACTTTCCTATAAAAAGTTAGTCATTTATATAGACGAATGTAAAGGTGTCCCTTATTTCATTACTTATTCATTATCTCTTATACTTTTTTTACTTACTATTTCAATTATTCACTTGTACATACTTATTTTATAACTAAGTAGTACTTTTTCTATTACATTTTGGTTGTTTATTAACATTTTCCACTCTGTTTTGGATCATTGCATGTACATTTATATTAAAACCTATAAAATAGAAAATTTTTATAGGATGGTTATATCGTTTTGATTTTTTCCCCATTCGATTCAGCATCAAAAAATGTTCCACACACATGTGTCACATGCCTGGGTTATACCAAAATTAATTTTCAAGTTTAAAAATATCTTTACCACCCACCCCCTCAAAAACACCCTTCTTTGCTAGATATTTTTATGAACTGTTTTGTTTCTTTATTCTCTATTTTGCTAAATTTCATAAAAGGACCAATTTTTCATTTCTGTATATCGTATTTTACCTTTTCTCGGTTTTTACATGTGGTTCGTTTATAAAAAGTACTGTAACTTTTTTTTATTAGTTATATCATCTTGCTTTTTTTCATTCGATTCAACATACAAAAATACTCAAAAAACTTGTGTCACATGCCTAAATAGTTCCAAAATTAATTTTTCGTTATATGACCCCCTGACCCCTTAAAAAACATCTTTCTTCGCTAGATATTTTCATAAACTCTTTTGATTATTCATTTTCATGACAAATGGACAATTTTTGCCAAGTTTCATCAACGGACCAATTGATTTTTTTTCTAATGTCCTATTTTTCCTGTACTATTTATAACTCTTTTTAACCTGACATAAAAATTCTTACATTTTAAAGCAACTGACTGTAATTGTGTGACCTAAAAATTGAAGCATTAAGTCGACGGGGAAGGAAGAGCCTAACTGGCCCTCTTTAGACACAATCTACAATTAAGACAAAAATCTCCGAACTTTGACTCAGATCTATTTGACTCTGAGGTAGAGATATTTATTTTAAGAAAACCAAAAATGAATATTTACGCAATTTTGAATTCTTAAATTTATTTGAAAAAATACTATAAGGTTATTTCATTGTTGATTTCTCTTAGTGATATTATATTTTGCTGGTTGCACAAGTTAGTCCCAAAGGTTTTGTGGTTGATAAAAACTTGAAGATTGTATTTCTATGGAAAACGTGGCGATAGATCCACAATATATTCAAAAGTTAAGGACATTACCTTCATTTTAAAGAATTTTACAGAAGAACTAATCATTGCTAAGATTTTTTTTTTTTTTTTTTTTTTTTTTTTTTTTTTAAATACCTTGTAAGCCTCAGAACAAAAACTGTTGTTGTACGACAGTTGGAGCAATTTTTGGTATGCCAATTTTACAGTTCTGATTTAAAAAGTTTAGAAGCTATTTCTGGATTACACCTATGATATGTATTTAAGTTTTCTTGTTTATAAAAGTGTTTTTAAGTAAAATTGTAAGCGAAAATCCTAACAACTTCTTTCGTTAAGGTCACCCATCTATTTTGCACAAAACTTTAACTTAAGTGTTTATTTACTTTTCAAATCTTGTATATTATGAACTTCAATTTTGTTTGTGTGTTTGTGACAGGTACTAATTTACCAACTTGCTGTCATCCAATCGATCTGAAAATTGGCAGATAGACTCGTTGTCGATAGCATTGCATTCTATCAAATTGCTATGATCTCAAAATAGCTTAAAGGAATTGCAATTGCACGTAAAAGTTAGCAATGCATATAAAGGATTTATAGTGACAAGTTTTTTTATGGGTTAGTTATTTACCTTTTCAAAGCTTATTGAACACAAACTGTATAGAAAAATGTAAAATCTTTGTATAAACAAGATTTACGTGAAGAGTACTATCGATTTTTTTTTTTTATTATTATTATTTCAACTAAAGTACATGTTTGGAGATTTTTCAGAGATTGTCTCTTGCGGAAACGTGTTCGCTAAAAGACCATTACTTCCACAAAAAATGTTATTTTGTTTCGTATTATTGATTAGAGCTATTCGTGGTGTTCTCATATTTATTTATCGAATTCCCCTGTTTACTCCTTTTTCAGTGGAGAAAATATCTCTTTAATATTGAATGTTTGCTTAAAAATCGATATAAATACCTTTTTTCGCTGAAATATCATCAACTGAACCATAATGGGTATTTTATTGCCTTATCGATTTTTAATATTTAAACTTAATCTTTCTTCCTCGAATTTCCTATTTTAGTTATTAGTTAGCTTTCTTTTTATAATACATGTGCTGCTCTGTACAGGTTTATATGCATTCAACTGAATGATGAAAAATCTTTTTTGTTTTTTTTGTTTTTTCAGTATATACTATTTTATTTTTTTTTAATGAATCTTGAATGTCTAAAAGGTACTAGCTGATTTTTTAAATTTTACAAGATAAACAAAAACAAAAAAAAAACTTGAATTTTTGTTTGAATTGTATAGATTGAGAGGACGATTTCTTTGGGAATTACTAATTATTGTGCAATATTCATAAAAAGTAAATTGTAGATTTCAGGGAAGGGTCCTTTACAAAACTGATCCAATTTAGTAATAAGAGACGGCACTATA
Organism: Linyphia triangularis; assembly: GCA_963978545.1. Taxonomy (NCBI): domain Eukaryota; kingdom Metazoa; phylum Arthropoda; class Arachnida; order Araneae; family Linyphiidae; genus Linyphia; species Linyphia triangularis. The sequence goes on along the minus strand of OZ021729.1, from coordinate 50,671,378 downwards.
AAGGTTTATTAATGGAAATTGCATTTTTAAGGCTTCTTTTCTATGTTTAAGTATTAATATGCAATAAATAGAAATACCTCAAATATGTTTTTTACAAACGTTCTTCTTCAACGCTTGTTTGTGATGCTGCACAGAGTTCGTGATGTTTTTAAAACTTGGTGTGTTTTGTTTATTTTACTTTGAAAACTAGAAATGAGGCCTTTTCACTTAAAAAGCATTGGGTTATGTGCAAACATGAAAAAGATTAAATCATAAAAAGAAGTTTTTATAATAAATACATTATATGGATTGCCAACACTTATGTGCAATTGCAATTCACTCTTTCTTACCCATCGTCTTCTGTTGAACATAGATCCTCTTAGAACCACTTGCTTTTTCATAAGAACTGGAATTTATTTAAAAGATTTTAAGCTCTGGTAGAGTTTTCAGTGTTTAACCACTACAAAGATAGCATTCATTCGGTGTCGTTTTATTAAGGTAGTAGTCTGGTAACTTACACGTTTTTTTACGTCTTTATCGGGAATTTTTTTTTAATGGGAAAATAGAATTATATATATATAAATATATAATTTTTTTTTTTTTTTTTTTTTTTTTTTTTTTTTAAGGAACAAATCGGGCTTTAAAATGGATAGTTAAGGATGGGAAAAAAAGATCCTAGTCTCGACGAGAACGACAATTCTATATATTAATAATCAATTTTTTTATTTTTTTTATTTCAGATGTCTTTAAGAGTCGAAATCACCGGGATCAGCCGCGTATCTTTTTTTAGGCATCTACTTTGACCATTAATAATAATAACAATAATAAAACGTTGTAAAATTAAGTAAAAAAAAATATTATTATTTTTTTGTATCTATTAGATGTCAATAATAACATACTAAAAAAAAACAATTGAATGTTATTCTCCCATAAAAAAAATTCAGATAAAGTCGTAAAAAAATTTGCAAGTTACCAGACAATTACCTTAACTTCCCTCCCTCCAATTGGTTTGATTTGCCGCCCTCCCCGATAATTTTGCCCATCAAAAACAAACAAATAAAATCGCAGTGAATATAAATTATTTAAAAAAGTGAAAACCGAGTTTGAAAAAAAAGTAGCTCTTTTCGGAATTTGCCTCTCAATTGTTTTCGTCTTGATAATTGATTCTAGCTGATAACACATTTACAGGATAACGATTATCGGTTTATGTACTGATTTAAAACATGATTTAAATACCAAAATATCAAAATTAGGATTTATTAAACTGAATTTGAATAAAAAATAAAATAACTTTTGTTTACTATTAGCATTGGTGTCTTATCCAATTTGATAAAAATTTAGAGGCACTACATGGACTAAATTTCATGCTATAATTTGTTTTATATTCAAATTTAAAGACTTTAACTATCATTGTATATTTAAAACTAATTATTTAACCATTCTAACGTTTGATACTTTTTAAACAAATATTTTGTAAAACCTTACGATTGAAATGTTAATATGTAGTATACAAGGCACTATGTAAAACAATTTTAGTATTTAAAAATGAAAACCTTTTCCTAATCGATTTAACTTAAGACCTAATTGATTTAACTTAAGAGCTTTTCTATACATAAAATAAAAGTATTTACCTTACTTAAAAACGAGAGAACACATCTCTAATTTCTAAATCCGATTGTTTAGTTCTAAAATACTTTACAAAAGCATTTTATAATAAATCGAATTTATCGCAATTTTTTTAACTCGTATGAAAAATTTAAAGTTTTCAAAACTATTTGCTGATTTCTATCACTTAACCGACAGATATTTATTTCCTTTCACTTTTATAAACAACAAAGATTGTTAAAAAGAATCCACAAAATTAAGACTTGAAATGATTACCAAACTCCAAAGGAGAACAAAGACCGAAAGCAAATTACCTTGGAACACACATGCACACAAAGAACGATGGTGTTAAAGGTACCGGAAGTCGACGCCCCCGAATGTGGGGAGGGTACAAACAAAGGCGAGAGTTCAACCGGAAACCCAATTCGGTTTCAAAATTCGCTTTTCCTCACAGTTGAGTGAACATTATGTGCTATTCCGTTCTAATTCGCGATTCCATGAGAAAGCGAAATTGTTCTCTTTCCCTGTTCGTTTCTTTTTTCAAGGATCTCTGACAAGTTATAGTGCGCTGTAATAGTAGACTGAGAGGCGACTGTAAGTTTAGAACCCCATCGAATATCATCCTGAATTTTTTTCTGATAGAATCTGGAGAAATGCTTGTAGACTTTGTAAATCTGCTGGTCTGCTGGGACATATATGGCCGAAACTATTAAAAATTCTTCTTTGAATGAGTTGAACTGAATCCGAGTACCAAATATGTCATAACTTGCCAAATAATTAACATTCTTTTTTATTTGGTAATCCACCGCTCTTCAATTTTCAGTGAGAAAGGACGCAGACGATTGATCTTTGGCACCAAATATTAGCATCTTTTGAAAGTGAGCCAAATTGACGATAAATATTCCGTCACTAATTCAAAACTGATTCATTCAAAGTCGATTTTTAAACATTTTCCGCCATTTTTCCCTGACGCACTATTCTTTTCATTATTTACTGTGTTTCTCGATGTTCTACATAAAAATTAAGAATGGTGTTCGATGGGATACCTAAACAAGCAGTTGCCGTTCGGACTGTAAATAATGTCGTTAATTAACGAACAGGCTCCTGGTTAATGGAGCCTTTATAGTGATAGTTACAATTACAAGCCAACTCAGCATATATGCGCACTAAGCAAACAGTAATTAGAACAGTAATTAGGGAAGTAAAAATAAGTCGATGTTGCATTCAATGTAACACTTAATTTTTTATTCCCCCCCCCCCTTTTGATTTTTGGATTTACAAACAAGCTTATAAACCTCTTTACTTTTAACATCTAACTGCCTCCACTCAAGTTTTGGAGTGCTACAGTAATCTTTAGAGACTTATTTTGAATAAAGATGAATGTTTATGAAATAAAATCCAGCGACGAAAAGCGTTTCCGAAATTTTATTTCCAGAATAAAGAAAAAATCCATACTCCGGCTATTCATCAAATTGCTTTTTGACGATCGTCTATTTAAATCCATATCCGTTGAAAGCATTATAAAATATAGATTCCAGTTCTTAAAAAGGTTCAAAGAAGCAAAAAGAGGGCGAAAAAAAGCTTCAGGTAAAAGCCAATCCATGTGAGCTAACAATAAAACCACACCTCCCTCTTATTTAAGCATTGGTATAAAAAGTAAACCTTACCGCGGATTTACTTTTAAGGTCATCAATCTTTCCTTTCGGTAGTAAGACGGGAAAAAAAACCAGTAGAAAAATCGCATCTAAGTAGTGTTTACAGTCTACTTTGATAGACAATACTGTCTTGCTGGAACCTCATTCAATTCCTGGAAGAAAAACAATGTTTTGCTTAGAGGCATGACATATTTTGTATTTTTGTTGTGGAATTTATTTAAAGATCTTTATAGACAGGTTTCAATTGGTTTTATCGTATAATTATGCCATTCAATTGACTTATCAATATACTCTGAAGTACCTGAAAATGGTACAATAACGCAATACTTTAATACTTTCCAAGAGTAATCGAGTTGACTATCGTATCCTGAAGTTCCAGATCGGGGAGGTTTGTTGGTTGTATTCAGATTATCTGGCGCCGTCAGCAACACGAGGGCTATAATGCGCCGAAACATTCGTCATTAGACAAGCCAACATACATTTACAAACACCCATGCCTAACACGGGACTCGAACCCGCAACCTCGAGATCTAGAAGCTAGCACACTAACCACTATACCGTTTGGTCGGCCCCAGATCGGGGAGGGAGAGTTCCACAGCTTTCATGGTTTGTTGAGGGTCCATCATTGAATTCCGTGTCATTTGAGATTGCGTTAAACGTGTATCGTGTGAAGTTATCCTTGCTAGTCTACGCTTGTCATGTGCTTCTACAGACATTTTCTGGTCATACTGATGTCGTATTAGGACAAATAGTGGTAGGCCAAATGGTCTGTTGGAAGATCCGAGCCTGGCTAGTCCATCAGCATGTTCATTATTCAGTATTCCACGGTGCCTAGGATACCAGATGAACTTGACTTTGTTGTTTCTAGCTAGCCCCAGGTGAGGAAGAGCTATTGAATATTAAAATAAAGTGGAGAAAATTGATATATGCTGACAAAAATTATTATGTAGTGCTTAAATTATTCATCTGAAAAGAAACTAATACATAAGTATTAATATTTCATTACGAAATTCATTTAACATTTTTTGAAAAATCAAAGTTTGAACAGGGGATATGCAGATCACACAAGATGTATGGTGTTTATCCCTCCGCAAATATAGCAACTTTAAGTGGTATTCTTAAACCGTTCATGCTTCTTAATGAGTTTACGCCTCACCATCAAATAAACACGAGAAATGACGAGTAATTTAACAATACATTTTAAGCAAAAAATGTACAACAGTTCGCCTGCTTGATAGCCATCTAAGAATTTTAACATTATTTTCATCTTTAGAATTGTTTTACTGTTAAGAATACCTTTAATAAACAATTCCCTTTAATAAATAAACGTACTTGAATTTAATAATAAAATTTGCTTTGGTTAAATTTATTTTTCTCTGCGTGACAAAGAAACTCTACTTATTCCAACATGAGCTTGATGATGTTCTTTGTTCTTTACATTGCTGGAAATGAAAAATTTAGAAACAATTGCACTACACCAAAAATATTTCATCCCTTGTTGATTAGTTATTAATTCCAAAGAAAACGTATTCGGGATTTCAAATGCAACACGTATAGGTAAAAAAAGAAGACATAAAACTTCGCCTAGGGATATGACCACAGAAAGAGACGGACCGAGATAAGAAAAAGAAGAAAAAAAAGTTTTGGAATAAAATCCTTAGAAATTCTTAAAACTTTCCAAACTGACTCGATTTTCTTTTCTACGTGAATGGAATACTTTTTCCCGCCAATGCATTTCTGATAGTTTTTATTTTCTACTTTCGAATCTGCTCTTTCGGGTCAGAGAATTTTACCAAACGATAAGAATAAAAAAAAAAAAACTCGCTTTTAAAGTTTCGAAGGAGGCAACTTGCTCTCGAAATTGAGCTCATTTCGATGCAACAGTGGGTGCAGATTAAGGCTGGTAGGTAACTGAGCTGTTGCCTCATAAATGACTTTACTCTTCAATTCGAGAAAGTTCTATTGTCGCGGTTGGGGAAATGTGGCCTAAAGAATCTTTAATCAGGTAAAGTTCCAGGCATCACTAGTAAAAGAAATATTTTTTTTAAATAATAAATGTTATTATAGTAAAAGAAGTCAAGTGCAATACAATAGAAACTTCTTCAATTATAAAAAAAATTGCACCTTTAAAATTGTTTGCTTTTTAATTCAGTTTTCTTCTGTGTTATGATTTTGCTTCGTTACTGAGGTTAAAATGTAGTGTCAAAAGAATTCAATCACATAAAAAATAAAATATTTTTGCCCCTGTTTTTATGTTTTGTATTTAGCGAAACATATCAAATGTTTAAAAAATACTTGAACCTGTACAACGATCAAATTATCAAAAATAATTAACAGTGTAACTCAGTTAAAATTCTTTAATTTACAATGGTATTTATAAAACAACGATTTTTGACCAACACCAATTCACTAATTGTTCTAAAACTTCAAATATATTAATTTCTTATACTTGATTTCCAAAGCTTCCAGCATTAAATAATTTTTATCCAAGCGTCTAACAAGTACTTAACAGGAAAAGAAAATATCAAAACATTTGGTTTATTTGTATATTTACGTTCAGTTCTATGTTTCAATTTATTAATATCTCCTGCCTTGGTCTCATTGGTGACGTATCTTCATGACTTACGCTGGTTATCAGTTTTCTAAAATTTTCGGTCAACATTAGCGGATTTCCTATGCCGTAAATCTCTCGGGAGGGAGGTAAAATTTATAGGATCTCCCCGAACTCCGATCCTTGGTCGCAGACGATTTCTTAATGAGAAATCGATTCTTGTGTCACGTGTGTCAAGGGGGCCGGGGTAGGCCACTTGGCGTCGTGAGCCACCTTGTCCACTCTTGGAGGGGGAAGGGAGTATGCATGATTTACGAGCGAAAAGGCAGATTTGATGTGGGAGGAATTGATGTTGTTTGTGCCAATTTCTGACTCGATAATTTCCTTGGCGCGTTTGTTACTTGGATGGTCTTGAATTTGTTAGGGAGATAAATGAGAGAACGTCTGCTGAAGATCGTCGAAACTGAATATTTATATTTGTGCTTAATATCTGGTATCTCACAGGTGTTTGGATGGGATTTTTGATTTGCAAGTGCATCATTAAGAGGATCTACTTAATGATTAGTTTGCAGATGTTTTCATTTTTAATATCTCTATGACAAAACTTGACGGTGTATGTTTGATTTGTTTATATTCGTTTGTTCTACAAATCGATAGCGAACAATGGTTAAATTCACCGATAAAATGTTTCCTTTTATATTTTCCTTGTTATTGGTATCTACGTTTTCTTGATTTCTATTTTTAACCTAATGCGTGTGTGTTTCTAGATTTATTTGTTTTCAAGTTTCTAGCAAGCTGCTTTTATTTTTGTAGTTTCGTTGTAAGTAGCATCGTTTCGTAGATAAAAATCAACATATAACAGATTTAGATGCAAGTTTTGGGTTTTTTTTTTTTTTTTTACTTACGTAAAAAAACACGGTTTAATAATTGCAATTATTTGTTTTCTCTTTCTCATTTTGCCGCTAAATTGCACGAATAATTATTTCTTTAGTTAAAAGTCTAAAATAGGTCTGTTTGACTCTGAGGTACATAAGTCCAAATACGTTGATTTTTGTTTTACTGATTATGTCTTCGAAGTTCATTTTTTGCCGAACCATTATTTTACAACTGATTAAAAAACAATTCCAGTGCGGTAGCAAAGTGTTACATAGAGAATCTCTAATGGGAGTGGGGCTTAGTTTTTCCACTCTTCTGTAAAGTTTCGCTATTATGACTTAAGCTCTTTGGATCTGAGGTATCGATACAAAGAGAGTTAAAAAATAATAATGCACATAACGTGAACATTATGCAATTTTTAGCACATCTAGTTCTGCACTTTTAAGTCAGATAACATAAAAATTGGAGCTAGTTGGTTGTACAACTGCCTACTTTTTTGCACAGTATCGACTAAGCCAGAGCGCTAATCCCTCACCAACCAGTGATTCCGACAGTTTTTTTTTTTTTTTTTTTTTTTTTTTTTTTTTTTTTTTTGCCATGGTGCCAAAAGCGGAATAGCTTTCTATAGCTATCCGTGAGAAGATTATAGTTCTTCACGATTCTGGATTAAGTTACAGAGAAATAAGCAGATAAAAATTTAAGCAGTTAATTTTTTAAAATTTAAACTTTTATAGTGTTCGTGAAATGTAATAAATAAGAAGAAAAGAGTGGTATGACAGTAAATAAGCCGCGCAATGGGTGTCCAAGAAAGCTAAAAATGCATGGCAAAAGAAGAGCATCATAAAGGAATCCACTCATAGAAAAAAACCTTTCTGAGCACTCGAAAATTGCTTGTTTGAGCCCTTTAAAAATCATTTATGAGTGAAATAAATAGGCCGAAACGCCTTCATTTTTCCAAAGCTAATGCCAGAAAACCCCTGGAGTTTTGGAGGAAAAATAAATTCTGATGAAATATTTTCGACTCAGGTGGGGAAAAAAACAATGTGGAGAAAGCCAAATACTACTAATCTAATCTTAAAACACGGCTCTGGACATATAATGATTTGGGGATGCGTGTGTTTTAATGGAGTTGTTGAACTATCCTTTATTGAAAGCATAATGACTGCCTAACAATATATTAGTACATTGTGACATAATTTATTTAACTATGCTCTAAAATGGGAATTCCCAATTCGTATTATTCTCAGCAACTATCCAAAACACACGTCGTACATTCGAGGTTATGGTTGCTGTATTATGTAAAAAAAAAAAAAAAAAAAAAAAAAAAAAAAATCGGTTACAAACGCCACCACAATCACCAAGACTTCAATCCTATTGAAACTTTGGCTTTTTTTTTAAATATGCAAGTAAGGAAAAAGAACATTTCCAAACAAGTTGATATTAAGCAAAGTCTTTGAAACAATGGATAAAAATCAGCAGCGAAACGTATCACACATTGTTCGAATCAATGTTCAAACGATTATAAGCTGTAATTGAAGCAATGAGCATGCTTACTAAATATTAGCACACTATTTTCCTTTTAAATATTTACGATAATTCTATTCTTAATGCTAGTATACAAATACTTTTTTGGCATTACAATGTTACTATTTTATATTTCCATGTTTTTTTAATACAAATATCAAGTCAGATATTAAACATGTTTATGCGTTTTGTAAATATTTTTGTATTGTACGTTCGTAGTTTGTTTTGTGTTTATTTATGTGTGATACAACAAATTCACCTGGTATGCAAGTACATTTTTCTTCCCTCTAAATACACTGTGCACGCAAATGTAAACTACCTAATGAAATTTTAATTATAATAACCACATCGATATGTTACTGTATTACACTTAAAGAGAAAAATTATACTTTTTGATACAAAAGCTTAATATAAATAAAATATCAAATAAAAAAATGCGTTCCAATTTACTTAAGTTATATAATAGTCAGTTATAAAATAATCATAAATATGGAACTAAAATTTCATAACTTTTGTTAATCGTAACTCTTCAAATATTAAATTACTACAATATTTTTCGTGGGCTTAAAAATTCATTAGTATGTTTGAGAAATCGTTTAAAAGCCAAGAACAAAATTTTGATTACATGTTAGTTTAGAAATATCTTTTTCCTCCTTATCTCAATTGGCATTAGATTAAATGTACAAATAAGTTCAACTATTTGATTTATTACTTGAAAGAACGGACAGAAAACTCTTTATTTTCTTACTTAAAAGTAGGGTATATTTATTTTCTCGCATTTTACAAATACAAACTAAATATGTTATGCTTACTTATTGATATAACCTAAACATTAAAAATTACTTAAAAAAACAATAAGATTTAAAACCATTTAAAAAAAATAAACTAAGGATTTTTAACTGAATTTATTTAGCTTGCTGTGTTATTTCACCATGCCTCAATGCAAACCATTTAAAATAAACTTCTGACTGTTTCCTTTTAAAACTAATTATATATCTCTTCAAGTTTCAAACATTTTAACATGAAGAATAAATACTGAAACCGTTTTTGAACATTAAAAAAAAAAATAATAATAATAATAATGTTTTTTAAGTCGGGCTTTTTAAATCAGATATTTTCTTGTTGGGATATTTTAAGGTGACTTGGTACCTCTTGTTTTCACAAAAAATAATAAATATATAAATTTTCTATTTTTGCTTGTTTATAATATTCGAAACATTCTCCTTATTCTTGCTAGTTTTTGAACTGATCCCATTACTGCAATTGCAGAAAACTATATTTTTATGGAGAATTTAGCATTGCTGAAATAGCTCCTTCGATGTTTTGAACGCATTTTTCTCAGTTCGTGATTTTTGAAATTCCCACCTTACTCAAAATACTAAAACTTCAGCAAATAGGAATAAAATGATTTGAAATTGTTTGGGTGTCATTCTTAATATCTATTTAACAAAATTTTTTGACTAAAATAAAAACTTTTTTTTTACAAATTTAAATGTCGAAAAATACCCATTTTTTACACTTTTTTTACCTATAGGTGCAGTAATTTTCGTTTTTCTCGAAAAATATTTTACTTACTCTAAATGCGATGCCTAAAAAGTTAGAGTATATTACTAGGAAAATTTTTTTAAAAATATTGAATGTGAAAAAGAAGATAGCATTTGAATTTTGAGAAATTTTTTAAAAAATTAAAAAATTTGAAAATTAAAAGCACTATGTGAACTCTTTTTTAAATAAAATTTAGTTTTTACTTAGTAATACTTCCAAACATGTAAAAATTATAATTTTAAAGGCTTAAATAAAAAATAAAAAAAGTTTGAAGGGTACCAAGTTACATTAAAGATCAAATACTATTTGTTATTGAAAAATGTGCCCCATATGTATACCATTAAATAATCAGATTTTACTCGAATTAAAGCATAGGCATACTACATTGAGTTTCCAATAATAGTGGCTTTGTATAAAAACTAATGAATACAGGAAGCAATAACAGTCGGCATTGAAGTCAATAAGTATCTTAATAATTTTTTGAGATATCAAAAAAAAAATAATAATAATTCATTTAGAATACATTTAACTTCTACAATATGCTCAAAACACCCCATTACTTTTACTAGACTCTCCCATATTAAAAATAGAAACGCGTGACAGCGATTTTTCATTTTTCCCTTTGTCCCCCTCAACCTAGGACGAGTCCTGGAAAAAATCAAATTATATTAAAACGTACCCTTTTGCTTCCCTCTACTCCTCCCTCCCCTTACACACAGAAACGTCCTACTGGAAGCACCCCAGCGCAACAAAGAAAATAATCACATCACCCGGTGGCTGTTTTCTGCGTAAAATTCGCTCACGCCAGCACGTGGCTTTAGTTTGGCTTCACAATTTAAGATTTATTTTTTTGCCTAAGAGGGGTGAAAATGGGGTATTTTTCCGTTCCCCAAGGGATTTGGTTTTTGTCAAGGGACTGAGGGGATGGGGGAGAGATATCAGATGGATTTTGCCAACTGCCAGAGTTCGAGAAATTTGTTGGAACTTTTTGCTTTAGTTGTGTTTCATAATGTCATATGTAATATTGTCGCCTAGTTTCTTAATGTTAAGAATAAAAGATTGGTGGTTGGAGATATTTTAAATTCTTTCATCTAAAAGATAACCAATATAACCTGTTCAATTTAGATTTTTGATGTTATTTTGGCATTATTTAATTATTTGAAAAAACTTGCCAAATTGGAGACAAAAATAATTGCAATTTTTAGTTTTAATTAAGAATAAACTAAAGAATTAAAAATTTTACATCTATTATAGTTAATTGTTTTCAAACATGTTCCATTGTTACCATGTAAAAAGAACGAAAATACAAATTTCTGAGCTTCCAAATCCTTGTATCTTGTATGCATCTTAATTTTTGTTAGGACCCAATTATCCCCTAACCTTATACTTTTCCAGAATAGTTAAAATACATTCACCATTTTCAGACTAATCTAAGAAACAATTTCTAGTGTGACAGATGGACGGACAGACATACACCATCACGATTTTTGCGTAAAAAAATCGAGTTCTATTTTTTAAACGATTACAGTAAAAGTGATGGATAAGAAAGTAAAAAAAAAAAAAAAAAAAAAATTATCTTAAACGGTAACCAATTGTCATTCTGAATAAAATACTATGAAATAAAAGAGAATAAATTAATAAGAAACCTTGTTTAAAAGTTAAAAACTAATTAATTTCTATCTAATAGAATAATGTACACACCATAATTAATAAAAATAAATTTTTTATTCGAACTGCATTACTAACACAATTAGGATTCTAATTGTGTTAGTAATACATATAATAACTTTGATAAAAAGTATACATAATAAAGTACATAGTAATTAAAGAAAAAAGAAAAAATGATGAATAAGTAATGTTATAGGAGTGGAAAATTGGTTATTTTCTATCAATCGTTCTTTCAATCGTTCACGGTCCTAACACATGTGGCTTTGTCGCCTGGCTTTAGAATTTAAAATATGTTTTTATTCTTCTTCTCCAAAGATGGGGTGGAATGGGAATGTTTTTAACCCCTTTCCTACTGGGAATTCGGTCATTGTTACGAGGAGGGAGGGGGCGGCGTGATATCGGATGGATTTTGTCAGCTGCCCGCTCGGTGAAGTTGTCCTGAACAGGAAAAAGTGTTGCGCCTTGTTCTGGGGAGAAAAAAGAGAAAAAAAAAAAAAGATTGCAGACTCTCTTGAGGATCGGCTTTTAACGCCATCTGTCGATAAACGTGACAGTGAAGTTGATGGAGCTCGTTCATCGTTGGAAGAGAAGTGATGGGGGGGGGGGGGGGAAGGGGAGTGTGATAGTGTAAAAAAAACTGTTAGTAAATTTGGTTGGAAAGAAATAACCTATTTTTAATTTCTCTTAATTATTATTATTAAAACAAGTAGAAGTATGTCTGTAATATAAGTAAACCATTACTACAGAAGTTGTATCTACAAGTGAGCTCAAAATGATAAATGACTGTTTGAAGTTTAAAGACGGTTTGATGCTAACTTATTAACTTTTTTAGAATTTTCTGTGCCGATACCACTATTAAACTTCTCCATTTTATGGAACAAATAACGGACAATTACTTGGTAATAATAACTCAATTTGGCCATGAAATGAAGATATTATCTCTATGCTCAGCATGGTAGTATTTCTTTCGAAAAAGTAAGAAGATATGCGAATGTTGGAAGTAATCATGACAAGCACATTTCAATAATTTCTATCCTAAAACAATTGGTAGAAAATTATTTTCGTATGAACTAATCCATGTACTATTCAACAAATTTTGGTGTCATTTCACCGTGATTGCCAAATTCCGATCCTTCTGGTCCAAACTTTTGCATTTTGAAGCTAGTTTTTTTATGTGTTTTAATAAAAACTTCTTAATTCTTAATTTTTTTAAATTTTTTTTTGCATTTCAATTCGTTTTAAACATGCTGAGTTCAAAAATTTTGTCTACAAAAATATGTGTGTATCTGTATGTGGTCACCATAACTCCGATGCCATAACCATGTCACCCATAATCTCTCTGCTTACGATGTTCAACTTTTGTATATATGGGTTAGTGGGGACCGTGGGACCTGCCAACAAGATTTTCATTAAAACTGCACATGCGCATAAGATAGCTGCCTTTGCAAAATATACGTTTTTCAGTAATTGCCAAAAAACGACGATTACGACTTTGAATAAAATCGTTGTGGTAATTGCCTTTCAAGTTGTTCAAATCATTCCCACCTCGAAATTTTCTTAGGAATTCGATAAAGTCGTAAAAAGTTTAAAAACGAATCTTTAACACAGAGTTCTTTTCCCTTGAGTCTCATCAACGACTGTTTCTTCTCTGTATCAATTACAAGAAAGGATAATGTAGTATTTATTAAAAAAAACAAAAAAAAAACATCACACATATCGCCATTTTGGAAAGGGTTTTTGTCAATGCAATAATTATCCCAAAAATATCGCCAAGCGGATAATTTCTTTGAACATATGAAAACGAAAACTGTAAATTCCAACAATAATCCATGGCAAATTTAAAAGCAGTTTGTGTCATTGTGGTTTTTCTCTTTAACTTTTTTTGTTAAAAAGTTTATGTAGATATGGTAGCATTATAAATTTTTTACGTCCTGGAAATGCAGCATAAGCCCAGCGTGATGCATATGGTACACATATTAAGGTACAGTTTATTAAAATGATTATTCTGGTATGTGACAATCTGTATACCATTATGATGTAATTACACTATATTAAGTAATACACACTGCTATTTCGGGAGACTTTCAAATATCAGAATGAACATTTTGGCCAGCTCTATCCAAATCTATACATATTTGCCGCTGCGTAATTTGTTCGGGACAGGTTTATTGCTAAAAGAACGTGTAAATTAATTTAATGCATTTTAAAGCTGTCAATGCGATGTTTTGAACTCACAGTTCATTCGTTTCATCTCACATCGGTAGGCTTTCGTTTATTTTATTTCTAATAATCAGCTTTTATCCAAAAATGTTCATTTTATTTTGTTCGACGATTTGAATGGATTTTATTTTGCGCGATTCCGTGTCTTTAATTCTTTACTCGACTGAATTATGAATTATTCATAGCGTAATTAAACTTATGCTACTGGGAAATTCCACTGATGCGTTCTTTTGAATTTAATGTTTTATTTGGGGATAAATATGGGAATATTTCAGTTAGGAATGTTACGTTCTTTCAGTACCTCTTAACTAATGAACGAAAAATATCTCGTTTAAGAACTTTGTTTTTACAATCAATATGTCTTCGAATAATCTTTTACAAGTTAAGTTTTAAACTTGGCAAAAATTTCCAAGATTTCATATTTTATTTACTCGTTTATTTGTGAGTTGATGTATTAAATCTCATGCCATATATTCCATAATAATTTTTATAATGTAGTAGACTGAAAAAATTGTTTTGCAACATTTTAAACATTCCGAATTCATTTTCTCGTCACTACGGGATCACCATTGTTATTCCACGGTTTTCAAATCATGTATTTTTAATAATTTCTTCTCGTGGGATATATTCAGATACTTTTCAAAATGATTTATTTATTTTTCGTTTTATCCGAGATCATGAATAAGATGCTTTGAAATATTCGAAAACTACCAATATGTTTATCAGTATGTAACCATCTCAATTTATGCTGAATAAAATCAAATGGAATGTATAATGTTTAAGAAGTATAATTGAATTGCTGGTTTTTAGAAATAATAATAAGGTTTTTTTTTTTTCAATTGTGATTATTAAAACCAAAAAGTCTTATTACAAATACCAACAAACAAAAATAATAAGTTCGCACTTGTTTTGAGTTTCAATGTTTTTTTTTTTTTACAATCGCAGTAACCTTTCACAAAATTGTGAAGACGAATTTCTACAGATAAAAAATAGATCGTTTTCTACAAACAAACCATTTTTTTACCAATACGTTTTTTTTTTTTTAAATTACGAGGCGAAATATCAGAAAAAAATCTGCTTAAAAGAAATGTTCCCAATGAATAATGTTCCGAGTAAATAACCTCCATTTCTAATTTCCATTCCCTTTAGGCTGCTTAGGTGGTGAGTTCCTCAACACTTTCACGGCGAGTGTTTCCCACTTTTTTGGGGATAATGGAAAATTCGAGACAGCAGGGTAGAAAGTGAAGTGAAGAAACCACATCTTTCTGTCGTGTAAACAAGAGAAAGCTCTTTGTGTTTACCCTTTCTCGGCTTTTGGCTGTTTTTCCAACTCGAGGTTTCCGCAAAGGAGACGGAACTAGTTTTTTTGCAATTATTTTCTTTGGAGTTCCTGCTAGATGTTTTTTTTTTTAATAATAAAAAAAAGCTCTCTTGTTGTTTGTTTTATGATTTTGTTTATTTTTTCTTTGCACCCATTGTTAGTTGAGATGAAGTTTTGATGGACTTCAGATTTCCTTGGAAACTTAAATAACTTTTTTGGAGGAATGTTTTAAAGACAACGACTTTTTTTTTTTTTTTTTTTTTAAATCTATTATGTTAAGTTCGATTTTATTTGTGACTGTGTGGCGGACAAATCTGCGGACGGCTAATTTACTCACTTGGCGTCATTCAATCGAGCTGAAATTTGGCGGAGGGATTTGTTTTCGATGACAATGCATTCTGTCTAGTTTTGGGGGCTGTCACTAAAAGATTGATTTTACACTTGCTTCTATTGCCGCTTCGTATTATTAATAAATCTACTTTCCGTCATTCAATTGAGTTGAAACTTTGAAACTTGGCAGATACACTCGGATGTAGACGAGTTTTGGGGTGTCACTAAAAGTCCTCTTTTACACACGTTTCTATTGACTTTCGTCAGACTTATCGGCTTTTATTCACGTTCTATTATCCAGATACCAAGCTTAATTCAAACACGTACAATTTTTCGATGTTTAATGAACGAAACCTTCCCCAATTAAAGTTGACCAAGGAAAGATCTTCTTAACTAACATTCTTACCGTCATTCAATCTAGCTTAAACTTTCCAGATTTCTTTCAAATCTTTGTGGATGACAATGTATTCGATCAATTTTTGGTGAAAAAAGACAATTTAGTAAATAGTTCGGAATGTATGCTTTCTTCGTAATGATCAAACACTATGAAAACTCGATCCGAGTTCACTAAGTGTCTATTGTGCATAAAAATTGCCAATGCATATAAAGTATTTACTTTGAAAAACTTTGCTTTTAGGGGTTATGTTATTTGAAAAACAAACATAATAAAAATTGGTATCTAATTCGTTTAAAGTAATACAGTAATGTAATGTCTAAACTTTTTTCACTATTTCTTGACCTATGAGAAATATCCAAGAAATACTCAAAATTGAAAAATTTAGAATATCAAATTAGATGCAAAGTCGTATAATCCAGCAAATTTTTTTTCGTCCATTTGATAATTTCATTCTAAACTGGATCCCTTTCACTCAATTTTCAAAGTAAATATTTCTTTTACAAGAAACAATTGTCCTAGTTTTAGTTAAAGTACATTATCTCTTACATATTTCAGTAATATAAATTACTATTCTTAAAGTTCCATATAGCAATACTCACATGCAATGCACGAGGGAATCTAATACATTCGTAATAATTCTATGTGCCATACTTATTGTATACATCTTCCGGCAATTCCTCCCTAAGCTTGCTCTGGTCTTACTGGGGATTAAGCAAGGGACTAGGCTACTCAGTGGACATTATTGTCTACAACGTGCTAAAGCAAGGTGGGATTTATTTTCAAGAACCATCTCCTGAGGTTGCCACTGTATTGTCAATACAGTGGTGGTATAGAAAGGTGAATTGCTCTTGGAAGATCTGTACCGTGAATCAAGAGAAACCAATGTCAAAATGGTATATGAGCCTGGTTGGAAAGCATTAATTTTGAAGCTTAACTCAGGAAACCGCCAAAATTGTAGATATTATCTGGGATTTTTGGGAATCTTAAATTATTTAGCAAATTATTTAAATATTAAATAATTTAGAGGAAAATTCAATTCGGATTTGTGATGTCTAAAAATGCGAATTTATTTTTAAAAATGTATTATGATTGGTCGACAAGATTCTCCAGCTTATAAAATCCAACTCCTGTTTTGTCGCAGGCTTTATTCGACAAGGAATAACAGATGACTGAAAACAAGACTTATAATCAACTGAAACTAAGCTAGATTCTAAAATCTATTTATAAATTTTCCATTTTATTTGAATTTTAATTTTAATTTGGTTTAATTTGAATTTTTTTAAACAAATTGCAGGTGAACCAGTGACGTTCACAACGGATGTCGAACATTGAAACACTAGCCATTATGAGGTACCGATGTGTGGCATACCTATTTTAAATTTTCCTAATCATTATATTTTATTTTAAACTTTCAAAAATGTTAAAAAAACAAAATTAATTTTTTTTTATTCATACTAGAAACAAAAAAATTACATGGCAATTAAATAGGTGTCACGCAAAAAGTTCTTCCTAAATAATTTATAGGTAAGAAAAGCCTAAACTAAATCATTTCGAGTTTTATTTAAGAACAGATGATACCTCTCTTACGCCTTTTTTTACTTATCATAACTGGCAGAAGGTCTCGAAAAAGAAAAAAAAGAATTCAATGATTTATTCTGCCGTATTTTCATGCTTCAAAACAATAACAGTGGCTTGTTTTTAAGTTTCAATCTTGTGTTGATTATTAATGGAACATAGTCGAATTCCGGGGTTTTGACCTTACATTACAAAAAAAGTTTCATTTCTTCCTTTTCATTAGAAGAAATTTCTTAACAATTAAAAAAATGTACAAAATTCTGTAGTAAACAATCGATAAAATTCCCCCTCCTACACCCCCTTCAAAAAAGATCTTTCAACAAATCTTCGTTAATTATTTCTTAATAAAGCCATCCAATCCTTTCGTTCATTTCGAACATGATTCAAACGATCCTGATTTAATTAATTGTAGAAATCGGCCAAAAACAAATAAGTTCGGTATCTCTTAATTAGAGCTTTTAATTAAATCCCGCTTGCTCGATCGGAACCCCCCCCCCCCCTGAAGCTAAAGACAATTAATTTTCTTCAATGCAACTTTCTTATTAACGTATGTCAAAAGCGGTTACAAGACGAATCGAGTATTTCGAGCGAATGATTGTGTTACAGGAACGAATGTTTCGAACAACCTATCTCAGAATAAACAAAATCGATATTTAGTGTATTTTAGCAATATTACGCTACACTGGTTTGGGGCAATCGTATATTAGCTACGAATCAGGGAGGGGAGTTACACTTGTTATGTAACGAAGCTATAAAATATTTTTATTCGCAGTCCCGTTTATTCTAAAAATAAAATTGGAGCTCCCCAGAAAATCGAATGCAGAAACCAGTTACGGATGTGTTAAAGAATCGTGGAGTGGATATTTTAATTCATTGATTTTTTTATCGTTTGCTCCTACTTTTAAATTCTTTCATCTTTTCTTCTTAGCTTTTTGTCAACTCAATTCAGTATTTTGATAATGATCCCATTGAATTTTCTTTCAAGGTAATAATTAAAAAAAAAGAAAAAAAAAACCTTTTTATAAAAGTAAGGTAATTGCTCGACCACTTTTAATGGGTTTAGTTTAAGTTTTTCTTGCAATAAAGCGTTTTTGAACGCGGAATGCTTTAGTTATCTTTAGAAAAGAAATCTATTTTTTCATTATCACAAGTGCTCCAATATTTTACCTAAAGAAACCATAAAATGCTGAATCTTCTAGATTTAATATCTAATTGATATTTTCACAAAAGATTCTTTTATTAGTGAAGATATTATTCTGCGTAATTTTGATCGACTTTTTTCTTTATTAGTTAATGGATGTAGCTCACAGTATGTTGAGGGTACAAATTACCTACGACTTAGTACACAAGTGAATAATCTAGTTAAACGAATGAGTTATAAGTAGTAATGCGTAATTTAAAAGTCCTGTGGTGTAATATGAAAGGATTTTGTAAACTATTTAACAAAAAATTAATTTCTAGAAATTTTAAATTCTAAAATTTTTAGAAATTTTTAAACTAGTTGATTTACGTGCACAGTATACATAGTTAAATAAATTGCATACTGAAAGGGTTCTATGAACAAAAGATTATTAGGAAATTAAACTATCTTAGAAATGTAAAGGGTTTATTTACATATTCCTACAGAGAGGAGTAAATAATGTAAACGAAGTATATAAATATTTGAGCACGAATGAAAGAATTAAATGAATGAAAGGATGACGTATATCCGTTTACTTTAATGAATGTGTTATAAAAATGAGGGACTCTTGCCAGTGAACTAATGAAATAGATAAATGTATTCTTCCCGCGTAAAACAAGAATACTGCATCTATTCTTCGGTGTAAAACGGGAAAACATATTTGTATGTTCGGCAGCTTTTATTGCTTTAATCATTAATCATCGGTAATGTGGGAGATTTTGAAGAAAAAATGCTGAGGAAGAAGATTAATAGCCGTTTGATAGACGAAAATAGCCGATTGAGATGATTGCTGAAATTTTCCGTAGTTACTATTGCAGTCAATAGTTTTATATTGTACTGTTTGATTACTTCTTTTGATTGGTTGCTTTGGAGTATTCTGATGCAATTACTAGACTGTCCCATGGTTGCCGGACGTAGATATTAATATTAACTATGGATATTTTTAACAATCATCTAAATTTTGTCCTCGCCCATGTTCCCTTTGAAATCTTCCATATATCATCTTCGTAATTTTGAATTTGGTAGTATGACTCGACACCTGAGCTAGCATCTCTTTTTCTACGTCAACGAAAGGACATTGAAGCCTCGACGGATTTAACGTACAGCACGCCAATGTTATGTTTGCTGGATCGATTCCATGACTTTCCGATCAGAAAGTCGACAATTAAACTAACTTAAAGTTGATTTACGCGTTGTTAGATGTTCACGAGCTGTAGGTTGATTGGAATGTCACTATCATGTTTTGATCGGAATGTCAGCTTTGCAATTACACGGTGCCAGCAGCTTGAACAATCCAGCTATTGAGCTAGTGTTTCGCCGGCTGTTGGTGGTCATGGAAGAGCGCTGGTGATTGGTGAGTTGAGAGATGACCTACCAGTAAATATAAAATGTTTAATCTACTAAAGCAGCAAGTCAGAGGTGATCATATGACAAACTGGTTTCTCCTAGGACAGGAGTGCCATTACACTGCGCGTCATCTGGTTACGTGTAAATCTGCCTGGAGTCACTGGAGGCTTTACTTTTCTTAATATCAGTTACTTTGGATTGAAAAAAATTCATAAAGTTGTGACGAATAAAATATGATCAATACCAAATAAATTTATTAAATGCTATATGTTTTTTTTAAAAGAATTCCATAGTAGAAATGCATTTTAATGCCAATTGACTAAAACTGTTTGTTTTGCTTGTCCCTTCATATAGAAGCAGTTTCAAATGCATTGATTTCTGGTTCATTTAAATATCATTATTTACATACATTCACTTTTAATATCAAATAACTGAAAATATTCGAAGGACAATTCATAGCTTTAAATGGAACGATGTTTCTATTCGTTTTCAAATAACTAAACAAATGAAACTCTTGTTCCTTTGAACCGCAATACATGGATTGATTTCGGATACGATACATTAATTTCACTTCAGAATTTGCGGACTTAGGAATCTCGTTCTGTGTTGTTTCTATCGAGAATCTGTCCCCGACTCTCAGCAGAAAATAATAGATTGTTCGTGTCCTTTGATATCGCGCTTTTATTTCTTCGAAACTTGACGAGCAAGTGCTTCAAAATAAATGGCGGCTTTTTTGAGGCTGGTAAACAATATCGACGTATTGTGGGAAGCCCTTGTGATGTATTGGTTGAAATGGATTCGAAAATTCTGTTGTTTCAATGGATTTTTTTATCTGGTCGTTGGAAATGGAATGGAAAAAATGTTGTTTTGAGAATAAAGTTAGGTTTGCGTGCTATGAATGTAATCATTGGAGTATCGAGTTCGAAAAAAGACAAGAATAAAATGGGCCTTGGTGTTAAAAACAACAATGTTTTAAAGTACTTTCCGAGATCAGAATTTGTTTGCGTGATAATTTAATGGTAACTTTAATTGCCTTTAATTGCTAATAAAGTGCTTCCGTTATCCTTAAAAATCAAATTTTTTTTTCATTATTTAATTTATAAAAAATGTATTGCAATCATGTTTCATCAACTTTTTGCAACAGCAAAAGACTGTATCAATTTAATGTTTTAAAGCGAAAAATAATGTAAAACGCTACTAATGGACACGATGAAATAAATTGCAATATTGAGATACTTTTGTACTTATCGGCAGTGGCTGATGAGCATATCATAAAGTTGTGTAATTAGAAATGATTCAATGCCACAAAATTGTTACAATTTTAATACATTTAATTATTACAGAAAATGTAGGCGAAATAACTTTAATTTTTAGCTTACTTTAAAACTCAATCGTCTAAATATGCGCTTTGAAATTCTTTTCAAGAGTTTAATAATTCCGCTACCTTTTGAAATAATTGATTTATGGTACCCAGGTGCTGTCTGCCAACTTAAGATAGTCTTGAAGAATTACTTTCTTGAAAGTTCATCATTTTATTGCTGAGAAAATTTCTTAGGTTTATACAGCGTGCTTAAATTGTGATTTACTCTTTCCTATAGTGCAGTCATCTACTGTATGCTATCGCAACTTTTCAATTTTTTTAAACTATTTCTGATTTTTTTTTTAACTTCGACTTTCAAATAACCATGTACAATTCTAAATAAACTATTCATCAGAAGCGGTAGTTGTTTTAATTTTTGAATTGGTTTATCATTTATAAATTTTTAATAGAAAGGGAAGTGGGGGGGGGGGGGTCAAAAAAAAATCCTGATATAATATAAATTATAAAAGATATGTTTTCTGTAAATGTTGCTTTTCTGCGAAACTGCTTCTATCACTGGAAAACCAACGAAGCGTCTGCCCGAAAGGTTTTATTCTACTTATTGTTTATCATATTGTTCTTCGTCATTTCGCTTGAGTGAGCGTTTACTTTTTGGACTAATTTATCAATCCTATAAAAGTCTAATCTTTTTGAAGGAATACATGGATATGTTATTTTTTTAAGTGAATATATATTGTAGTTGTAATTTCAAATTAAGTCCAGCAATGTGACCTTAAATTTTCTGTAAAAGCTGTTTTCTTACAGAGGTAGTTTCTTCTCGCCAAAGCCAACAAAACTTGCTATATTGACCTTTAATATTTACATAGCTTTTAATAATAAAATCGTATTAAAGAAAGTAACAAATGTGATTTGCTTATGATTTTTTTTTTTTAATTTACATTTTAAAGTTGAAACGATACGTTTGAGCGGAATCAAACTTCCAAACCCATATAAATTTCTTGAAATTAATGTAAACTGGTCTTAAATAAATTGCTTTACAACGGCTACTTAATTTTCGAAGAAAGGTAACATGAGAAGATGACAAACTTAATTAAAGACCATACACAAGAAAATGGATTCATAAATAAATAGAACATATTTAAATTTATTTAAAAAAATTGCTTTTAAAATTACTAACTACGCCTTTGTTGAAATAATTGTTTGGATTTAGACAGAAAATGATGTGCATGATGCGTTACATTGACTTTTTTTTATGTTGCTGGAAAACATATTATTTTGAATAAAATTATTTTTCTCATTAAAACTTGGTATTGTCATGATATTCTACATGTTAATTAGAAACATACTCTAAATTTGTTAAAAAATTGCTATAAAAATGCATGAATTCGCTCACACACATTTAATAATTTGTCTTATTTTATAATTAAATTCTTGGAAATCTTTTGATTATGCATATTTAATAGGAAGAGTATATTTTTACAGAAATTGAAAAGTTTTTTAGTGAAAATAATTAACGGAATACAATAATCCAAGCAATGTACATCTTAAACGATATTTCATTATATTTAAATGAATAATAATTTGTCGCAAAATCATTATATGGGGCATCCTCAGTGGATTATTAATTTAAAAATTATTTTTTATTTGAAAGTTGTTTTTCAAAGAATATATATATATATATATATATATATATATATATATATATATATATAATGAACAAATAGTTAACATATTACAACAATTTACAAGCGTAAATAATTTACATCTGCTTTTTTTTCGTTAAAACAGTATCTGAATGTATTTTTTATTCACCTCAAATATTTATTTCATGTGAACAAATTGTTCAAGATACATTGTTTTATAGATACAGGGTTTCCGCGCATATGGAAAGTCAGAAAATGTCATGGAAAGTCATGAATTTGAACATTGGGTAAATTTTGTCATGGAAAGTTATGATTTTAAGCAAAAAAATTCCATAAGTCATGGAAATACAGTGAATTTCATGGATTGCTAAACATTTAAAGTAAAATCACGTAACTGTGACGTCATAAACACCATGATCGCTATTCAGCTCATCAAAAATTCATCTATGTTTTTATTTACGTTTTGACTGAAACAACGGTCACAGTTAAAAATCGCGGTAAATGAAAACATTTCTGAACTCCAAATTTGTGACCTTACACGAGTAAGGACTCAGGTGAATATATTATAATATGAGAACTGAAATGAACAGTTTTGATAAGCTTGTGTTTACATTTTGATTTTTTTTTTTTTTTTTTTTTTTTTCCGTATTTTTTTTCTTCTGTTTTGCATTGTTCATATCAAAACATTTTTTGATTATATAATTCATTATTATTGACTTATTCTTTCTTCAAATATTTCTTTATTATTAAAAATTGATTAGCTTTTTTAACACTGAAATATCAAAGAATAGAAAATAATTGTTCCCCTTTTCTTCTGATTTGGAAGTTACTGAAACAAGGATATTTTACTAAATTTAAAATAAAACTTTATAAAAATGATTTTATGGTACATTGATTTACTTACTATGTTCATGTTAGTAAAATCCATACAGGTTGTTTTTTGTGATTTGATTTCTTGAGTCATAGAAAATTATTTGCTTCAGTCTTGGGACATTTTATTTTGGCAGAAACCCTGTAATTAACATCTTGATGCTGGCTAGTTACAATGTGTGTGTATTCTCACGGGATAATCTCTTTGTAAGTGCAATGTTCGAGTGAGTTGTAATGTGGTATTGCTCCTTGTCACTAGAGGACGTTGTGTATTAGGAGATAGGAAAAGGGTTGTTTGATCCTACATTAATAAGATTTTTGGACAAATGAATTGAAACTATTTTTTTAAACTTTAAATTTTAAAAAAAGTCTCCATTAATGTTTCCCTGTAAAAGTGAAGCTGTTAACGTTACGCAAGCCATGGTTCATCATGTTGGACAACCTTCACCCTTCTGTACTTGATGTAAATTATGAATGTTCTATCATTGATTATTTATAAAATTCTACATTCAACTGCCATTGCACTTGCACAACATTTTACTTTTGAGTTAGATGGTCATGTATGATCAGTATACAAAACTGAACATCGTAGATCAAACTATTCGTGAATTATGCTGACCATTAACAAACGCACACACACACACAGTCATTATTTCTCAAACCACTGTTTTGGAATCGAGGCTTTCTAAAACGTGTAGAAAAGCAACAAAAAAAAGTATTTTTTTTAAGCCGAATGCAATACTTTCATTACTCTGAATGGGGGCGATCGAAAATATAAAAAAAAAATACTCCAAATATAACTTCAAACCAAAGCGTAACCTCTTTTTAGGTCAGCATCCCTTCCACATGAAACCGTCGATCCCTTGTGCTAACACATTAATGGTCGAACGTTTTAAGGAAAGGGGGAGGGGGTTGTCTGGCGCCCACCTGTCTCGGGTCTATCCCCTGAGAGTGGGGTTGATTATGTGACATGTTGCTATAGCAACGCAATGGTCGCAGCTGTCTAGGTCAGACTCTAGTTTTCGATCCTTTTTCTATTAGTCGCCGTGATGTTGGGGCGATATGGTTTGTAGAGCTGTTGCTTTTCTTTGTTGTGGAGATAGATTGGACAATGGAATGGTCCTGTGTTTATTGATATGGGAGTGCTATTGGCGAAGGGATCGCTCGAAGGGATAGCTTGATTTGATTTGTGAGGGAACGGAGGGAAAATTGGCGGCCTTGCTGTGTGATTTTCTGTGTTTTCGTTCTGTTGATGATTGACCGTTGAAGGAAATACATGGTGGAGTTATTTATATTGAATTTCCTATCGCAGTGGTAAAATAATGGAAGAATTGTTTGCCGACTGCTTAGCGCAAGCACCGCCAATAAGCTCCTCGTAATTTTGAAGTCGATCAGATAACGAGGTCGATACCTGAGCCAGTACCTCTCTGATTAGAAATTTATTTCTGATCCCATTTTGGGTACTTCCCATCGAATTGCGGAATCGGTACTCATTTTGATGGGACCTTTCATTTGATATATTGCACATGTCTGTAACCCTTGTTATTGTGTCTGCGAATCTTTATCTCTGACGGACGGGTAGAACTTTTGTAGACGTTTCTGACTGCACTAGTGAGATGTAGAAGCTAAAATCAACAAATGTTTAAAAACTTTAAATTAAATAATTTTATTTATTTGTGCGGGTTAATCTATGGATGGTTAATTAACCCACTTGACGTCGTCCAATCGGTCTGAAACTTTGCAGATGGACTTGTTCTCAATGATAATGCATTCTATCAAGTTTTTACGGACAAAAAAAAAGTTAGTCTTTGGCGCGGAATCTGTGGGTTTTTTCGTAGTGGTTAAACATTATGAAAAGGGCTCAAATTCGCTGAAATAAGTTGTAATTGTACATAAAAGTTGTCAATGCACATGATGCATTTTTCAAGGGTTATATTTTTTACTTTCAATTATCCACATGTTAACATAGAATAATGAAAGTATTGCATTCGGTCAAAAAAAAAAAAAAAAAAAAAAAAAAAAAAAAAAAAAAAAAAGTCCAGAAAAAATGTGTATGTGTGTCCGTGGTCAGGGTAACTCCTAAACGGATTGATCTATAATGTTCAACTTTTGCATACGGGTTAGTGATGGCCATGGGTAGTAAAGTTTTTATCAAAATTGCGCATGCGCTTAAGGTAGCAGCCATTAGAAAATTTATGCTTTTAAGATTTTGATCAAAATCGCTATGGTAATGGCTTTTATGGTACTCTAAACATCCTCAGCACCGAAATTTCCTAAGAAATGCAATGAGGTGTATATTATTTACAAACAAATGTCTCTAACTCTAACACAGAGTTTTCTTCCCTTGAGCATTGCCCAACAACGATGGACAATGCATAAATTATGTTCTACTTACAGGAGAGGATAATTTAATATTGATTTTAAAGCATATCGCAATTTGGGACTTATGAATTTCTGTATCGCCAAAAATATCGCCAAACTGGCAATTTTTAAAAAAAAAAAGAAAATATGAAAACGAAAATGGTAAATTTCACCAATCCATGGGAAATTTAATTACAGTGATCAATATTAGAAGTTTAATTGAAAATTGTGCGATGTTCCACACCCCTAGCTAGCGATTAGTTTCACATACGGCTCAATCCATACATATATATTTTTTAATATTGTAATTTTTTTTATTTTCACCAAAATCTCAATGCACTGCATTACCTAGCAAAGCGGTACCCACCTAAAGCGTCTCAATCCATCCTAAAATAACTTTGAAACCTACGGCTTCTTGCCAGAAAGTCTATAAAACGTTTTTATGTGCCACTCAAAATTATGGAAGTTGTTGTTACAATTTTGAAACTAATCGTCTCTTTTGAATTTTAATATAAAGCCATCTTGATACTATTCTTTTCAAATTGATTTATTATCTTCTTATTATTTTTACATGAAACACTACATCATCACAAACGACATAATATCAAATTCAAAGCTTGCTTATTAAATAACTATCACGTGCTTGAAAACTTGGAAGTGTTTTAGAATTTAAAGGGCATTTAAATTCTGCAGAATCAAACGTAAATGTTTACGTACAGACGCTTCAGATTGTGATGTTATTATAAATGGTCTCAGACCGGCTACCATAAAGTGGATTCCAATTTGTCAAAAGATCCTTTCGGAACACATTTCAAAACGATAATGTTCTGCATGCAGAATAATTTTTCACCGATGCCACTCACTTATAACAATCTTCGGGGAAGAATTAAAGTCTCGGGTATTATTAATCGTTTGGGATCAGCTGCGAATTTTATGTGTGCATTATGGATAATTCGGAGTTAGTATAAAATTTGGGATATTTACATTTATACTGCGTTCCAAGTTCAATGAAATGACGTGAACATTGAAACTTTTCATATTTCGATTTATCTTAAACATGTATTTTAATTGGTCTAAAATTTTGTTTCATGATTAAGGTAAAGAAACTCCATTAAAAAAATTGTCATGCATAAACTTCTATGCTATTAAAAGAACGGAAAAAGTTTTAATTGTTGAATTAAAAACTTTTATTATGTATAAATAAAATAAAAAACAGTTTCTTTTATTTTAATACTATAATTATATAGTTCTTTTTGCATTGAATTAAAAATGGCACCTTCTATTTCTACATTTTCGAACTCGTTTTTTTATCGGCACAACTTATCCGTTTATCTCCCCCTTTTAAATTTAGTTCACCTTGAAAGCCAATTAACTTTACGCGCCACTGACAGAGGACTAAAATATTGGCAAAGCACCTCGTTGGCGGTTCACGGTCTGTAGCTTGTCTCCTGGCATTTAATCAGTTTAACTACGGATAGGTTAAAGACAAATGTCACAGTGTATCATTTTTATTGAAGATGCGCCAGCTTTAATTATTCTAAGTGATGTTCACGTTAAACTTTGAATCATTTAAATGTTTTGGAAGCTGATCAACTTTTTCTTTTTATCGAGGCGGCTAATTCTGAGCACTTGGTGGATATTAAGTTATAGATTAATTAATTTCGTGTCTTGTAAAGAAAGATTTTGTTATATTTTTGCATACATCAAAATGAAACATATTTGAGTCGTTAATGATGTTGTTTAAAATTTGTGTTCGTTTAATTGTAATATATTTAATTAACAGTGATTTATTTTAAATTAAAAAAAAGTTTTTTTGTTGTTGTTGTTGTTAGATTAAAAAACAATTAGTTACGATCAATAAAATATTAATATATAATAAAATTTAGCTCACTGATACGTTTAGTAAAAATTTTGGGAGTTCTCAAATTAACTATACATCATATTATTTAACTTGTAACGAATTTTTCCTTTTCGTCAAGCAAAGTAACAATTAACAATTATGCGAATAAACTGTTAAATATATTTCCTAAAAATGAATCTAGAGAGTTTTGAAATCTATTTTAAAGTGTATTCCATCGTTTGGCCACAACTGTTGCCATACGATGGAAATAACGCCTTGAATAAGACCATACATTTCAACTCTTTAAATAATTCTATATATTTAAGTTTAAATTGAAAATCTTCAATAAATTTCTTTACGTATTTCGCAAGTCGAATAATTAAATTCGAAACTAAAGAAAGTGTTCCGAAGAAAATAATTTTATTTTTGAATTTTTTTCTACACAATTTTCTTGGAATCCAGCGTTCTTTGAACTTCTTTAACCAACTCTGAAAGTTTCGAGTAAAACCTTAAAAGTTTTGAAGAAGAAAAAAAAAAAAAGGAAAAAAAAAAAAAAAAAACAGCTCTTTTGGATCGAATGTAATGAACGAGAGGAATAATTGTTTGTAAAAGTCGTTTGGTTGCGGTGGAAACAAATGGAAATCCGCATCAATTGTGCTTCCCAATATTTTTTTCTACTTCCGTTTCTCTCGACTTGCTTCCGAGTTCAAGATGAAGCGAAGAAAGTGCTGTCGAAGTTGTTTTGTTCTGCTACTTTTTTCAATTAATTCCGGATGCTGCTTCCGGGAGGAGAAGCGAAATGAACTGAGACATGTCGGAAGGAGGAACAGATACACGGGAATCAGAAAAACCTTGGAAAAGAACATTTTGAAGAGAGAGAGAGAGGGAAAAAACAAAAAAACCTCGTTTGCCTTGTTTTCTCTTTTAAAGTTTTGTATTACAAGGATTTTGTAACATGATCGGATCAAGTTTTGAAACTTTTCTATTTTTACTGATTATTTTTTATCCCTTTTAGTAATATATAAAAAATAGTTTTTTGTTTTTTTTTCTTTTCTCATTTTGTAATCTCAACTTATTTTATTTATCTGATCGCACCTCATGTGAAAAGTATCACAACTTAAAAATTGCTATTTCGAATTACTGAAAAAAATTGGATTTAGATCATTATAAATGATGACCTACAAATGTCAAAAAGAATTTTTTTTTTAACTAAGTCTTTAACTTTGTTATCTTTTATTAACCGACAATTTGTTAAGGGCTGTTAAAATTATCTAAATTCTAGTTATTCTACAAAAATTGCATTTTGTAACTTTTCTATATGATGTGTAAAAAACACTTATTACATTCACTTTTCTAAAAAAAAATATATTGTAATGGTAACTTTTTAATTATACTTAAAATACCTTATAATTTTATTTACTGTTGACAATTGATAAAAAAGTTATTGTTACAGAAATAGGCTCTTTCGGAATTGTAATATTGTAAGTACACAAAATATTGTTTTGTTATACTGTAACTCTGATTTTTTTTTTACAATTAGTTAACGATATGAATATCTTTTCAGAAAAAATTCTGATTCTTCGAAATGCAAATCCATTAAAAATCCTTATCTTTGACTGATTTCAGCTTTAATTTTATATCTAATGTAAAACCATCTACGTTTTTTTTTTTTTTTTTTTTTACTATTTTTAATAGAACAAGGTATTCGAGATTAAAAATATTATTTCTCTAAAAATATTTTGCTCGTGACAGCAAATACTATTTTAAAATATGCAAAGGTTCTTTAATAAATAAAAGCAAATATATTTTGTTATACTATAAAAGATACTTTTCAGAATTATCCATTTAAAAAATATTTGAAAATATCAGTCAAAAGCCATTTTCTTATTATATGATCCTAAAAGGGTTTTTCTTTCTTTATGTAAGAAAATTCCAAAGGAAGAAAATAAAAATATACTGTTTTTGTTACGCATTCGGCGGGATATCTAGGTAAAATGTCTTTTCCCTGCGATACTTCGATTTGTATAATTTGTGTAACTGTGATGTGAATATTTATTTGAACATAAAGTGCACAATTTTGCAAGGTTCCAATTGGAATTATATTTCTGTAGAAGAGCCTATTTATTTTGTTCCATTAGAAGGTTTTTAACTGACTTTTAACGTTCTATATTTTTTTTTCGCTCTTTCCTAACACACCCAGAAATATAACATCTCATGCATTATTCATAAACAGAGAGTTATCAATTTTTAAAAATCAATTTTTTGTTGTTTCTTCTTGGAAATAAAATCCTATTAGACATTGTCATTTTAACGCTTGAACTTTTTCCTTTATTTACGAATTCAAAGAAGACCGAAGGAGTAAAATTCAAATGAAAAGTTTTTGTTCGGGAGTCAAATGAGTTCTCGGAGATAAGTTCCGAGTTTTTTAATAATCCATTACTATTCATTGAATTTCTCGACTTTTTTAAGAATTGAAAATAAATTACGTTTTGCTGATAATAAGTTTTATTTATTAGCGGGAAATATTTCATGCAATGAAATAAATTATAACAAAATATTTTTTAATAACAACGCGCAAACAATTAAACTTTTTTAATCAGAAATCGTTGCGCAAGTAAAGTGCGATAAAGTACTTTACCGCACGCCATCGTGCTCAAATTTTATAGAAATGACAAATTTTCAGAAGAGATTCATTGACTGGGTTCCCCCACATTAACACATACATGTATTCAAAATATTTTTGCTCGAGATTATAAAAAATATTGTATGCAACACGTGCGAAAATACTTTTTCAAACGCGGTAAATTATTTTACTTGTGTTAATGAATAAGTCAAATAAACATTTTGCATTGTTTGAAAAAGTATTACTTTCTCAACTAGTAGCATAAATAACTATTTTTCATCTTTAAGCACCAAGAGTAAGTATACACCGGGTAGTCATAAACTGCACCTGTTTACAGCCTAGAGCCTGTTTTAAGGAATACATCATAAAATATAGTACTTTAGGAACGCTGCACTGTTCCACATCAATACGAAGACACACCAATACCACCGATAAGTGTCAATACCGTGCTTCCAAAGTGTGTAGTATACGTGACAATACTTTGAGATTTACACTTGGTACCCAAGTCTGGGGTGAGGGAAGAGATAAGATGGAAGATTTAATTTGTGGTTTTGCAAAAACATAAGGCCGATTTTTTCATTTGTAATTTTTTCAGAATCAAGACATTCAAACTCATATTACATCTATGTCATGAATAATTTTCAATGTAAATACTTATAAAAAGTTACTCACGAAAAGAAAGGGAAGTGGTGAAATAAGATTTCGCGCAATTTCTTTGTCTACAACCCTGCTCGGTACCAGTAGGGTTATTTTGTTTCAATTTTTTAGGATTCGTCTTTTTCTCAACGTTGACGAAGCAACATGCGAAATTACATCCTCAAGTCTTTCAATATAGCTCATTTGTAAGCATTCATCGCTACTACAAACTTAAGTGAAAACTTTAAAAAAAAAAAAAAAAAAAAATTAAATCTTTTATATTAACTTCGATTTTATATGTTTGTCGGTGGCGGGCAAATCTGAGTAGGCCTAATTTACCCCCTTGCCGTCATCCAATTGGGCTGAAACTTGGCAGATAGATTCGATGTCGATGACAATGTATTCTATCTAATTCTGGGGGCTGCCACTGTCACTAAAACGTCACTTTTACTGAATACTAATAAACCAACTTGCCATCTGCTGTCCCACGCCGCTGAGATAGCATTTAACCGATCATTGCAGAAATTCTTTCCGTTGCCAAAATTGCTTTAATAAAGAAATAATAAAATAAATTGTTTTAATTAGAATAAATAAAAGATATTTGGATGTGAGTACATAAATTCGTATTCATTTTTAATGAATAAATTTTGAAAAGTAGTATACGGATATTTTGCAAATAGAGATTTTTTTAATATTTTAAAATTCTATGCAAACACCAAGCACACGCTGGCAATAGAAACGGTTCTTTATAAATGAATATAAATATTGGCGATGCACATAAAGGATTTATATTGAAAACTTTGTTTTTATGGGTTATATTTTAATCCTAAATCTGCTAGAAAATAAAACTCTTTTCTACTTCCATACTTGAAACTTTTTTATTATTTTTTCTGAATGACACTTGTTAGTGTTACGTGATTATGAGAGTGGATTCTATATTGTAAGAACTTGAGTTGGATTCTTGATGACTTTCATTTCAATCTTTTGGGAAAATTCCCAGTTAAGAGTACAAACGCTACAGACATGTGCGATATGTCGTATAAAAGATATCTTTGAGACAAGTGTCCCTTCCGAAATTCAATCTGAATTGCCGATATGGCACCAGAGAATCAATTTGCAATAGACTAAGTTTAAACTGTACATGCTACAGACATAAAACTTATTTTAGTTTGAAGCAGAGTTCGCCAAAATGGGTGAAATCTGCGTGAACGCACATTGAAAATCAATTTCACCCCATAGAATTAACCTTATGCGTGAATTCACGCATCGGCATATCATGGTTAAATTTTTAAAAATAATCCTCCATTTTAGAAAATCAAAGATCATCCTAGCCGTTTTTCGAAGGGCGGCGCTACCTCCCTGCACTTTGTCTTTGAAAATAGCGTTCTTTTCTGAAGAAAAATGCAAAATTTTTTGCCAGCGGAAGGTAATGTACCGATCACCCCTCCGAAATCACCAGTTATGCATGCGCATTCATGTTCAAATGTACCTCGCACAAACCAGTGACTGACTGAAGTCATTAACCGGCTGCTGATACCACGTGTGTTATTAGTAGGCGGATTGTAGGAGAGCGTCCCACCATTTCCAGAACTAATTTCATACGTTCCTTAATTAAGTGTATTTCGCTGGCTTTTTACCATGCCTTTTTGCACTAAATAGAGAAAAAAAAGGTAACTTCATGCGTGAATTCATGGAAATTGTAGATTAATGCTATGTCGCCCACATGTTTAATCAGGATTTTTTTTTCTTGTCGCCCGTAGGTCTGGTTTAGAAATTCAGATCATTTTTGCCTATGTCTATCACCGGTGTATTTTCGACATTTTCGAGATATCGTAAATTGTCAAATTTTACTTCTCCGTCATTTGTTCGATCGTTTTCGAGGTGTTGCCGGCCTTTTTCCAATAGTTTCATGGGACACCAACGCGGTGTTACCGAGCGGCATAGTGTTAAGTGTTAGTTTAAGGATTATAACCATCAAGTGTTTTTATTAAGCATTTAAAGGCATATTTCCGCTCTGATACGCGAAATCGCGATCGTGCATCATTTTTATTTTTGTAGTTATTAGTTTTGTCAAAAAACTTAATTTGCTTTAGTTTAAAAATAAAACTTAATTTAAAAAATACCCTTTGAATTTTAAAAATACCCCTTGAAATTTAAAAAGGGGGTGAAAATACCCTTTGGAAATAATTAAGTGGCGAACACTGGTTTGAAGCGTAATGAATATAAAATTGGTACAGTAAAGGTAGGTAAACGATAAAATTAGTAGGATTATATAAAATCCAATGATAAATTACATCCGAAATTGTAATAAAATTTGATCAGAAGATGTTTCCCATGGTAACTCAGTGGGAGCAAATCTTGGCTGCAATACGAGATATCAAATGAGAACCTGCATATTCAGAAATGAATTTTTCACCTGAGAGCGTCACCTAACTAGCCAACTTGGCGATTTTTTTTTTAATTGAGGAAAAATTCAGTTATTAAATGTCGCCATATCGTACATACTTGATATCTATGCTTGATGTTCCGCCTAAAAAACTTAAATAGAAGGTCTTTTAGTGACAGTAACTGACACAATCCAATTTGTTTGTCCTGTAAAATATTTTCTTTCATCTTGAGTAAATTGTCTGTTGAGACTTATTTTTTGTTGACTGTTTCTGTCGCCGGCAATTTCTCTTTGAAACATAAACAACTAAGTGGAAAAATCTTTTTGGGTTAAGAGTAATTAATATTCATTGTGAAGTATTTCTGCTCTAGATAATATTATAATAATGCACATGTATCGAAGAATTTGTGAAACAAATAGCTTTATTTAAAAGTAGTTTCTAAATGGCTTCTTCGAAATATTCTGAGAATTCTCTGTAAACTTTTAACTAGTATAGTAGAATAAGTTATATTTAATGCAACTCACTTTTTTTTTTCAACTGAAGAAATGTTTTATGGAAGTGTAATGTATTTTTTAAAGCTATATATTGTGAAACATTTCCTCCTAAGAGTAAATATATATGAAGTTATTACTAT
Source organism: Linyphia triangularis (assembly GCA_963978545.1). Taxonomy (NCBI): domain Eukaryota; kingdom Metazoa; phylum Arthropoda; class Arachnida; order Araneae; family Linyphiidae; genus Linyphia; species Linyphia triangularis. The sequence goes on along the minus strand of OZ021729.1, from coordinate 50,637,290 downwards.
ATACTATTATTCCTTATATTTACATCCCTAAGTGCAACTCTATTTTCCGCTATACATTAATGACACAAGGCTAGACACAAAGCAGTAAATGTAATAATCATTCAGCAAGTAGTAATATAATTGAGTCAAATCCAGTTATTGCCGACCAAACGGTATAGTGGTTAGCGTGCTAGCTTCTAGACCGCGAGGTTGCGGGTTCGAGTCCCGTGGTGGCATGGGTGTTTGTAAATGTATGTTGGCTTGTCTAATGACGAAATGTTTCGGCGCATTATAGCCCTCGTGTTGCTGACGGCGCCAGATAATCTGAATACAACCAACCAAATCCAGTTATTAAGTTCGCATTTATAAAGATACTAGCTGAATACTCGTGTTTCGCAACGAAATTTTAACGTGCAATATTTTAGCTAGCTTTCAGGCCTCGCGTTGCGGAAATTTGTCATTAGTGTATAGGTCTCAGTTTTTGGCGCTTCGCTCGCAGGAAGATTCGTTGCTACGAAAAATCGAGCTCGCTTCGTTCGCTGAAAATTTCATTGACACATAAGCACAGGCTTACTTCGCTCGCTGAAAGGTTTATTGCTGCTTAAGCATAAGATCGCTTCACTCACTAAAATCTATTGCTACGTAAAGTCTGTCGAAAAAAAAAAAGAAGAAAAAAAAAATCCCCGTTAATGCAATAATACAACAAAACCTTTAAGATTATTTTAACACGTGTTTGTGGAAAACAATATTAGAAGGCCAAAACTATACTTATGTTGAAACTTTCATAGCTCTAGGCCTATTAGAAGTCGCTTTTTGTAAAAATATTAATTAAAAAATAATTAAAAAACAAATTAATGTTTTAACATTATTTTTGTCAAAAGTTCATTTAGAAGGCCAAATTTACTTGTGTTGAAAATTTCAGAACTGTAGCCCAATTAAAAACCTTTTTGTAAAATATTTGTTAATTAATTGAAAAAATTAATTAAAAACAAATAAAATTTTAAAATTCGGTTTTTTGAAAGTCCAATTAGAAGGCCTTAACTACTTATGTTGAAAATTTCAGAGCTGTAGCCCTATTAGAAATCGTTTTGTAAAATATATATAAATTGATTAAAAAAATTATTTAAAAAAGAAATAAATAAAAATGTACTATTCTGTTTTTCAAAAGTCCAATTAAAAGGCCAAAACTACTTATGTTGAAAATTTCAGAGCTGTAGTCCTATTAGAAATCGTTTTGTAAAATATTCATTAATTAATTAAAAAAGAACAAATAAAAATTTTAAATTCTATTTTTCAAAAGTCCAATTAGAAGGCCAAAACTACTTAAGGTGAAAATTTCAGAGCTGTAGCCCTATTAGAAGTTGTTTTGTAAAGAAATTTGTTAACTAATTAATTGTTAATTACTTAGTTTAAATTATTTTCAGAAAGAATATTAATTGTTATTTAAACATTAACTATTCTAGTTAATGTAAAATTTCATTTACAAATAAGTATCCATGTAACTAGAAAAGGATTTAAAAAAAAAAAAAAAAACACCGATTTAAACTTTAAAAAAAAAAGTTTTTTTGGGGAAAAACCTAGTTTTTTTCCCAACCCTGTTTACGAGATGACCTCCAGATTCTAAATATTTCCACAAAACATATCATTAGCTTAAATAACCAAACCAAATTCATTGCAGTGTTTTTATTTACTTTTCAGTATCAAAATAGAAAGAATAAATTTGTAGAAACAACCTAAGCTTTGCAAATTTATATCCTTAAAATCTCGCGGGTTTAACGTGTTATCCAGTATACCTATTTTCAAACCTAAATTAACATAGATTTATCAACTTTTTACCTTCGTTAATATTATCGTATTCCGATAAAGATGCGGAGAAATACTTATTTGATAATATAGTGCATTTATTTATTTGTACTTCGTCTAATTACCATGATTGCAGTCGAACTCAAATGTAGGATACAAATATTTACCTTAGTACATATATGGCATCAGTATTTCTGATTGTAGTAAATAAAATTTAGGTTAATTTGAGAAAGGATCTCTTTTGTCTCTGCTAACTAACTTTTAATTAACTGCTCGTTGACAGCATATCTGAAAGGTTAGTGTTCAATTAATTGAAAGGAAGTCTTTTACGGTATTCTAACGCTGTAGACTTAATGTGTTTAATGCTTCAAAGCTTGTACTTAATTACATAAAAGCTATTTCATGTTAATATGACAACATTTGTAGTTATATCTTTTGATCATGTTATGTTATACGACATGGTCTGTTATACATACGTTCTGAAGCTGATCTTGTGTATTATTTCTAGAATGCCTTTTTTTTTTTTTTTTTTTGTGACAATTGTCTTTTTTTTGTTTATACAAAAATAAATTTATAAATGATTTATCTATTTAAAGGATACATCCGCTTCCAATGAACAGTTTATTTAGAATTACAAATTGCGTTATTTGTTTGAAAATTGAAGATAATAATATCAGAAATAGTCCAAAGATTTTGGGAAGTTGTGATGATATAGAAAAGAAATCAGCACTATAGAAAAGAGAACATCACAATTTAAGCACGTTGGAGAACTTAAGGAATCTTTTATCTCTCATCAATAGAATTCAATATGTAACTCTGATAAACTTCTAAAAAAGTATTTCCTCTAAGCAATCTTAAATGCAAAAGTAGAAGAAAATTAGTTAAAATATAGAAAGCTTGAATGCGGTTAAATTTCACTGCATGCCAGAATGCGTTTCCCAACTTTTAAATTTCTTTTCTTATAAGTTCAATTTATTATGTGTAACATTGTAATCAATTTTGCCTTCCCTGAAGTGTTCTATAAATTTGTTTGGCATTTTACAGCCAGAGCAATTCTGCCATTTTTCATGGATTATTTTTGGTAGATATTTAAAAGTATCGTCCTAAACTTGAATGTATTTTTGGAACTTAGTTACGCAATATCGATTTTCGAGGTATGTTTCTGAGCTTCAATGTCTGGGTTTGAATTTTTCACGTTACGCACAAGGATTTAAACGAATTCGCCGAATAATCTTCGAAGCGGGCAACTTGATAAAAAAAATACACTATCCCACATTTATTTTAACCACGTTCTTCTTCTAAAACATCACTAAGCCTTTATTTTCGTTTAAGTTCCCACAAACTCGGCGGTTAATCTGATTCCCTTGCGTTTGTTGAAAGACGCGAGACTGTTTTTGCTCAATCGCTAAGATGTTTTCTCTCCAAATACCCTAAAATGCGTCCGTTTTCCAACATCCAGAAACTTCAAGAACCACTCTTTGCCATGGCAACGGAACCCGCGGAGAAAATACGAGATTTCTGGGGAAAAGGATGTTTTTCTTCTTTAGTGGCCAAGAATCCCTTAACGATGAGCAAAATCTTCTGTTTGGATGTAAAGAGGGGGATATATTGAAGAGTTTGCTTTATATTCAATACCGGTTCTTCGATATTCAGAGTCCTTTTACCGACAGTTTTGTTTTTGGTGTTTGTTTTTTCGTTTGAATAGGTGTATCAAGTTTCTGGTTATTTGCTTTTTTAATGTAATGGTTTTGGTTTTTGAAGGAAAAATTGAATTCTTTCTTGAGATCTCGTCTGAAGTGGTCTGTGGAAGAAGATGCTATTTTGCATAATTGAGAAGCTATGAATTTGAAGTTTCCGGACTTCTGTGGATTTTTGGATATTTAAGATTTTATAGCACATTTATGTACGTTTTTGCGTGTTTCAAATAATTACCTTTCTCATTGTAGAGTATTCTGTTGTATTCCTCTTAACAAATAAAAAGTTACAAAAATGCTTTTACTGTTGTATTTTCTGGCTCAATAATTTTCCTATCTTTATAGTACATTCATGTTCTGATAGACAATCAATGCTTCATCCAATTAAAAATATATCCACATATGCATAAAAATGTGAGCTGTAATCACATATTTGTCGAAATTTTTCTCTCCAGCAAAATGCAAGATAAATTATATCGAACTTACTTTTTATAAATAGAGACCACAAAATGGATTTTAACAGTCACTGTTCCTTAAAAGCCACTACTATTGCTGTATATTGTCAAGGTACCAAAGAACAATTTTGTGACATTTAATAACGGAAAATTATCCTGTTAATGATGAAGTGATGGTTATAACAAAACCATGTCAATTTGCAATTGTTTTTTATACAAAAGAATGCGTTAAAAGCGTAGGAAAACAAAATACGAACGTCTGACGAATCCGTCAAGTCATATAAACTAACTTGAATAAAAAGATGTACGTGCATATAATCAATTTTAAATTTTTCTATTATCAAAATGATACTTTTAGCTTCTGCGATAAGTTAATACAATAGTTGTGTATCTCCATTGTCCATCTGTCGGTTGGGAGTCAATTTCTTTAGTCGAATCTAGAAATTTACAGCTACTTTTGTCACCCGAAATGTTCACAAGATAGCTAATTTTCCTAAATCATGGGTGGGTGGGGGGGGGGGGGGATCGTTAAGTTAATAAGTTTTTTTTTTTTAAATCTAAATGAAAATATAAAAACACAAACCTTAAAGTATGGCAATACATTTCAAATTTCTAAACAGTAGTCACTATTTCAGTGTAATAGAAAGTTGTGCGATGTTCCATACCCCTAGTTTAACATGCATTCAAAAATCAGACATGCATAGCTAATTTGAAAGTTACTGCATTCCAAGTAATGACACTATCCAATTCAAAACTTTTACATCCAAAATGATACCCCTGAATACACTGCTATAAAAATCTATATGCTGCAGTCAAATATTTTAACCCTTCCCTGTTACTTCCTAAAAAGCTAACTGCACAATCTCCTATCCTACCCTCGCTGTATAATTGCCCATCCTCTCCCTATACCTAACAGGATTGCTGTATCCACAGGGCTTCTAATATCTGGGCATCTCTTCCTGATGCACGGTTTCGCCCTCTTCTATAACTTATACGTCAGCGTATCCCATTATCGTCTTCAACCCTTTCGCGCCCTAGATTAAAACGTACTCCCCACTCCTGCTCTTAAAATTTGCATAACCCTTTTCTATTCTTGGTGCACGTGTTGTTTTCAGAATTTGACATGCGAGTTGGCATCAGCAAGGGAACGTATGCTAAATGCAGTGAGTGGGGTTAGTAGGCGAGAAAATATATTGTTGTGGACAGGGAATTAACGTTCTGGAGATATTTATATACAAAGGCACAAGCGTTCCGATGAATTAGAAAAATTCAATTTTCATTTTATTGAATTGTTCCTACAGGTTCATACAGTTGTCAATGTCTAAGCACAATAGATACAAAATATACTAATAAAGATGACTTATTGATTGTTAAAAATAATAGCTTCGAATATAACTACACTACGACCAAAATCGTCATTCCAATTGATAATTAGCGATTTTGAATTTTCTTTATCGTATAATTTTTTAACCAATAATTTATCTACATTTTAATGCATATTAAAAATTAAATTTCACATAATGATATTTGCAAAAGATCTTAATTTATTATTAATAATATTCCATGGCAAAGTAGTGTTAATTGATATTTAAATCCAGTTTTATTTTTTACATATTTAGAAAAAGGGAAAAGGGGTTCGTATTTTCAAATACGACAGGCATATTCTAAGATAAATAGCTTCAGTATCCAATGGTAGATAACTACAGAGTTTGAATACTATTATATTTCTAATAACGCTCTGTACCTCGTGAAGAAAGACCTCTCGTGCTATAAAGTATCTAATACAATGAATACACTCTTCTGATCTTTAACTACAACTTCTGGATAATTAATTAAGCGGCATCTGCTGTGCAAGAAGGTAAAGCCAATTGTAAAGTCCCCCCCATAATGCTATGTAATAGCTTGACCATGGTTACAAATACATTCTAACTAGATTGGGGGAGGTTGCTAATATAGATCTCTGTGGCCTTCTTTAGTTTCTAGTCAACAACCAAACACGCACTATCCAGAAGTTGATCAGAAATATCTCTGGGTCAATTTCTGCGCGGACCCGTCGACAAACACGATGACTCAAAGGGTGTTTGATGCCAGAGTGACTGGATCTTAAATGAAAATTAAGTACTGAAGCCCAAACGATGAGTCACACGATTTTAAAGTGTTACAGGGGGAGAAGAGAGATATATTCTGCCCATCCAACCCCCCGACAGTGATGGAAAAAATGATTAGTTCTCTGTTGGTGGTAGAATGTTCGAAAGGCTTGGATTTCAGGTGGATGAAGGAATGATATTTAGAAGGCGGAACATCGGCGGATTTTTTTTTTAGAATTCGAATTTAGAAGAGGTTTCGTAGATTGCTTCTTACGGGTTAAATTGTTTTTGAGTTATGGAATGAGATTTATTTTCCTTGGAAAAGATTGATTGGGTGGTTTTGCTGGGTATCATCTTAGATTTTGGATTTTGTTTTCAATAGTGGATTGAAATGTTTTCTGATGAAATAAGTTTTGGGTGTTTTTAAATTATATGCTGTAAGAGCGAGATTGTATTCCACAAAAATGTAATTTTATTCTTAAAACATATGGCGATTTTTATGTGTTTGATTGTTTGAGATTAAGTTGCTAAGTTTAAAATATCGGAAGAAGTATGTTTCGCCAAAGTTGAATAATTTTACTTTTTGAAAAGTGGAGAAATTGAGCAAATCTTCTATGGAATTGTGATTATAACTCCTCCCTACAAAATATAACATCTGCTATAATCTAATAACAAAAAATATTGTTCAATATTATGTGTATAGTTAGCGATAATTATTTTAAAAATCACTTATATATTACACTATTTACATTACATAACCAAAAGTGCAATAAAAAAATGGTCTAAAATTAACAAAAATAACAATCACATAGCTATTCCTTACGTTACTTTGGATAACCAAGATTTTTTTAAAAGAGGTTCTAAAACATTTAAATGAAGATGCAATGTAACAGATTTGTAAATAGTGGCCTTTCTCTATGTTGCAGTCTTTTTCTTCGCTCTACGCCTTCAACTTTCCTTTCAAAATAAAGTTTACAAAAATATACGGTTCAATTCTTCTGCATGTAAGTAATTATTTATGAAAAATAATCTTATTTTTTGAGAAAAAAACAACGTAATAAATAAAAAAAATATTGTTTAAAATAAAACTTGTAAACCCAAAATAATAAAATTTTCTGAATTGCAATTATATTTCTTATCGGGAACCTATGTAAAAAATAAAAAAAATAATCAGACATATATTTTTACTAATTTTGGAACCTCTGTGTCTAAATGTTTAAAAGACAACGCGTGCGGCGTAAAGAAAGGCTATTCCAATAACACAAAAAAAAATATTTTATAAATGAAATGAAGATTGTATTTTCTTTTTATACTGTCTTGAACCTTGATTAGATTTTATCTGTTCTGATCCAAATCTTATTTGTCCGCAGAAAATGTTAGTTCCAATTTGAGGAAATCTCACGTTAAACGCACTGAAGGCCATTTAATGCCCTTTTAGTTTTCGCTTCAATTTCTTTTCAGTGTGGACGCCTTTAATTTGTCTTAATTGGCGTTGATGAATTCCGAGCGATTTTCTTCGGCCTTAATCTAACTCGTGAAAGAGCAATCGCGCGCACGAAGAAAAAATAAAAAATAAAAAAAATTAAGTATTATTTTCTTGGAGGAATAATGCTGCTCATTTACACCACTTAACGCAATTTAATGTCTCAAGTTTAATTAAACTATTTCAGGAAAAGTGACGCAGTTGGCTCAGAAGGCATAAAATACTGTTTTAGTAAAAATCGTTTGCGTTTCGTTTAAGAGTAGTTGTTGCGGATTATTTCTTTACATTACATTCAATAGAATGTAAATAAAATATTTATTTCGCTTAACGAATGTGCATTTCAACTGTACAATAGAAATAGAAGACTTTTTATTTTTTTACAATATAAACTCGTTAATTCTTTTAGAAATAGCGTAGCTTTTATTAAAAAAAACTCGAAATTGGAAGAGGTTTATTTACCTTATGTTGTTAACCTTAACAGAGGAAGATTTGTTTCATTAAATGCCCCTAAATTGTATATTATTGGTATCGTAAACTGATGCATACAAGAACCAAAATGCGTATAATTTTTTTTTTTTTTTTTTTTTTTTAGATGTTATCACAGTTCAACTAGTTTATATTCAACGAATATTTATTTAAAATAGACAATAGTCAAACATATCTATTGTTGTTTCCCTTTTTTAACAATGCAAACAAGTTGTAATCTGTCTTCTGGAAATCGCATAGCATATTAGACTGCATTTCTTTCAGAAAATGTCAAATGTTTATCTTTTAGCATTCTTACCCCGAAGGGGAAGTGGATGATTTATATTGCTGACATGTTTGTTGCCTCGAAATATAAAACATTGAATAGTTTGTAGTATAGAATATTTGAGTAAAGTTTGTAACAAATAGTAAAACGACGCAAAACAATTTATTTTTTATAAAACTTCAATTTTTGAAATATGATATTATTTTAACTATTAAAGGAAGTTTCAATGTTGTTGTATGATCTATGTATGTTAGATATATTCATAAGATGACAACAGACAAACAGGACATTTTGAGTTAGGGATTTACTCTATTTTATCTTTTTTTTTTCAGCGTTACTAACCTACGCACATACGAGTTTTAAAATAATATCAGAAATAAGATGAATGACTTTTCAGAAAAAAAAAATACCAATTGTTTTATTTTACCATAAAGTGATAAGTGAAGTGCAAAATATTTATCGGAAAACTTGAGTCAACTAATGGGCAAAGTGATTATCCGGTTTACTAAGGGATTTAACTTCAATTTTTAGCAGCAATACATAAACTTCGGTAAATCTACTTTTCCCGCGAAGGCATATCTTACACATACAATTAGAGATCCTTAATACTAGAATTATGACTTGCATGACTAGATTTTTCAATATGAAACGTTTGTAATAATGTAGAGAGGTTGTGACACTTGTGTGCATCAGTAAATTTTATCTTTTTTTCCTTTTCTATCTCACCCCCCCCCCTCCCCCCCCCAGCCCCGCCCCCCTCGCCCTCCTCAAATTTTATATAAATGTGTGGCACGTGTAGTCAAACTATCTAGTTTTTTTTCTACCACTAGATTGTATTGATTTTCTTATTAGTATTTTTTAAACTTAAATTTTTAACATTATTACGTTGTTTTTTTTACAAATTCAACATTTTTAACTCATTATAAATTTTAATGAATAAAATTCAACTTTTATAATTATAATTAGTCACTGTATTAATAGTTTCACATCATACGAACAAAAAGATTTAGTGTTTTTGATATTTACATTTAAAAAAAAAAACTAAAGTTTGCTCTATTTTTTTTATCAATTTTTATTCCCCATGTTTACGTTGACTTTTTCCTTTTAATCACAGACTATTTTTTAAAAAGTTTTTTTTCTTTCCCATTGCTTATTTTACATTTTTATTTCTCGACCCCCTTTTCTTAAAATATATGACCTAATAGAGTATGAGGGGGGAGGGGAGGGGGTTGCGATATTAACCCCTCTAGACTCGCGTTTGAAAGTAGTAACTCTCTTTCAATATCAATATTGAATGTCAATTAATTAAAGCAGCACATGACCACCTTTAAAAATCTAAATGCTGATCATCTTTTACAGGCGAAAGCAGATTTTACGATATCTAGTTTGGCCTGCAACATTTCATTATCTTTTATCAAATACTTTCATTTCTTTCAAAATATGAACTACCTGGTGATGGTTTTATTTCAATAAGATACGTTAATATACAAATGTATTATTTCGCATACCAATATTATTTCAGTATACTAAGTTAAACCGCGTTGACACAATGTACTGAGGATCAAATTTAATTGAATTATATATGGGCAATTTTGTGTACGTCTTGCAAAATTTTTTTAATGGTGAAAGGTGAAACGAAAAAAGTATCTTTGGTTATTTTTGCAGTTAATTCATATCAAAAATAACATCGAGCTCCTTGCAAGAAGGGCTTGCTTATTTGTATTTGAAGTAGAAACATGCCTAGGCTAATGGAATGGAGAAATCGCAACCAAAAAATAAAGCAAATAGGTAAAGTACATGGTTTTTTTAAAAATTAAATTAGCGAAATTAAACTTTGGGCATTTATTATAGAAAATTTTAGAACATTAAATAATATATATATATATATATATATATATATATATATATATATATATATATATATATATATATATATATATATATATATATATATATATATATATATTAGTTTTAGCTAGGGGTGTCTAGGGGGATGAATGGTTGAAATAATGAGGCAGTTTGGCTTTTCATCGTTCTTTTAATGAACGAATAGGAAGTTACAAAGGCTGTTAAGCCTTGATTAAGATTTCGTCTGCACACGAAGAGGTCCTCGCAGCATCTGGAGTCCGAATCCGAATGTGTTCTCGGCATCTGCGCTGCTGTTATAAAGCACGGTGGTGCTGCTGCTTACTGATTGAGTGTTATATAACGCTCGTCCATCCTGGCCATAGTTCGACCTCGAACTAATATTTGCAGTGGAATCTGAAAATAAATCAAAAAGAAAGAAAAGAGAAAAAAAAAAATAACACAGATTTTACAATGTCTTCTTAACTTTTCACAACACTGTGAAAGATGAAAAGTTGAAAATTTAAAAGTTCACAAATGTTCTGTTTGACATCAGGACATTTTTTAAAAAATAAACTGTCAATGTTTAAATGTTCTTGACTATAACTAAAACTTGAAGGAAAAAATGTCAAAAAAATGTTTTTGACTGATGAAAATTAAAGGAAAATTTTCAATAAAAAGTTCTTGACGATCACTAAAACTTGAAGAGGGGAAAAAAATCACAATCAACAGTTTGTTGATTTAAAAGTCACTAAAAAAAACACAAAGTTTTTTATGTTCCTTCCCAATTCTTCACAAAATCAACAGCAATTGAAGTAAAGTTCGGGCCGTCATGAATCCCTGTCTTCTTAACATCATACCTGTCATTTGGCCTTACTTTCGTTACTTCATAAGGACCAAAAAATCTGGGTCTTAATTTCAGGCCTGTGCCAAATTGTGTTCGCTTTATTGCCACTTTATCACCTACGTTGTATATTTTAGCTTCTTTTCGGTGTTTATTGTAATGTTGTTTACTATTTTCTTGAAGTTTTAAAATATTTGATTTAGCATATTCTCTTATTTGCGATTTGTTTTGAATTGATGTTTGTATGTGTTCCTGTTCAAGTGTTTCTTTAATGTGAAGATCATCTTTATTTTTCATTTTTATTCCCGTTAATAATTCGAATGGTGTGTATTTTGTCGATAGTGAAATAGTACTGTTGATGATTCGTTGAACTGAGGATACATGTTTATACCATTTAGTTGGATCTTCAATAGAAAGCTTCGTTAAGACGGGGATTAGTGTCGCGTAAAATTTTTCTGTTTGATCATTTCCACGGGAAACACCTGTTGTAATGGTGATATGTTCGATATTTTCGTCTTGGCAATATTTTTGAAATTCTTTCGATGTGAATGCTGAAGCTTTATCAGAAATTATACGTCTTGGATTTCCAAATGATGTTTGTTGTTGTTTTAATTTTTGAAGAGCGTCATAAGTTGATGTCGATTTGACGGGGTAAATCCAAATAAATTTTGTGAATGCATCTACGACAGTAAAAATGTGTTTATAATTCTTATTAGTTGATGTAAGAGGACCCAAGAAATCAATATGAAACGTGTCAAGTGGCGCATCTCCTTTTGGAATGGGATGTAAAAACCCTTCTTGTTTGCCAGATTTTCGAGATGATAGTATGCATTGTACACAATTTGAAATTACGTTTTCTACTACTTTTCGTATGTTAGGAAAATAAAATTGTTGTTTAACGAGAATTTCTGTCTTGTTTATGCCGAAATGACCTTTAGAATGTTCGAGTTGCACTATTTGATTTTGCATATCGAATGGTATTATCAACAGATCTTGGTCATGTACCAATTTGTAAATAACTTTATTTCTTAATATGTAATCTGTTGTCGCTGACTGTTCAAGTAATTGTTTGATACTCGATGTGAATTCGTCTTTTGCTTGTGCTTCTCTGATTTTCTGTGCCATTGCGTTGTGCTGCAAAACCATGACAGGATAACGGCTGAGGGCATCTACATGACGCATTTGTGTACCTGGCCTGTGGAGAATTTCGTAGTTAAATTCTTCTAAGAAAAGAGCATATCTTGCTATTTTAGGTGGCAAGTCTCGTTTTGACATTGTCTGTTGAAAAGCTTGGCAATCTGTATAGATTTGAAATTTAGTTCCTATTAAGTAATGTCTGAATTTTTTCAGAGCTTCAACAATAACTAATACCTCTTGACTCGTAACTAGAATATTTTTCTTCTTGGGGAGATGTTTTTCGACTCATAAAATGTATAGGATGTATGTTATTATCTGAATCGCTTTGGAAAAGTATAGCACCAAATCCCTTAGAACTAGCATCACAGTGTACTTGTAAAGGGAATCCCTGTTGATAAAGGTTTAATATAGGTTCTGATGATAGGGCTTGTTTTTTAAGGTAAGGAAAGCCTGTTTTTGATCCTGACCAAAATGAAATGGAACTTTATCTCTTAACAGGTCACTCAAGGGTCTTGCGATTAGTGCATAATCCTTGATGAATTTACGAAAATAGCCACTTAAACCTAAAAATGTTTGAATGTGTTTTTGTGTTTTAGGTTCTGGAAAATTTATAACAGCGCTTGTTTTAGCTGTAGAGGGACGAATCGTACCCTTCTCCAAGATATGACCTAGAAAATTTATCTTTCGTTGTAGGAAATTACACTTCTTAAAATTTAACTGAAGTCCATAACTCGATACGACTTCAAAAACTCTTTAAAGTTTAGAAATACCTTCTGGCCGACCAAACGGTATAGTGGTTAGCGTGCTAGCTTCTAGACCACGAGGTTGCGGGTTCGAGTCCCGTGTTAGGCATGGGTGTTTGTAAATGTATGTTGGCTTGTCTAATGACGAATGTTTCGGAGCATTATAGCCCTCGTGTTGCTGACGGCGCCAGATAATCTGAAAACAGCCAGCCAGAAATACCTTCTGCTTCAGTTATTGAATGAATTAAAATATCGTCCATGAAAATAACAATAGTTCCTTCGTTTAACAGTTCTCTAAACACTATTTGTATAAATTTTTGAAAGATAGAGGGCCCGTTTGTGACTCCGAACGGTACTGAATTAAAGACATACTGTTTATTATGTGTGTAGGATCTCACTTGGATCCTTTTTCAGGTTCAAATTATGGAAGATAACAAACGCAAGTACACTTAAGAAACGAGAGCAAAATCCTTCACGTCTTTCTTTAATTACAAAAAGATTAGAATAAGGACAAGAACATATATAAAATAATTTTTTTTTTACATTCTAAATAAAAATTATCGTCTGCACTTTTTCAGTTCGTAACGGAACTCAGAACAAGTAGAATAGTACAAAAGTCAATTCTTATAAGCAACTCCATGATGACGTAACAATGTGTAACAAAACTGGTATATTTACGACTATCAGCATGCACTTTGATGTGAAAATATGCATTTTTCATATCTACGTTCGAGAAAAACATAGCTCCTTGTAATTTATTAAAAATATCTTCGATGAGCGGTAGTGGAAACCTTTCTTTAATTGTTTTTTTATTTAACTGGCGATAATCGACGCAGATCCTGGTGCTGCCATCTTTTTTCTTAACAAGAACTAACGGTGCTGAATAATCGGATGTTTCTTCCGAAATAACACCATCTCTTAACCATTGATTTATCTGTTTGTCAATTTCAATCTTTTCAGAATCGGCCATACGTCGTGGACGATGAGATATTGGTATGTCATCGGAAAGAACTATCTTCATTTGCAAATTAGTATCCTTAATTTTATTTGGCTTATAAGATTTAATAATATCTTCGACTTCCTTATGATGAGAAATATTTGTTATGTGCAAAAGATCAATTTCAGAATAAATCCCATCACCAATTGTAAATATACAAATATCCGACATTTTTTCCAACTCATCATTCTTTTTCTCTTTATTTGCGCTTTTTATTTCGAAAGGATCTTATTCCGATTCAGCAGTTTTTTTATTTTCTGTATTAGTCATAGACGAAACAGATTTCTTGTGGAAGCAATTCATTGGCGCCGGCAATTCGTCTTCGGAATTCATTCGGCAGGAATTCGAAGCGGGGTCAAAAAGATCAACTGCTTGAGATTTAAAAAGAGTATTTTCCTGGCCTTTAATTTTGTTTTGCAAAGATGGAATCTTAGTTGCAGACATGTGTGGGTGTATATTTTTAGAATCGTTATAGTTTCCTTCTCCTGAAGATTTGGAATCTAGATTTTGTGCGTTTTTAATTTTATTTTCTGTTGTTACGTAATCAGATTTTTTTGGCATGTGTGGAAGTTTATCTTCGTAAAAAGTTTGATTTGGATATTTTTCTTTTTCTCTTCGATATTTCGAAACAACTTACTTCCGGTTATTGGAAGGGGGTTTGTAGATTGTCCTTGACAAGAATAAAGATCCTGATATATCTGAGGTGGTATTATTAAATCTTTACTTATATTTTCGCAGACGGCTGCCGTAACGATTATAGAATTTTGTGGGTGTTTTGGAAGAGATAATTTGATTTTCGCAAGTTTTGCTTCTTGTTCCATGAAAGCACCCTCTAAAATAATGCTACCGTCATACTTCGTATTTTCCGGTACGCATGAAGATTTGTCACACACGATAACACTTCCTGAATCAATCAAAGCACTTACTTCAGTGTCATGAACAAGAATATTTTCGTATTGTAATTTATTTAAAAATCTTTCGGGAATAGTTTGTTTTTGCGTTTCGACTTTACAAACGGGATTTTCGTTTGAGTTGAATTGCCGTTGAAAATTATTATTTCCGCCTCTAGAATTGAATCTCTGATTGTGGTAACCTCTGAAATTGTTATTATTCGGTCTTCGAAAATTTTCACTTTGTGTTTGATTATTGTTCCGATATCCATTTTTGTTTTTATTTTCGAATGGACGGGGATTTATTTCACTTAGTGATTTGTGCTTGGAGGCAAAATAAATATCGCATTCTTTTGAAAGTTCTGCTGGTTTGAACCAGTTTTCCCCTTGGCGAATTGAAATATGTGATTGGGTGTCTCTATCTAGGGAACTGAATAATTTATCGGAAATCATTAACTCGCACACTGATTCGAAGTCGTTGACATTTCTTAATCTACAATAATATTCAAACGCTGTAGTTAATCTAGATGAAAATTGGACGTGTGATTCATTTGGTAATCGTTGAGCACGACGGAAATTTAAAAGACAGTATGTTGCCGTTGGTTGAAATTCTCGCAAAATAATGTTCTTAACTTTTTCATAATCTTGTAGTTCGTTTTCTGGTATGTAAAGTAAAATGCGATTTGCACGCTCTCCCAAAATATTAATAAGAATTTCCGATTTGAATTCATGAGGTACATTTTTTGTTGTATAAGCACGTTCTAATGATTGAAAAAAAAAGATTAAAATTTTCTGGCTTAGGTCGGAACCGACATACTAAGAGTTTTAATGCTTCTTATCAGATTTTCAATGTTTGGGGGGTGATGTTTCGAATGTTGTGTTCGTGTTTCTAAGTTCGGTTTGGTTTGTTTCTGAAGTATTTCTGATCGCTGCGAGTTTAAGTTGCTTTTCAATTTGTGCTAATTTAGTTTTCTCGATTTCCAAATTGTTTTCTTCGATTGTTTTTGATTGCAGGAGCTTAATTTTTTCGAGTTCAGGGTTTCCGCGCATATGGAAAGTCAGGGAAAATCATGGAAAGTCATGAATTTAGACATAGGGTCAATTTTGTCATGGAAAGTCATGGATTTTGAACAAAAAAAAGCCTAAAAGTCATGGAAAAACAGTGAATTGCATGGATTCCAAAAAATCTTACGCAAAATCACGTGACTATTACGTCACAAACACCATGATCGCATTCGTTGTTACTTCGACGATTCATAGATTCATCTGCGTTTTTATTTACTTTATTGATAGAAACAACGGTTACAGTTAAAAACTCCGGCCAATGAAAAGAATTTCTGAACTCCAAACTTATGACATCACACAAGTAGGTCTCGGTGAAAAAAAAATTCATAATGTAAGAACTGAAATAAATTAATTTCATTATCTTTACTTTTGGTTTGACTCCGTATGCTACTGGTTTACATTGTTCATACCAAAACATTTGATTTTTGATTATTTAATTTACTTATATTTTCTTATTCCTTCTTCAAATATTTACTTATTATTAAAGATTGATTAGCTTTTTTAACATCTGAAATATCAAAGAATGGAAAATTATTTTTCGCTGTTTCTTCTGGTTTCGACGTATCGTCGTTACTGATTATTTGGTGAGTACCTATTCCTCTGCATTTGTTGGAAAAGTCTCTTGCAGATATCTAGGGTGGCGACAGAACAGGGAATTTCACTATTCTGGAAAAATTAAGGAATTGCATAAAATTTGAACTAGCTAACGCGCTTCATTCCATAAACATGGAATGTATTGAACTTCTGAAATCAAAGCCACGGAGATCTGTGTTCTTCTCTGCCATTTTTATCGGACGAAGGCTACGGAAACAGAAAGGACGGTGAACGAAAATTAATGTTTGGGGGTAGCGGTAAGATGTAGCGGCAAAATGTTTCACCCAGACGCTCATGTTCATCATTGCCGGCCGGACCCATACTTCCGTTGTAATCAATGTACACATTAACGCAAGCGGTGCCGCTCCTTTGTTCTGCCGACAGTCGCTTACACTTGCAGTTCGTATAACTTCAATCTGACTTAATCCTTTACTAGCATGATTATTTTTAAACTTATTTTTTGTCAACAGTATGTATGAGAACTATAATTATTTACGTATTATTTCTGTTAGATTTTTAGTTATTCTATAACTTAGCAGCGCGGCAGCTCGCATCCATATTGTTAAAAAGAAATTCTTCAACTTCAATCTAACTGCATCCTTTACAAACATGAATATTTTTCTTCTTGCCTTGTGTTTTCTGTTAACAGAATATATTAGAAGCCTAAATTCCTTAATATTTCAAATTGATTCCATCAGATTTTTTTCGGTTTTATTTACCCTTAATAGCTCTGTTACACACCTCGCTCTGTTTTAAACACCTTTACTGTATTATTTTCCTATGCTTAGTTTACTTACATCAAACGAGGATTTTTTACTCAATATAAAACTTATAGTAATCATTTTACAATCATATACAATAATTTATTTACTAGGTTGCGTTAGTAAAATAATAAAATTCTTGAGTCAGGTTCAATGTTTTTAATGTGATTTCTTGAGTCATGGAAAATCATGAAAAGTCAGGGATTTGGGACATTTAAGATTGGCAGAAACCCTGTATGTTGTTCTTCGAGTTCGAGTTGTTTTCTTCGATTAATTTTGCCTTTCTTTCCTCGACAGTTGAATAAATGAGATCCTTAATGAAATCAGGTTCGCTTTTGAACAAATCATTTTTCTCAATAAGTTCTTTTAACTTAATTATTGTGGCACCTTCCGCTACTATCCCGCCTAGTTCCTGGGCGACGTGGACGAGATCCTCTTTTTTGGAATGCTTAAATAATAAATTTTAAATAATAAATTTTAGATCCTATATCCTCTGTTGAGGGTTTACCGTCGATGACTGTAGATGTGAAGTTGCACTTGTTGGGGCCCACAGTACTTCGCTTTTAGGCTATCCATTTGCTGAAACTTGATCACTGGAAATAGTAGCACCACACTTTTCGATGCACCTTTTGGCGGCGTTGTTGCTTGCAGATTCACGAGGCGTTGAGTTGGCCTTTCGATGATTTTGTTGCTTCTTTGATGAAGATTGCTGCACTTTGGAAGGGTTGCTCCTATATCGATGATTCTTACGCTTTTGGAGGGGTTGCTCCTATATCGATGACTGCTACGCTTTTTGGAGGGGTTGCTCCGATATTGATGACTGCTACGCTTTTTTGGAGGGGTTGCTCCGATATCGATGACTGCTACGCGTTTGGAGGGGTTTCTCCGATATCGATGACTGCTACGCTGTTTTGGAGGGGTTGCTCCGATATCGATGACTGCTACGCGTTTTTGAAGGGGTTGCTCCGATATTGATGACTGCTGCACTTCTTCCAGCACTTTTGTTTTAGTAGCCGTTACTTCTGGTTGCGAAACGAACAGAGTTCAGGACCGGTGGAGCCCCCATGTTTTAGCTAGGGGTGTCTAGGGGGATGAATGGTTGAAATAATGAGGCAGTTTGGCTTTTCATCGTTCTTTTAATGAACGAATAGGAAGTTACAAAGGCTGTTAAGCCTTGATTAAGATTTCGCCTGCATCCGAAGAGGTCCTCGCAGCATCTGGAGTCGGAATCCGAATGTGTTCTCGGCATCTGCGCTGCTGTTATAAAGCACGGTGGCGCCATTGTCGCTACGGGTTGCGCCACTTTCAATACGGGGGGCGCTGCTGCTTACTGATTGAGTGTTATATGACATATATAATTTTTTTTTTTTTTTAATTTTTTTTGAAAAACCTTAAAAAGTTATAAAGAGTCACTGAATTTAAAACTACAAAAGTCTTCAGCGTGTAATATATTTTATTTTATATTTGAAATCCTTAAGTTAATGCATATGCAGTGGCTTCACCTGGTTTTGTCTATTATCATTTTAATTTTCATTTATAATAAATAGATATTAAATGAAGACAATTTATTTCATTTCATTAAGTGATTATTTTTGTACCTACTCATCAAATTTCAAAGTTTAATACAATGTAGTTTCTAAATGCACTGGGCTAGAAGATTATAACATAGCGAGTATAAGGAAAATGATTCTTACCGGGACTTCCCCTTAATACAATTTTTAAATAAATATACATTTAGAAAATCAATTTGAATGTGCTTGCAAAATGTATTAATATTTATAGATGAAACTCGAAATGAAGAAAGGGGATGTATTAATTGTACTTGGTTTGATATACCCTGCATCACAAATTGAGAAATTTGAATGAGCATTTTCATATCCTTTATTTAGAAAAAATATACTTTTTATGCTACAAAACAATCCAAACGAAAAACTAAAGCATATCTAAAAACGAAAGATTCTCATCTTCTCAACAACTTCCGTTCAAGCCGATTTCTCGGGCTTTTCACCCGTATAGAATCCCTCTAATGGTGGTTTCTTGAAACTTTAAGCCACGCCTCAATCAGCGACATATTTTCATTCATGAGAACTTATCTTCCATAAATATAACAATTTCGAATCGGGTCATTCTTATTGATGCATTATTAGAGGTCGGCGATATATCGATACGACGATATTTTTTTTTAAATATCGATACAAGTCATCGATATTTTCAAACATTTTTAGTTTTTTGATGATCGTTTTGTAGTTCCATGTGTTTTTTCGATTTTCTTTATTCCCTTTTCAAAAACTTCAAAACTAAAGTTTGGACTTGGCTGAGAAACAGTTGCACCCTAACCAAAAAGAAAACGTAATGTAATGGAAAGATAAGATCATTTATTAGTAGTCATTAACATAGCGCCGTTTCTGTTGCCAACGTGTGCCTGGAATTTGCATATAATTTTAAATATTAAAAATATCTCTAACAGCAAAATATGCGGTAAACTACTTTTCAAAATTTCTTCTTTAAAAATAAATGTGAATTTATGCATTGACATTCAAATGTATTTTATTTATTCTGATTGATAATATAATTTATTTACTAAAACAATTTTTATAATTTATTTATTAAACAATTTTTATAATTTATTTATTAAAACAATTTTAGCATGAATTCATGAAAAGTAGAAATTTACCTCGAAAAACTTCGTTTCTGGCAAAATTGAAAATCAAATTAAAAAAAAATCATGTATCGATATATTGATATTTTTTTCTACGCAACGATATAGTATCGATATTTATTTTGATCGATATTTCCGACATCTACTGTATATAGAGATTAGAGAGGGGGGTGTCTAATTGTATACTTTATATTATAGAACTTAAAGGATATTAGAAATATATGCTACAACACCTCACCGTGTCACTTGACAATTTCTTCTCATACTTAATTTCCTTCATTTTATTTTTCAGACCTATTCGCACCCCTGGAGGTGTTGCTGGAGAAGACGACCTCGAGTTCTGTCCATCTGTCCTGGAAGCCCCCTCCCAGCCCGAAAGGGAGCAACCTCAAACTCTTTACGTACTCACTCACGCTCACGCCACTCACGCAGTACGGACATGGTAAGCTTTTACTCTGCGCTTCAACTTAAACCTAAATAAATTGACATAAGTTAAATAAAGAACGAGGATTGAATATATGCGTGCAATTTGAATTGTAACTTACTTCAACCACCAAATAAGAACAATCAATGAGTCAACAATTAGAATACCAATCTGAGCGAGACTCGACCCAATAGGGTATTTGACAAATTTTCAAAATATGTTTTAAATAAAAGGTATGCACAAAATAAAAGACGTATTTTTTCATTTTTCAAAATAATGCCGCAAAACGCTAAAAATGGCATTTTAAAATGCAAGTAGAAGCCCCGCCCCTAAAACGCGGCTCAAAGACCCATCTGTCTGTGTGACGTCAATCTTGCATACACAACATCGCAATCGCGAGTGAGTTTCCAGCGCGAAATGTGTTTTTCTTTTGATTTCGTTCCAAGAAATATCTCACCGGTATCGGTATTATGCAGTATCCCACTGTACCAAGTACTTCAATTAAAACTCCAGAAAAGTTGTGTACACATGTGCCCAGGAAAGCACACATACAAAAAAAGTGGTTAAATCTTGCAAGAAGAGAATCAACTTAGTTTTCACCACAGACTACTATTCACTTCTGTGAAGATCATTTTGATGCAAGTAATACTTTATTTAATTCCTTTAAATGTTTTAGCTACACAATATTAAGTTTAAGTACTGATGCACTATTGAAATATTTTTTTTTTTTTTTTTAATATTTTTTTTTTTTTTGTAAATTTGAAACCAAAATATTTGTTTTGTTTACTTGAATTGTTTTGAAAAAAACATTTTTTGTCTGTCATATTAACCTTTAATTACTGTATGCGGTCTGACAGACCACGAGTCATTTTTTGTAGAATGCTTCCAACCCCTTAAAATATTAATCTTTGACTTTAAATTAATTTTTCCAAATCTTTGTTACTGAAATTTTAAATTGATCTTCACCAAATTTTTTGGAGCAGTATGAACCACGTGTTGCCCTTGCACAAAAAAAGATCAAACCACCCAATCACAGCAGTTAACCCTTTATTTACTAAATTTTTATAATTTGTACTAACTCTTAAATATTTAATGTTTTCAAAAAGAAGCAATCTTGTGCTGTCATTCAATAGGTGAAGAACAAACTTCATAGAAGTGGACTTCAAAGTCCCTATGGGTTTGAAAGCATTTAAATCAGTACAGTACCATGAGAAATGCAGTACAATGACTGGACTTATAAGTACCGTCAGTAGATAAAGGGTTAAAGGTTAAAGGATTTTGTTTATGATAATCTTGTGTTTCTATTCACCTCAATGCATTATTACTTGTCTTTTTCACCTTTTTGTCTTTTTTAAATAATATCAGCTATAAATTATAACGAGTGTTCCGTTTCATCCCTTTCTGCGGGGTGAATCGGAACAACATGAAAAAATCAAAATCAATGTAAGTCACGATTTTTCCAACATTTTTGGGTTTGAACATTATAGAAGAAGGTAAGACCCACGTTCCTAAATCAAAAATATGTTCGTTAACGATATTATTACACTCTATTTTTACTTTGAAAGTTGAAAATTGTTCCTTTTCACTCCGTTTTAACAGTACTCAGCGAATTATATTAATTGCTATTTTTTTTTATCCTAATGTTTTTATGATTATTATAACTGCAAAAGTGTTGTTGTTGCTTTTCTAATTATAAGAACTGTGAGAATTGTTGATACTTACACAAATGTTTTAACATTTCTAAACTCTGCAGAATAAAATTCTGAGCTTGACTTGAAAAAGAACCCCACCAACAAAACATCTATTTTGGGTAAATTCGAAATGTGTACCTTTACAAAACCGTCTTCCAATGTTGCAATAACACTCCTTTAAATAAATATTTCCTAAAAGTTACCTTCAATAGTCATAATTTATCATATAGTAGGAAAAGAGATGAACCAAGCTTTAAAATAAACGTATGAAGCTGTTAGCTTACAAATGTGGTCAACGTTGACGTCACACTCTGGGAGGAGCTTATCCGAGCGTTTCTGATCACGTGACGAGGCGCTCAGAAAAGCAATTTTTAAAATTTGATTTATAAAAATTTGAGCAATTATTTCGAGTTAAAACTGCTTGCATTATTATCATTTAGTTAAATACTACAAATATGCCGCATTTGGTAATTATTTGTTGATGGTGTCAAATACCCTATTGTAGGAGGCTTCACGTCAATTGGAGTTAAATCTTCCTTTCAACATTTTTAATTTCAATACGCAGAACTCGCCTCTAGAAATACGACTATCCTTTGTCTGTCAACTCAGCCTCCTAAATCTTGATTAGTGCCAAAAATAAATAGTTGATATTTCCAATATGCAACGGCATTTCTCTTACAATAATCTTTTATAAGCACCTTCTACTTTTGATTTGAAAACCCAAACTCAAAACCAACCAGAACCAAAATGCTTCAGTAATTTATTTACATATTGTGGTTTGGAATCAACGTTAAGCAGTATGCTCCAGCTTGAATAGCCGTTGTTGTGCACACGAATAGGTTGTTGAACGTAAAAACCAACCAAACTAAATGCGGAGCCAAATGCGTATATACTTCCCAACACCCTCTTGCATTAAGATTATTTTGGTCGCCGCTTCCTCTAATGTGATAGCTGCTATCCTCGATATTTACGTTGGTGTGTTTGTCTCTTAATCCGCATCAGAGGATTCTAGAGTATCCTGAAGCAAATTCGCTACTCCTTGAGCTTGCAGTTATTATTTCCGTATTTGTTAAGATAGCCTGGAGCGAAATTGCTTTTCCTAAATTTTATTGTTGGTATTGATGTATTTGCTAAAGTATACATTAAAGATGGCAACTTGGTCATTCCTTGCAATTCTAGTCATCATTTCTGTATTTGTTAAGGTATATTGAATACAAATTCCCGTAACTTGAGATTGCATATTAGCCAGCCTCTGGGTTATATTGCCATAATCCTTCTGCTTGAAGTTCAGCATTTCTGTATTTGTAATATGAATAACCTGGTGCTTATAGGTGTCATGTGTATTTTTTGTTTTTCAGGCCTTGAGAAGGAATTCTCCCTCCCCCCAAGTATCACCTCTAAAGAAGTAGACGGATTGACTGAGGCTACTCGGTACGTGGTGCAGCTATCGGCTATCTACGGGGATCCCAGCAAAACCCTCAGCCATGACAGCCTCGTGAGGATATCAGCTCCCAAATTCACACTTATTACACCTCCTGAAGCACAACAGGATATACCTGTGGGCGACGACGGAATTCCAAAAGACGAACCACGTAAGATACATTTAAATCTTGAAAAGCCTTACTTCAACTTTTGCTTTGGAACGTATTTGATTCAGTTAGAAGAAGACTGATGGTCATCGAATATTATTTTAAACTTTAAAGAAATATAAGGTTTTTTAAAGAATATCTTTATCTATACGGCAGACTCAGTATATTTTTAAACTACTGATTATCTGTATTACGTACAAATTTTGTAATAATGTTCAATGGCGTACCAACATTTCTAATCGCCACTGACTATAAGATTCACCAAAAACATTAAAAAAACTGAGGTGCGTTATATTAACATCCTATAGATTTTCCATTTTCTTCGTGTTCGAGTTTTAAAAGTGTCACACTTCTAAAGTTGACCGCGGTGTCACGGTTACGCAACAGTAATCACTAGCTGCTCATGTCAAAACAATTTGGGTATGATTTATGTAGGAATTCGTGCTTTTCGATACCCTGGGATCCAGTAAACCTTCAGTTAAAAGAATTTGTTTGTAAAACAAAGATGGCTTGAGAATATTGTAAACTGTACTGCTACAAACTCCTGTCATGGTCTATAAATCGTGTATCCGCACCTGCTCGACATGAAGCATAAGCAATGGCGGAATAGAATTGAATTTTTTTTTAATAAACTTCATACACGGACGGCTTATAGAATTGTTATTTAAAACTTAAAAGGATTAGAAAGTGGATAGTTAACCACTTCAGCAAACCTTTTACTTTGTTAAAATAAGCCACCGAGAACAAAAATGCAATGTTTTCCTAAACGCACGTTAAAGATGTATTTACTCTATGTCGAAAGCGGTTATATATTAATGTTGCTCGAAAAAAAATATATATATATATATTTTTGACACGCATTAGGCGAAAAAATTTGTTACATATCTTAATAAGAAAAACTGTAAAAATAATAATAATATCTTCCGATCGTAAATTCACCTCCAAGTTTGGAGAAAATACAAAAAATAACTATTTTTCCTAAATTTTTATTAAATTTCTAAACGTTATATATTTGCAAGGTAATAGTTTGCAATGTGTAGTGAAAGGGTGGTATAACACAGGAAAACACTATTCTATGTATTTTTAAAACATATATTAGTAATAAAAAATATTCAAATATATATATTTTAATAAAATGGATACTAACTTTATAGTCTGGGCGCTAATGTCGAAAAAAGTGGTCCCGTGGGCCACTTCATGATGCAAACATGTGGGTGGTGTCATTCGCTTCGTATGAATGAGTAGAAAATGAAATCCGATGGTGGGTATCTGGCAACCCGGTATGAGCGGCGCTGCAGTCTCAAATCCAATATGGCCGCCTCCTTACCACCTAACGAACGTTTTTGCCGAATAATGGTTTCCCAGCTCATTTTATCAACTTGTTGACTGCTAGAGAACTTGTAGGAAATAAAATTTCCATTCCAATGATATGCAACACATGTATGTTAGGTTAAATTACAAAAGTCAAACTGGCCGTCGCATCGCGATCTTAAGTACGTTTTCCAGGTTGATTGGTTGGTTTGTGCGTTCAATGACATATACTTGTGCACAATAATGGTTAATCAGGCCGGGACCTGCAACTTAACGTGGATTCTGAACCACAACGAACATCCATGCCTAACTAGAGATTCGAACCCGGAACCCTTAGCATGCGAAGCCCGGGAGCTAACTACACAGCCATCAGGTCAGTTAGAAATGCATACTGGGATTTGCACTTGGCAGCCACACATGATTTCATAAAGTATTTCTTTGCCTTTGATCGACTAAACTATGTAAGAATGATTCCATTGTACTTCATGAAAATGTAAAGATTTAATAACAAGCATACAACTATATGGCATGGAAAGTGGGTAATCAATAAAACCAAAATACTGTTTTGTGCTTTAGGAGCCGATGAAGCTCTGGAGCATCAGAACAGAAGACTTAAAGTCCAAAGTGGACTTACAGACATCAATTTAAACGAGAATGCTCGGAGAAGATTCTTTCTGGCAGAGGGAGGTCACAATAATTGCTGCAGCAACCGAAGCAATGATTAAAAATGCAACCCTCAATGCAACCATGTCCACCATGAACATTGTCTATCGGTTCACAAGAGTCAGGATCAAACGATGAAAAATTGATAGAGGGTTTTAAATCGACAACCAACCCTTTTAAATGCAACACAAAACATCTTATACAATGACTAAGCAAGTTCTTCCCGATGATGTTCAAAAGGACATGAGCACAGTTGCTGACACTGGTGAGAGTCTTTCCAAATTCATTGAGGAACTCATTAAAATGTTCAAACTACCAACAGAGCCAAGAGAAGAATCAGTACCATCAAAGCCTTCAGCACAGTTTTGGGCACCAATGTAAAAGGTGAAACTTAAGCCTGAAGTTAAATGTTAATGTTAGAGTAACATTGAAGGGAAAAGTGTTTTTTTTTTCCCCCCTCAATATTTTCTATCAATTTATATATATTTTCTTGACTGGTGGTTGGAGCAAGAAGTCGGTGTGATATAGATTTGAAGGCAACTTTGTGTCGTTATGAATTCTCATTATTGCCACTTGCTTTCTTTCCTTTATATGGATGTATGCATTACTGACCATAAAAAAGAAAGCTTATGAGTATCCTGGAGGAGCTTCCTAAAAATCTATACCCTTCGTCTAATGAGAAAAACGAATTCTTGCACAATTCATTTCCAGTATATGAAGCGTCTCAAACTGTTGCAGTAGTTGATGGAATGGCAGAGCTGCATTCCATTGATAAACCTTAGACTGGCAAGACTTGTGAAGAATTTGCAGATCACTTTGTCAAACAAATGTCAAAGAAGTTTGGTATAAACAAAAAGGTTCACATAATATTTGACACCTACAAACAGAATTCGCTGAAGACATTCACAAGGGTGAAACGTCAGGGTAAATCAGTCCCTATTCAATACAAAGTGCACCCATCAACAAACATCCTGAAATTAACTATGAACCAGTTACTTTTGCACGAAATAACTAAGGATGAACTGACAGAATACATGGCATCAAAGATACTATGCAGTCGAGAATAATAAACAATTTGTTTGCAGTTGGAGAAATCATGCAAATGCAAGCCATATGGAAGTGTCGTGTCTTTTACCACGCAGGAGGAAGTAGATACTAAAATAATTTTGCACAGTATACATGTTGCTTCCAGAGGCATTAGCAAGATTGACATATACTCCCCATACAGAGATGTATTAGTACTTGCTCTTCGGAGATATCCAATGCTTCCAAGAGAATCCACCATTATAGCAAACAGCACTAGCAGAAGCAAACAGTTAATTTATCTTCTGCCAATCTATGACATACTAGGGCCCAATAAGGCTTCAGCACTACTAGGACTCCACTCCCTTTTTGGTGCTGATATCACAGGTTCATTTGCTAGAAAAGAAAAGATTATATGGTTGAATGCTTTTTATGCAGCTAGTGATGACATTATAGCTGCACTAGGCCTTATGTGTCGTTCTGAAACCTTTTCCACAGAAATTTTACAAATGTTAGAGGCATTCGTTTGTCAAGTGTATGTACCGCGAACCAAAATGACACAGACATTGGGGAGGTAAAATGGTGGCTCTTCACTAAAAAACTAAGGACTGGGGAACATCTTGAACATTCAAAAGGATCTCTCTATCCAGGTCTTTTGCATGCACACTACCAAGCAATGATTTGGGCCCAAGACAGCATCCTGGCATAACTCAACCTATTGATTTTGACTGGTCGCTTGTCGATCGGGAATTTGAGCCTATTACGTGTTCAGAACCTTGTGCTCCGCAGGGACTTTTAGAGTTGACTAAGTGTTCCTGTCTGAAACGTCGGTGTGCCCTTCCCTGCTGATGCATTCTCAACAATATGCCTTGCACAGAGGTGTGCTCTTGTAATGGATATGATGATTAATGTGACAACATTGCAATTTTTGACCTGATAATGAATGATAATGAGGAAATTGAGGATGAAGATGTTGATTTAACTTAATGATAGTGAAAAATCTTAATATCGTGTACACCATTTGTTACATATAACAAAAACTATTACACTGTACACTCTTCGGTAACAATCACATTCCAAATATTAAAAAGCTTTGTCGTATCAGTTTTGAACAGGAGTAGTTTATATTGTCAGTCTGTTGTAGTTTATTTTCTTGTGAAGTCTCAAGGCTTTATTTTATTGTCCAATCTGTAAGTATTAACTATCTGCAGTGCTCATTTATCTTACAATATAATGTGGAAACTATTATTAGAGTCCCAAAGAGATGCCCAATAATGGTGCCCTTTTGAATTTTAATTCTTGAACTGATAATGTAAAGGTTCTATAACGGTCAGAAATAGTCCGGGAGCAAATGTAATCCCGTGGGCCACTTCATGATGCAAACATGTGGGTGGTGTCATTCGCTTCGTATTAATGCGTAGAAAATGAATTCAGATGGTGGGTATCTGGCATCTGGGTATGAGTGGCGCTACAGTCGAAAATCCAAAATGGCCGCCTCCTTACCATCTAACTACGTTTTTGCCGAATAATGACTTCCCAGCTCATTTTATCAACTAGTTGACAGTTAAAAAACTTGTTGGAAATAAAATTTTCTTTCCAATGGTATATAACACATGCATGTTAGGTAAAATTACAAAATTCAAAATGACCACCGAATCGGGATTTTAAATACGTTTTCCAGATTGATTGGTTGGTTTGTGCGCTCAATGGCCTATACTTGAGCACAATAACGGGTAATCAGTCCGGGACCTGCAACTTAACGTGAATTCCGAACCACAAAGAAAATCCATGCCTAATCCGGGATTCGAATCCGGTATCCTTAGCATTCGAAGTTAGAACTCTGACCATACAGTCATCAAATGGACAGAACGTTTTCAGAATAATGCCTTCTCAGTGCGCTTTATATACTGTAGGAAATAAAATGACTTTTATAATGGTATATCTAACGAAGTCAAAATTCAAGATGGCCGCTGCATCACCATTGCCGGAACGTCTTTTCAGAATAATAAGCTTTCGGGTACATTATCTGAACATGTTGGTTATTAGAAAATGTTATGGAAATAAAAAAGCTTTCTGACCGTAATAGACCTTTACATTGTCGTTTCAAGATTTAAAGTTCAAAAGGACACCATTAGTGGTCACCTCTTTGAGACTCTATAATAGTTTCCACATTGTATTGTAAGATAAATGAACATCACAGACAGTTAATATTTACAGTGTTCGGCGATAGCTCAGTTTTTATGAATTTAATCAAAAAAGGTTCACGACGAGTATTGGCAGCTGTGCACAGTTTTATTAACATTCACAAGTTCGACTGTAAAATAGAATGATAACTAACCTAGGAGTTACCATGAGAACTGAGAGGAATCTCTCACACATCCGCCACAGCGCGGGAATCAATCTACAGTAATTAATAGACGAATAAAGAGGGTGGGGTAGGATGGAAGATGCGCGGCAGGGTTGCGCAATAACACAGGCGTTAACATACAGATTGGGCAATAAAATAAAGCATTGACACTTTTCACAAGAAAATAAAGTACAACAGACTGATAATAAACTATGGCAGCTCAAAATTGATACGAAAAAGCTTTTTAATATTTGGAATGTAAATGTTACAGAAGAATCTAACAGTGTAATAGTTTTTGTTACATGTACCAAATTGTGTAAAAAAATTTAAGATTGTCCTTATCATTAAGTTAAATTAACATCTTCATCCTTCCCAATATTATTCATCTTCAGGTCAACAATAACAGTGTAGTCACATAAGTCATTATCTCCACCACATGAGCACATCTCTGTGCAAGGCAGATTGGTGAGATAGCATCGGCAGGGAAGGGTACACCGACGCTTCAGACAGGAGCATTTAGCAACTCTAAAAGCCCGTGCGGAGCAAAAGGTTCTGTACACGTAATAGACTCAAATTTCCCATTTACAAGTGGCCAGCCAAAATCAATAGGTTGAGGTATGTCAGGATGCTGTCGAGTATCTTGTTCCCAAATCATTGCTTGGCAGTGTGCACGCAAAAGACCTGGATAGAGAGATGCTTTTGTTGGTGCTAGATGTTCCCCAGTTTGTTTTTAGTGAAGAGCCACTCTCTTACCTTCCCAATGACCTCTATCTGTCATTTTTGTTCGTGGTACATACACCTGAAAAACGAATGCCTCCAACGTTTGTAACATTTCTGTGGAAATGGTTTCGGAATGACCCATAAGGCCTAGTGCAGCTATAATGTTATCACTAGCTGCATAAAAGCATTCCACCATATAATCTTTCCTTTTCCAACAAATGATCCTGTGAAATCAGCACCAGAAGTAGCGTGAAGTCCTGGTAATGCTGAAGCCTTATTGCGCCCTTGCATGTCAGGTTGGCTGAAGATGAATTAAAATTTTGTTTCTGCTACTACCCACTATAATGCTGGATTCTCTTGGAATCATTGGATATCTCTGAAGAGCAAGTACTAATACATCTATATCTGGAGAGTATATGTGAATCTTGCTAATGCCTCTGGAAGCAACATGTATACTTCGCAAATTATTTTAGTATCTGCTTCCTTCTGCATGGTTTCAAGACACGACACGTCTATATGGCTTGCATTTGCATGATTTATCCAACTGAAAACAAATTGTTTATTATTAATGACTGCATAGTCAATAATCTGGTAAAAAAATGAAGTAACTGGTGCATGATTAATTTAAGGATAATTGTTGATGGATGCACTTTGTATTGGATAGGGACCGATTTACCCTGACGTTTCACCCTTGTCGATGTCCTCAGCGAATTCTGTTTGTAGGTGTCAAATATTATGTGAACCTCCTTTGTACATACCAAACTTCTTTGAAATTTGTCTGAAAAAGTGATCTGCAAGTTCTTCACAAATCTTACCAGTCTTTGGTTTATCAATGGAATGCAGATCTGCCATTTCATCAATTACTGCAACAGTTTGTGCTGCTTCATCTACTGGAAATGAATTGTGAGAGAATTTGTTTTTCTCATTGGATGAAGGGTATAGATTTTGAGGAAGCTTCTCCATGATACCCATAAGCTTTCTTTTTTACGAACAGTAAATCATACATCCATGTAGGGGAAACAAAGCAGGTGGCAATAATGATATTTCATAACGATAAAAAGTTGCCTTCAAATCTATATCACACCGACTTCTTGCTGCAATCATCAGTCAAGAAATTGAGAGAATTGATAGAAAATATTGAAAAAACACTTTTTCATTCAATATTACTTTAACATTTTTGAATGCTGATTTACAGGCTTAAGTTTCGCCTTTTTCATTGGTGCCCAAAACTGTACTGAAGGCTTTGATGGTACTGATTGTTCTGTTGGTACTGTTAATTAAGCATTTTAATGAGTTCCTCAAGGAATTTGGAAAGAAAACTCTCACCAATATCAGCAACTGTACACATGTCTTTTTGAACACCATAGGGAAGAACTCGTTTAGTCACTAGATGTATAAGATGTTCTGTGTTGCATTTAAAAGGGTTGGTTGTCAATTGAAAAACCTCTATCAACTTTTCAACGTTGTGATCCTGACGCTTGCGAACCTATAGGCAATGTTCAAGATGACACTTTGCATTTGGGGTGGCATTTTTAATCATTGCTTCGGTTGCAGCAGCAATTATTGTGAGTTCTGTATCTGCCAGAAAGAATCTTGTCCGAGCATTCTCGTTTAGAGTGTTGCCTGTAAGTCCGCCTTGGGCTTTAAGTTTTCTGTTCTGGTCCTCCAGAGCTTCATCGGCTCCTAAAGCGTAAAACGGTATTTTGGTGTCATTGACTACCCACTTTCCTTGCTGCAATTCATGCCATATAGTTTTATGCTTTATATGAAATCTTTCCATATCTATCAAGTATAGTTGAATCATTCTTGCATAGTTTAGTCGATCAAAGGCATACTTTGTGAAGTCCTGTGTGGCTGCCAAGTGCCAATCCCAGTTTGCATTTCTACCTGACCTGATGGCTGTGTAGTTAACTCTGGCTTCGCATGCTAAGGGTGCCGGGTTCGAATCCCGGATTAGGCATGGATGTTCTTTGTGGTTCGGAATCCACATTAAATTGCAGGTACCGGACTGATTAGCCATTATTGTGCATAAGTATATGTCATTGAGCGCACAAACCAGCCAATTAACCTGAAAAACGTACTTAAAATCGCGATCCGGCGGCCATTTTGAATTTTGTAATTTTACCTAACATACATGTGTTATATACCATTGGAAAGGAAATTTTATTTCCTACAAGTTTTTTAGTTGGCAACTAGTTGATAAAATGAGCTGAGAAGCCATTATTCGGCCAAAACGTAATTAGATGGTAAAAGGAGAAGGCCATTTTGGATTTTCGACTGTAGCGCCACTCATAGAGGAATACCAGATACCCACCATCGGATTTCCTTTTCTACGTATTAATACGAAGCGAATGACACCACCCACATGTTTGCATCATGAAGTGGCCCACGGGACCACTTTTTTCAACATTAGCGCCCAGACTAAAAGCTTTTTTTTAATTCCAAAAAGTTTTCTAATGACCAACATGTTCATACAACCGGAAAGCTATTAAACTAAAAAGACGTTCCGGCAATGGGGATACAGCGGCCATCTTGAATTTTGACTTAAGTAGATATATCATTATAAAAATTATTTTATATTTTACAGTTTCCCAACAGCCAACAAGTGTATAAAGCGCACTGAGAAGCTATTCTTCTGAAAAACGTACTGTCCACTTAATGATGTATGGTTAGCGCTCTAATTTCGCATGCTAAGAGTGCCGAGTTCGAATCCCGGGTTAGGCATGGATGTTCTTTGTGGTTCGGAATCCACGTTAAGTTACAGGTCCCGGCCTGATTAACCATTATTGTGCACAAGTATATATCATTGAACGCACCAACCAACCAACTAACCTGGATAACGTACTTAAGATCGCGATGCGGCGGCCATTTTGAATTTGGTGATTTAACCTAACATACATGTGTTACATACCATTGGAAATGAAATTTTATGTCCTACAAGTTTTCTAACAGTCAACAAGTTGATAAAATGAGCTGGGAAGTCATTATTCAGCAAAAACGTACGTTAGGTGGTAAGGGGGCGGCCCTTTTGTATTTGCGACTGCAGCGCCACTCATGCCGGGATGCCAGATACCCACCATCGGATTTCATTTTCTACGCATTCATATGAAGCGAATGATACCACCCACATGTTTGCATCATGAAGTGGCCCACGGGATTACATTTGCTCCCGGACTATTATTTCTTACATATTTTTGTTAAAATTGTTCTATTTACTTCAAGCATTATCACTTCAAAGTTTTGAATAAATTTAAAAAATACCTTTTTTCCATTAATTTATAGAATACGCCAATCCCTAAATTATCAAAGTACATCAGTTTGTATTGTGTAGAGTAGAATGAAGTAGATAGGACTTAGGAAAAAATCAAATTACTAATTATTCAATAATAATCGTTCGCACATAACATTTGAAACATTAATAAAAACTGTTTTGACTGGTTTCAATCTTGGTGGCGTCTCTCGTGGCGTCTTCTCTTCCTTTGAAGCTCATAAACTTACTTGCTTATTCATTGGATCATAGCGCACATGGCTTGAAAGTAATTGGCGCACATGGCTGTGATTGGGAGTGCCATTAATACTGGCTGGAAATAAGCTGACGGATCAAATTGCATGTTGGGAGACCACTGCAGTGAGATATATACTTCGATGAACTACCATGCAGACGCCTATTTAGATACGTAAATAGTACTGTAACAGGACCAACATCTTTCAGTGGGAACATATACAAAAAAAAAAAATTGAAGAACTGAGAAAAATTTTCACTGGCTGATTTTTTACGTGTTGAATGTTCAATAGGGTGGATCGTTCTTCTATGGAGAAAAAAAAAATATTATTAATCAAAACCGACCTATGGGGAAAAGATGCTCTATGATATAGAGATTAGGGAAAAAATAATAAAAAAAATTAATTTTAAAATTTTGCACTGCCACAAAGGGGTTGAATTTTCGAAAAAAATGCGAAAAGTACTAATTTTCGTTAAATGATTTTACACCAAAAATATTTGTTTTTTACAATATAAATCCTAAAAAAGTGATGATTACTGAATAATTAGTAGTACAATGTACATTTCAACCTTTTTTGACCAACTCTTCCCCCCTCCCCCCCATATCACCGTTTAATCAGCCCTAAAACCCTATAGTGCAGTTGCCAGCGGCTTACGGAATTCGACGCCTAATCGGTGAGCGCTGTTCTTGTAAATTAAATTAAATTACAATTTTATTATGTGACATTTGTTTGTCTGTGTACTTGGACTAATACTGTACTGTGGCGTTGATAAGAAAAGACATGATTTGTCCTATATTTGGGTCAGGCTGTAATATGCCCACGATTATACTTTCTACGTACGAAAAACGTAATAAGGTGCGTATATTGGCATTCAAAAAGAGAAGCAAAGTACAGTGTATTTAAATGAAACTTATTGACACGCGGATAAAAGTGTAAGTAAGTTAAGAGAGACCTGGAAACGAGCTTTAATACCAATAAATGACCACTATAGCATTTTGAGAAAAATAAGTTCATACTTCGACAAATATCGCGCTTTTAAAGCTAGAAAATTAAATGAAAGCTATCTCAGGGAAAGCACATCGAAAGTTTTGTTCATGCGTCGATTTGGTTGTTTTCAGATTATCTGGTGCCATCAGCAACACGACGGTTATAATGCGCCGAAACATTCGTCATTTGACAAGCCAAAATACATTTACAAACACCCATGCCTTACACGGGACTCGTACCCGCAACTTCGCGGTCTAGAAGCTAGCACATTAACCACTATACCGATTGGTCGGCTAGGTCATGCGTCGACAATGACATAGATACAACAATGTTGGTGGCGATAATAGGTAGTCTGTCAATACAGGTATAAAAGAAGGTGTTATACGAAATATGGAGCTGATTTTGAAGCGTCCACTACAATGTTTTGTGTGCCAGTTACAAGCCAAAAAGTGACCGTATGCCAGACACTACCTGTAGCTTCATTCACGTAAGCCCAACCTATGCGAACTGACTAACAAGAAAGACTTAAGTACTGATCAACTGTGCATAATGGAAATTTATGAAGCCATCACTGCGGGCAAAGCAGCAAAGGGCTGTTGAAGAGAAACTCTGGAAAGATTTGCCCCTCAAGGTGGTTTACAACCCCCAACAGAATTCTCATGTTCTATTTGGCTTAGAAGAAGTCCAACCAAAGCTTTATTGACATTTATTACGTTCATCGCAAAACTCTAGGCACCTATGTGATTCAAGATCAAAACCAAACAATCGGTAATCTATGGCGCAGAGCATTTACATTAATCAATCTTTCTATCGCGTTATTTCTCAATTTATTTGAAGAAAGTCATTGATCCAGTAATTTTTGAAACGGGGGTTTGGGCTTTCCTGAAAATATCCTGATATCAATGCTAGCTGACAACAAAAATAACACAAAGGAATCGGTCCTCCAAAGAATTTTGAATTTGCACAAAGTCAAACGGTCTGCTGCAACCCAAACCCTTTTAGCGATTAATATGCGTATCTTAAACATACCAACTTTTGACCCTTGTGTGACAGATTATGTGAACTTGATTAAGTGGGAGAATGCGACAGAACGATTTAGTGATGACATGATTTCAAGAGCAATAGTAAACCCAGCAATCATTTCTACGACAATACTATAGCATTACCTACTATCAAGGGGTATCCCTGTCGTACTCAAGTTACAGAACGAATAGTCAAAGAAGCATTTTCTGCTGTAAGCGGATCATACAGAAGAGATGGGTTAAAAAGAAATAGCCTGGAATCACGAAACCTCACGCCAGTTTTCAACACCAAACGTGTTTACCTTTTACTGTAATTCCGAAGATTTTTTTATTTTTCTTGATTTAATTCTTAAGAAGCTGTAATATGTTCCTAAAGCTTTTTTTTTTCTTCTGTAACCATTTAGTATATGTCCTCTCATTCCAATAAACATTTAAAAGTACTAAAGGTCTGTTTCACTTAAACAAAAATCACTTTGACATTTTACCATTATAAAGCTTAAATACCAAAACTTCATCCCCCTTGCAAAGAGCTTAATATAAAATTTATTATTTTTATTTTATTTTTCCCTTAACTAATGTACCTCAGAACATCTTTTCCGTACAGGTAGGTTTTGAAATTCTTAAAAAAAAAAAATTCAATTGACTTTGACTTTTTGCTATAAAAAAGCTCAAATACCTAAACTTCATCCTCCTTGTGGCAGTACTGAACTTAAAATTTAATTTTTTAAATTATTTTTCCATGTATCTATATACCATAGAACATCTTTTCCCCATAGGAAATTCTGAAATTATTTTTTTTTCGATCCACCCTAATGTTCAATTCCTCAAGTTGAGATGAAAGTACTAGCACATATTTCTGAGACAATTCGATTGCCTCGATACCTCCCTGAATATTTACTGGAAGTTTTAAACTCGATTAGTGAGCGAAATGCTTCCTTCCCTCACCCACAAATTTTTATTTAGGAAATGATTTTAGACGAAAAGAGAGATGTAAAAGAACTGGGACGTTGGGTTCTGAAATATCGAGATCTTTCCTAGAGAAAAAACAATCGGGCATTTCAAGGCAACCAAACTTAACTTTATTGCCACTGATTACGTGGACATGATTAATTGGAATGCTTGTAATAGGACTTCTCCTTTGTTAAGGAAAGTAACTAACGAAAATTTATTAGTAAAGACTGGCGCACCCGAGGTAGCACGCAGCTGTACTTAAGGAAACAGGGGAAAACTGGCAGATTGGCCAATTCTGGCTGAACATAGTTCCAAAATACACGATATTTTTTTACAAACAAGTACGTTAAAACCACCATACATTTTAGTTCCCCGACCTTTCTCATAAATACAATATCCTAATTTTAAAACTGTGCATCGACATTTCAAAACCTCTTCTATATTTTATCCAGAATTTGGAAAGATTGGCCAATATTGTTTTCCAACGACCAATTCACGACATTCCACATCGGGATTGGCCTATGTCTGGCGACATTGGCCAGAGTTTCTGTTCTACTGGGGATCACTGAAATCAGACTTCAACTCGTACCCTTGTCGCTCGCAAGCTGTGGAACGCTTGTGAACAAACAACACAAAAAGTGGGTGGCGCTGACGCCAAAGACGTTAGGACCGCACCTTTTTTTTTTTTTTTTTTAAATCCATATAATGCCCGACTTTTCTACAAAAGTTTCCTTCAAAGTGCATCACTGGGATAGAAAGCTCGAGAAAAAAGAGAACCAAATCAATAAAAGCGTTTTTTTTTTTTTTTTTTTTTTTTTTTTTAATGAGAGAAATATTGTTAGTACCCATTTTACAGAAAAAAAAAGAAAGAAAAAAAATCATTATTTTTAACAAAAAATTTTAGTTTTGGGTATTTTTAATTATTAATGTATGTTTTAAAAATGCGTAGAATAGTGTTTTCCTGCGTTAAACCGCACTTTCATTACACATTGCAAACATATAACGTTTAGAAATGTTAAAAAATTTAGAAAAAATAGTTATTTTTTGTATTTTTTCCAAACTTTGATGTGAATGCGCGATCGGAAGATATTTTATTTTTCTTCGAACTTTTTTTACAGTTTCCCCTAATGCCTTTAAAATATATATTGTATATATATATATATATTTGAACCACCCTACCATATATAGGCGATATAATGTATATAGCTTAGCTGATACGTTTCCCAGCAGTATAACAGAGTTAAAATCTCATGATATTTATACAGCAACTCTTAGTAGCATTATTGGGTGTCACTTTTAAGAATTTGTAGTAGAGCTATACAAATATTGTATAATGTACGTAAATCTTAACGTCAAATAAATAAGTTGTTTCAATCGTTTATATGATGCTACCTCGCGATTTTTGTCAAAGGTTTTGAAGTTCACGGAAATGAAATAGTCGATTCAGACGTAAACAAAGGAAATTACCTTGTGAACTTTCTCAAGATCTGTTGTTATTATTGTATTTCAAGTAGCTGTCTTTCTCTTGTGCAGCATGCAACTGCAGTGATACGGGTATGGTGGCATGTACCAGGAGACCCGGGTTCATAGAGTGCACCTGCCAACCGGGATATGGAGGCACCTGGTGCGAAGAGTGCTCTCCGGGCAACTTCAGGGCAGGAAAGGAGTGTCGACTGTGCCCCTGCTCTAATCTCACCTCCACGGCAGAATGCAAGATGGGTAAGGCACCATTAGAATTATGCATAAGGAAAGTCTCCAGGTTCTCTAGACAAACAATATTTTTACCCTGTAACAATCCAAAGTAATTATACATCAAAATTAGTATTATTTAATGGTAGCCCACGGCTATTAAAGTTCTGGTGATCGGTCGAAACATTTTAATTCGCAATCCAGAAACCGAGCGAATTTCAATGCTCTCTGTCTCGCATTTTTATCTTTCATTATTTTGAAGCAAATAAATTATAAAACTATAAATCAAATAGCGTACAAAGAATTAGTGTAAAATATGTGCTCTTATGTTTTCTGTATAATTACGCATAATAAGCCATTCTTTTTTATCCAACTAATTTATGTCCTCTGAAAACTTATGCAAGAGTAACTAAGTGTTGAGCATCTATCCGTGAATTTAAGGTACAATAGTGTACTCATTTGCATTGAACTGATACTTTACATTTAATATATTTTACAAATTATTCAGCCACTAAATTGTCCAACTAATATGTACCCATCCTGTAAGGGACATACCGATGTTCCCTGCGACCAACAATAGGGATGATTAAAAAAATATTCTTACATGTAACTATAGTAACTTAAAGTAACTAGTAAATTTAAATATTGATTTAGTAACTATACCTAAATCTGTACTATTGTTCAGATAAGCTTTTTTTCACACACTGTCGTCCAGAGATATATGTAACACTACATTGAACTCTGCATTCAATTACTCCAGGATTTTAAATGCAATGATATAGAATCTGCTAAGACTCCTAATTAAGACAAATTGGAGTACATTTGTTCGAGTATTTTAACCAGTCTGCAAGACCCAGTTTAAGATGAAATACCAGTAAAATAAATACAATAGTAACATGTATTTACAAGAATGTTTAGTGTATCCATTGCGTTTTTTAGAACCTTCCGGACAGGTGTCGTGCGTGCAGTGCTTGCCGGGCCATCGCGGAAGTCTGTGCACCTCGTGCACTGCCGGATACCAGTGGACGGATGAGAAGTGTGTCCCCCTCAACTGCCTCAGTTCGAGTCTGTGTACAGAGCAAAGGAATGCACCTGGATGCGAGGATTGCGTTTTCCTCGAGAACAAGTATCCAACCACTGCACACAGGAGCAAGTCCGGTGAGATAACTTTTTTTTAAAAGCGTCCATAAGGTAGTGATCGTAATTATAGTAAGATGGCCTGGCCCCACTTATAGGGATGTGTAGCTTCCGTTATAAATATCAATAAATATTGTTTGAAGTCGTCTGAGTATTATGTCTAGTGTTGGCCTAATTGTAGGATGGTATCTTGGTATCCATATTTAAAGATGATGAATCAGCTTGACAGCAATTGAAGGAGATGGGGGGGGGGGGTGAAGAGAGTAAGTTTTGTTTTACTGTAGTAAGTTATATTCAGAGTGAACAATTTTTTTTTTTTTTTTTTTTCCAAGCATCTACTTCTGCACTTTATATTATCAGCTTATAAAGTTGATGTGATGTGAATGGACCAAAATCTTTAATAGGAGTATGGTGCAAATAGACCTAACGCTAGCACTTCTGTTCCCAGACTGTAGAATTCAGTGCTCATGGCTTGATTTTAATTGAAGTTAAGGGTGGGTGGATTATACTGCACGGCATATCCGACACACCATTTGTCGGGTCTGAGTACGAAATAGTGCTACCAGCACTCTCGGACTAGTAAAACTTATAGTGGAAGATTATCGAAAAGTAAAAAACAAATTTAAGTTACGAAAGAACAGAAGACATTTCTTTATTTCAAATTCCTCAGAAAAAACTCTTACAAATACCGTTTTCCTTTTTCTCTCGAGACCTTTTTTTTATCATTCACTATTGCCACTCACCTTGGCAGTAAACAATTTACAGTGGCTCTGAAGTAGCAAATATATACATATAATTAAACAACTTTTAACGT
This sequence comes from Linyphia triangularis, assembly GCA_963978545.1. Lineage (NCBI taxonomy): Eukaryota > Metazoa > Arthropoda > Arachnida > Araneae > Linyphiidae > Linyphia > Linyphia triangularis. The sequence goes on along the minus strand of OZ021729.1, from coordinate 50,597,631 downwards.
CCTCCCACCTTAAGTTGTCTGTTGACAACTTAACATTTAATTTTAAGTTCAAACTCTTGTGTCTGTGGACTGTGTGTTGCCAGGACAGTCTTAAATTTTTGCGGAAACCTCCAGAGGATATAGTCTTTGAATCGGTCGAATAATTTGTCCACTAGTGGTATCCAACCGTACTACTCTGGTAATCTCATCCTTTCCCCGTAACCTCTCTATAACACGTCCCAATGGCCAGTCGTTGCATTTTACATTATCACTTCCAATCAGCACTATGTCATCTACTTGAATTTTCCTATTGTGCTGCCGGTGATCGTTTTTCTGAATCAGGAGTCCTAAATATTCAGATCTGAATCTTTTTCTGATGTCTATTATTAATTTTTGACGATATCTCAACCTCCTGTTCAAAAGCTTTTCATCAATCTGATCCAAGTCTGGAACTCCAGGATGCCTGAAATCTTGTAAAAAAGAGTTTGGAGATAAAGCAATTAACTCACTATCACTCTCGGCAACATGTGTAAGAGGTCTTGAATTAATTAAAAATTCGGTGTCACATAAGATGGTGGTCATTTCCTCATATGAAAGAAAAGCATTACCTAAAACTCTTCTTAAAATTTGTTTCATCACGCCAACTAATCTTTCCCAAAAACCTCCATACCATGCGGCAGTTGGCGGGTTAAAAAGCCATTGAATTTTTTTATTTGTACTGTATCGAGCAATTTCATCCCAGTCTACAAGTTTCAGCTGGTTTGAAGCTCCCACAAAGTTGGTCCCGTAGTCGCAATATACACTGGTGTCCAAAAGTTAAGCATAATTGATAATTATGTGAATAAAAAAGGAACTGTACATCAGAATGGCGGGAAACGTGATGTGCGAGTGTAAAATGGTTATAAAATAAAGAAGCAAATCAAAAGAACGATAATAATTAATTTTATTATCCAAAGTAGCAGTTTGAAAGAAACTGAGAATAGCAAGGGTTCACACTTTAAAGAAAAAATGAAAGAAAACATTAAATATAATACTGATGCTGCAGTAAGGCGTGTGGTCACCTCTGACAGCTAGGCACGCTGCACAGCGATTTACCATACTTGCTATGAGATGATGAATGAGTTGTGGGCTCAAATGGTTCCAAGCTTCTTGGAGAGTTCTCTTCAGTTCTGTAACGGAGCTTGGTGGGTGTGAAAGGGCTGCAATTTGTTTCCCGAGCATATCTCATACATGCTCGATAGGATTTAAATCAGGGAAGTTGGCAGGCTACGACATGCGCTGGATGTTTTCCGTTTCAAAGAAGTCATCAACCAGCACCGCTCGGTGACATAGCGCATTATCATCCATGAATATGAAGTTAGGAACGACAGCACCTCGAAACAAGCGAACATAAGGCTCAAGAACTTCGTCTCTGTATCTTTGACCAGTCACAGACCCCGTGTCAAAGAAATGGAGGTCTGTGCGGCTGTCCATCATGATGCCTGCCCATACCATTACTACGTTTGATGGAAAATGATGTCTTTCCGATATGTTTCTTGGTTCAAAACGTGTTCCACGTTCTCTCCATATCGTTACCCGACGAGAATCACTACTCAGACTAAACCGGGACTCGTCACTGAACATCACATTGGCCCACTCTCCCACACTCCAATGTTGATGTTTCAAACTCCAGTTCAAACGACCGCGTTTCTGAGCAGACGTGAGGGGAATGTAAACTGCTGGTCTTCTGGCATACAGGCCAGTATGATTAAGTCTCCTGTAAACAGTTTGTCTCGAAATTCGTATTCCTGTGACGACAGTGAGCGCCGAACCCAGTGATGTGGCAGAACTGTCTCTCTGACGTCGCGCACTTATTACGATATCGGTCTTGGCGAGGGGTTGTGACTCTTGGTCGACCTGATACTGGTCGTCGGGTAACATCTCCCGTTCTTTGAAACCTCTGCCACAGTCTTGAGATCACAGACTGGTTCACATTCAGAATTCGAGACACTTCGGTTTGTGATCGTCTGGAATCCAGCATTCCAACGATTCTTCCTTTCGCAAACATGTCCAATTGGCGTCTTTGTTCCATCATTCACCTTGTTTGATGTTTAACAACGCTCTTTCGCACAGCAGTTGCCCGAAAATTGTCTGAACTGCCTATGCTGCGTGAATCGGTTTCTCTGCGTTCCGACATGCGCAGGTGTTTCACGCAGGACGTAGTCGACTGAAAAGTTTTGCATAAATCCAATGTTTCTTCTTCACCCAATTAATATCCGCAAGAAATTTGGAATAATTTTACAAATATTTACTCCATGTTTTTCGCATTTTACAATTTATGCTTAACTTTTGGACACCAGTGTACTATAGACGGCCGTCCTCTTCTTGCTATGAAACGACAGAAACTTTGAAGAAAGGCTTCAGTGCTTAAGGATGAAACAAGTTCCAAATGAACTGCTCTATAAACTGCACATGTATAAATACAAATCCAAGATTTTGTTCCATCTTTCAAAAGAAGGGGGCCAGCCATATCGAATCCAATTATTTGAAAAATTGCAGTGTCCTGAATTCTGTTTTCTGGAAGAGGAGATATTGGTGCCGTCAAGTTTTGTTTGGCATGTCTTAAGCAAACAACGCACTTCGATACTACTGACCTCACAGTTTTCCTTGCGTTTAATATCCAGTAGTGCTCTCCAAGGCCTATTCTAAGGAATTTTTACGACTGCCCAAACTTCCGTCCCCCCCCCCCCCCGACATTACAAACATTATTACTCTAAACAGAATAAAAAAATTAAAAAAATAGGCCTATTAAGCAGTCTCATAATGATATTTTCGCCTCCTATGTATGGAATTTAAAATTGTGATTCGTCATGTTGTCGATCCATAAGTCCCCATTTATACGTTTATAATTTCAGGTCTTCCTAGTTTTTAAATTTAACACAAAGTTGTTAAAATGTAAACCTAATTATTTAACTTAAAACACTACTAAATTCGAGGCGTTAAGGGAACGAATAACCGCCAGAATAGCTTCGATTATGTCAAATATGCCAATTATTGGGTTGCCTGGTAAGAGTTTTTCTTGAAGCTGAAACTTCAAAAAAGGAAGGGTTGCTTAAACAAATAAAAAAGTCGTTTTAAATTTTATTATACTCAAATTCAAAAAGATGAATAATAATTGCACTCCTTTAATAAAATCATATTTTTAATTTCCTTGTTTTTCTATTTTTTACGACTGCCCAATATCTGATTTACGACTACCCAAATACAATTTACGACTGCCCAAATAGGCCACGACTGCCCGTTAGAATAGGCCCTGGTGCTCTCTTAATATATTAGTCAGCATCTGTGATTTTGCATGAGAATTTTTCAAGTGTTCAGTCATTATCAATCTTTTAATGACTTGGTGATCCGAAGGCAAGATCATAGGACTTCGAAAATCCAAAGAGTCTTTCCTATAAGTAAGCTTAGTTCGCAATCTGAGAATTCCTTCATCATCGGTATATATATCTAGATTCTTCAATTTTTTCTTATTTTCTCCTACAAAATATTCATTTTGAATAATCTTAACAATTTTCTTCTCTGCTAGCTCTACTTCTCGATATAATAATTCACCAGTTATCCTTGAAGATGCCATTTGTTGACAGTTATAAATAAATCTTTGCATCCAAGCATCATGCGCACAATTTTATCATAGTTCGAAAAGTAATAACTGTTAGAATATATAAATTCAATATTTCATGTTACTCTATTTTTAAGCCACTACCTATTATTCCATTATACAGCATTTGTACAACTCAACTCTGTTCACCTGTTTTTAAGTTTGAAAAAAAAAAAAAAAAAAAAATATTCTGGAAATAAAATAACCATTTTTCATCTTAAAGTTATTTCTGAGTTATTTCAAGTCCAATAGATTATGAGACTGAGTGTAGTTTTGAAATATTTTTAAAGAATTTGAAATTGATTACGAAAGCAGAAGTTTTGATTCAGATTACACTGAAGACAAAATGGCAGAAGGAGCTCGAATATCAATTACAAAACTAAATAATTCAAACTACCAAATTTGGAAGTATAAAGTGGAACTTCTATTAATTAAAAAAGGACTCTGGAATACTGTAGAAAATCAGAAACCTGCGGATGCAAATGAAGATTGGATTACTAAGGATGGAAAGGCTCGGGCTACCCATCGGACTTTTAGTAGAAAATAACCATTTTTCATCTTAAAGTTATTTCTGAGTTATTTCAAGTCCAATAGATTATGAGACTGAAAGTCTAAAGGAAACCATACCCGACAATTTAGTTGAAGAAGAACCATGTCAATTCGAACTTGAGGGGGAGACCAACTCTTCGGCATATTTTGATTTTGAAGAAACAGATGAAGAAACCAATATGCTCAGAAGATCAAATCGAGTTAGAAAAGCACCTGAAAGATTAATTGAAACAATCCAAATGGCTAAGGAAGGTGAAACTCAAGAAGCAGAACCAAAAACATATGAAGCAGCGATCAAGTCTAAAGATGCTGAATCTTGGAGTAATGCAATGAAAGAAGAAATAAATTCACTGAAGGAAAGCAGAACTTGGGAATTAACAAAACTTCCAGCAAATAAAGAAGCAATATCCAGCAAGTGGGTTTTCAAGAGAAAAATTGATGAAAACGGACATGTAGACAGATTTAAGGCCAGATTGGTTGCGCAGGGATTTTCTCAAAAATTTGGCGAAGAATATGATGAAGTTTTTGCACCTGTTGTACGCCAGACTACATTTCGAACTTTGTTAACTATTGCAGGAAAAAGAAAAATGGAAGTTAATCAATATGACATTCAGACAGCATACTTAAATGGCGATCTACATCATGATCTATACATGAAACAGCCAAAAGGATATGAAGAACCAGGAAAGCAACATCTTGTTTGTAAACTTCAGAAGAGTTTATATGGTTTGAAACATGGTGCAAACGAATGGAACAAGAAACTCCATGACAGTTTCATGAAAATGAGCTTCAAGCAGAGTAAGACAGACCCATGTCTATATTCGAAACATTCAAATGGAGCCTGGACCTATATTCTTGTGTATGTTGACGATCTGATTGCAGCCAGCAAAGAAATTTGAATTGGAACTTATGAAACAATTCAAAATGAAGAACCTGGGACATTTAAATTTTTATTTGGGTTTACAAATTGATCGAGATGATGATGGACTTTTCTATGTGCATCAAACAAACTACATCAATCGAAAAATAAAGGAGTTTGGGTTAGAGGATTCGAAACCATCAAGAATACCTCTGGAGCCAGGATACTTAAAGAGAAATGAAGTTGAAGATCCATTGGAAACAAATACAGTCTATCGAGCAGCTATAGGATCACTACTTTACATTTCATCTAATACAAGACCAGATATATCAGTTAGTACATCAATTCTAGCTAGTAAAGTTAGCAGACCAACTCAAAGTGACTGGACAGAAGTTAAACGAGTATTTCGATACTTGAAAACTACAGTGCACAAAAGACTAAAGTTAGGTTCAGATCTACACAGTGAAACTACCATTTTAGAAGGGTATGTGGATGCCAATTGGGCAGGATCTGAGGGAAGAAGATCACAGAGTGGTTATTTGTTACAACTATATGGAGGGACAATATGTTGGTCAAGCAAGATACAGCCATCAGTTTCTTTATCGAGTGCAGAAGCTGAGTATGTAGCTCTTGCAGAATCAGCACAAGAAGCTATATGGTTAAACAGACTATTGAGGGATTTTCATGAAGCAGCTACGGTACCTATAACCATATTCGAAGACAATCAGAGCTGCATCAAAATGCTTACGAGTGGAAGGTTTAGTCAGCGCACCAAACACATTGACATTAAGTATCATTTTGTTCTTGAACTTGTAACTAATAATTTTCTGTCGGTATTATACTGCCCAACTGATGTCATGAAAGCTGACTTATTGACGAAGCCTCTTGAAGCAGTTAAGACTGCAAAATTTGCAAAAGGAATGGGGTTGGTGGAATAGAAATATTGAGGGGGAGTGTTAGAATATTTAAATTCAATATTTCATGTTACTCTATTTTTAAGCCACTACCTATTATTCCATTATACAGCATTTGTACAACTCAACTCTGTTCACCTGTTTTTAAGTTTAAAAAAAAAAAAAAATAATCTTCTGGAAATAAAATAACCATTTTTCATCTTAAAGTTATTTCTGAGTTATTTCAAGTCCAATAATAACTATACCACTGAGATCCAAGATGCCGACATTCATTGATCTTCTTTCTGCTGGATGTTGTACTACAATATTCGCATTCTGCCGATGAACTTAAGGTACAGATGACAGATTCTGTTTCAAGATCAATTTTCATTTTCTTTCTCTCTTGCGAGATAGCAGCTTCATCAGTTTCTTGCTCTGTAGCAGGCCAGTTTGCTTCTATTTCGGTAAGCCATTTTGGACCCTCCCACCATCTAAGCGTTAATAACTGATGTGCCGAGCAGCCTCTTGAAGGTAAATCTGCTATATTGTGTGTTCCAGGAATATACCTCCATGTCTCCGGATCGGTCATCTTCCTGACCTCTTGAACTCTATTATTCACAAAAACTTTCCAAGAGTCATTTTTCTGTATCCAGGTTAGTACTGTAGTTGAGTCAGTCCAAAAATGCTTGTCAACGTTCTTCCATTGGAGACCTTCCACTACAGACGTACACAACCTAGCTCCAATTGTTGCTGCAAGTAACTCGAGTCGTGGAATTGAAATAGGTTTTACTGGTGCAACTCTTGACTTAGCAGCTAACAAATGAACTGTAACTCCTTCAGAATGTTGAACTCTAACAAATACAGCAGCTGCATAAGCTTGTGCACTGGCATCACAGAATGTATGTACACTAATACCGTCAATACAGTTAGGATCTTCTAAAAACCAGCGTTTGATGGTCACTTGCTTTAGAAGGTGGAGTTCGCTAAACCAATCCAAAAACTCCTTTTTAATATCGGTTTGTACTTCACTGTCCCACGAAGTGTTATCTTTCCACATTTTTTGCAGTAACAACTTTGGTTTCAAAAGCACAGGACACAAGAAGCCAATGAGATCAAATACTTTATGTGAGATAGAAAGGATAAGTCTTTTTGAAACGGTCGCCAACTCACAATTTTCCAGCCAATCTAAGTTTATGCTCAATACATCTTCTTCACGATTCCACTTTAAACCTAACACTAAGGAAACCTTATCTGGATCATCATCTTCTGTATATTGCCATTCTCGTAAATTAAATTTTCCTTCTGACATGATATGCCGAGATTCTTCAATAAATGGAGAAGTATCCGTTTTTTCCTTCAAGCTCGTCACGAGATTGTCTACATAGAAACTATGAAGAAGTTTATCGACTACTTTTACATCAAATTTATCGATTCTTAAATATTTCCTCAAATGATACTCCAACACCGCTGCTAATAGAAATGGACTACTTTTCACGCCAAATACCACTCGAGTGTTGCGCAGAATTTTCAAATTTTCATTTTTCTCTCCTTTCCACCAAAAGAATAGCAGAAAGTTTCTTTCTTCAGGTCTGACACTTATCTGCAGAAATGCTTTCTCTATATCGGCAATGATTCCATATTTACACTCTCTAAATTTCAACAAAAGACTAGGAATTAATTCTAATAAATTAGGGCCACACTCCAAACACTGATTTAAGGATGGCGATCCGATTTGTTTCGCTGAAGCGTCAAACACCGGTCTCACTTTCGTGGTACCTTGTTGTTTCACAACTGGCCTATGTGGCAAGTAATGTGCATGATGGTGAACAGCTTCTTGTGGGATTTCTTCTATAATTCCTAATGATTCCCATTCTTTAAAGACTTTGTCGTAGTCTTGAAACAAGTTCTCTGACTGTTATTGTAACTTACTAGTTGAAATTTCTAATCTCTTTAGAGCAAGATTTTTGTTACTTGGAAGAGGTAAATGGTCTTCTTTCCAGGGCAAAGCTATTTCATAACGACCGTCTTCGTTTATTTTAATCGTATCTTCAAAATATTGCTTTGTACGATAATCTCGCTCCTTACGAGATTCTGTCTCAATAGGATCAGTAATTCCTAGTACGTCCAAGCTAAATAAATCCGATATACTTGCATCCTGTACAAACATTGCCATTGTATTATCTTCTTTACCAGTTGGTAATGTTGTTTTCCCCATCACAGTCCATCCTAAATATGTTTCAGTAGCGACCAGGCCTCCACTTAAAACTTTTCTTTTTTCTGTAAAAAGTCTGCCTGATACATCAGCACCAATCAAAATGTCAATAGCGCTACCCTTTTCTTGACAATCATTGAGATAAATGTTCATAGATTTCAATTCTTTTGTCCAAGGACCTTTTGCCACTGACGGCACATCATCGCATATGTTATCTTGATCTAATACATCAAATTTACACAGAAATTTACCATCCAAGGATCCCAGTTCAATCTTATAAATATTATGCATTTTTTCGCCAGGTTTTGAACCTCCAAAAACGGAATGCGATATTCTTTGTTGTCGTAAAGGTAAGATTCCTAAAGCTTCAGCAATTTCCTTTCTTACGTAAGACCGTTGCGATCCTGAATCAAATAATGCTCTTACACACATAGTAGACGTTTTGCCAATTAATTTAACTTTCAACGTCTGTAATAAAACTTTTGGGTTTTCACAAAAGCTCGCCAAATTAATCGCATTCTGCTCTCCTTTATCTTTCTTGTCTACGTTATTCGAAGTAACCTTCTCTTCTCTTGCTTTGCTCTGTGAGGTTTCTGGGCACATTATTACGCTGTGGGCCTTGGTACAAACGGGACATCTTATGAAACATTTGCATTTGTCAGCTCGGTGATTTGCTTTAAAACATTTGAAGCAACGACCCTTATTTTTCAAAATGTTTCGCTTATCTATTATAGACATTTTTTGGCGCCTTGAAACAATTGAAACTCTCGTGTTTTTTGTTGCAAAAAATACACAAATTCTCTTCTGATCCACTTGTACTCAACAAACTAGCTGCAGACGATAACCTATATTGATAATGGTTTGGCGCTCTTTTCTTGACAAAAGTATCATCTTTGAGGCCAAACCCTGTCATCGCCAAAACAATCCGTTCTTCGGACTTTAAAAATGTTAGTAAACTATCCAGTTTATCCTTTGGATCACCACCATGGTCGACATTAGGGCTTCTCTGCCAGGCTCTTAGAAAATCTTCAGGCATGCACGATTCAACCAAAGGAAGAAGCATAGCCGCACTTTTATCTTTTGTAACGCCAAGTGTTTCAAGGGCACGAATTTGAGTCTCTAAATTATCATAAAGAGCACTCAAATTAATTGGCGCAATTTGATGAGAATTCTTTAAAACTAACTTTAATAGCTCTCGTGCATAGACTTCGATGAGGAAATCTTTCCGGCCAAAGCGTGCTTTTAAACAGTCAATTGCTTTTGGATAATTTTCAGCAGTTGGCGGAAAACTTTCAATAGCCTCTTTAGCTCTCGAACCTTCCACGGTTGCTTGTAATAAATATTGGAACTTATCCGAATCTTCAATGGTAGTGTCCTTGTCAATTTTTTCAAATTAACTCCAAAACGGTAGCTACTCCTTAATATCACCACTGAATTTCCTTAACTCCAATTTCGGTAACGTAAATTTTCTTCGGGATTCTACATTATCAGATACAAGAAGTTGAGGATCCACCCAAGCAACACACTCATGTTGTTTCTATGTGGTTTTTTGGTGGATACGTTGAAAGTGAGAAAGGCACATTGTAACCACATTGTATCAATGTGCAATTCCAATGCATTTTTAAGGAAGCTGATATTTTATAACAGATATTAGAAGAAATCAATTTATTTCGTATAATTTTTAGGGGTTTTAATTATGTAGTACGAATAAAGTCAGAATTTCGTTTTCTTTACTTTTCTAATGTGATATCACAATGTTGTTTCAATGTGATATTTCAACCAGACATGAAACAAGTGTCTTCTTTGGTTTTTGGAAAGCCCCAATCCTGTCCAAGAATCATATTAATTGAAAACTTTGGTAAAAGCAATTTATAAAAGCAAAAAGTAAAAATCCGTTTACTCAATGTGGTTTTTTAATATGGCTTCAATGTGATAATTCAACATTACACCACTGATCCACGATTTGTATCATCCTACGCATGCGCAATACGCTTTTACCTTCAGTGATGACGTAGTTGGCATCACTTTTGAATTGATTTGAAACTTGACGATGTCTGTTGACGATTGGATTTATGCCTTTTCTGGTAAGTTTTCTTCATTACATTATTAAATTATACTCTATTATTTGCCGGTTTTCTAAATTAGATGTATTTCTATTTATAAATGAAATTAGATAATGATGTTCTTATCAGTGAGGTTTGTTGATTTTTGGGACACACGTGTGACATAAATAAAAAAACCTATTGTATATTTCACGTATTTTTATGAACTATAAAACTGAATGGGCTATCTTGTAGAAGTATGTTTTTCTAAAACGATTGATCACTGAGAATTAAACATGCTGTATAAATATTATTTCTATACTTGTTGAAAGAATTTTTGCGGTAATTAAATGAACTAATTCAGTTAAAAAAAACCTCCACCGTAATATTATAAATTGTCAACAGGGCCGGGAATTTATTTCAGGTGGAATACAGATGTAGTATAGAATATTTCTTAATGTTATATAATATAATTGAAAGTTATGTGATTTTCCACACCCGTAGTCTCTTTAACATGTTTAATTCGATCACACATCTGGAAAAGTTCAGGAAATTTGAAGAAAACTTGCTGTAAAATCAGAGAATTTTTAAAAATCTATCAGGGTATTATCAGAAAACTTTATTTCCTGAATTTTGTGGCCACTCTGTGTAATGTGTTGTTTTAATTAATGTAAAATTAAGTGTTTATTTAAAAACATAGCTGCAAAATGAACTGATGTTTTGTGTGCAAAAAGTGAATTTCTTTCGTTAATTTTCTTTTTCAAGCAGTGATGGATAACAAATTGAGAATTTCTCCCTATCCCACTTGGTAATCAAATCGATATTTCAAAGTAAGGTTTAAAAAAGACGTCATCAGTGTAAATATATACATGTGCATAAGGATGATACATTTTATAATAGTTATCATATTTTCAGTTTACTGCCACCATGTACAACACTGTGGAATGCGGAACAGGTATAGTGCCTGGAATCTGATCGCTGGCTCCTAACAACTGAAACCTATCCTTTTCAGGTACTGTGGTAAATTGAAAAGATCTAGTACAGTATAGGATATTTCGCTATTTAAAAATTTACAAAAAGAACTTTCTAAAAAACTAAAATTAGAAAGTGGAATTCTGTTCTTTTGCAAAAAATATATATATATATTTTTTTAAATCTCCCTTTTATGTTATACAGTCGAACAGGGTTGGCATGGTTTAAACCAAATAGTTTTTCCTCTTTTTAAAGATTAATTTAAAATTGCACTTTTTTTGTGTGTTTATTTATAATTAGATTTTTTAAATTATTTGTTGTAAATAACTTTTTTAAATAAATCTTATAGTGAAAGTCTGTAGAACTTTTTTTTTATAAGTATCAAAAATAACTTTTTATATTAATCTAAGTGTTTTATTACTGTTTTATAATAATATTCAAAATTATTAATTAAAATTAAATTATATGCTGCATTTTAAACTTGTTTGTGAAATAGAGATTTTGTGCTTAAATAACTTATTTCTAAACCTTAAAAATATAATTATGTATAACTTATCACCATTACTGATGAATCTAAGAGCAACATTCCATGTAGAAGTAGTAAACAATTACTAGTGTATTATATAGTTTCCGTTGGATTTAAAAAAACATATCTCTAAATATAATATTAAAATTTAATGATTTAATTGTTCACATAAGTAGCAATTGTTTATTTACTTAGTGTAAATTATTTTCAGAAGAAATATTATTTGTTATTTAAACATTTATTATTCTAGTTAATGTAAAATTTTATTTATAAATATGTATACATTTAAATTAGAAAAGGATTTAAAAACAAAAAAACTTTTAAACAAAAAAAAACCCCATTTTTTTTTGGGAGGGGGGGGGGGGGGGTCCAACTCTGCGGCTAAACTTCATTAACACGAAGTCGATGGGGCCGCTGAAATTGTTTGTGCTAACTGAATAAATTAACGCTAAGTTTTAAGTACGGAGAACTGCTTTTACTTTGCGTTAAACTGGAGTTCAGGTTAACGGATTTCGCATTAACAGGGTTTGACTGTAATTAGATTTGGGAATACTTTTTAGAATAAATTTACTTATTGTATTAGAATTGAACATTCTTCTTTTTTTTTTTCAGTGTTCAGTGGACTTGCTTATACAGCTGTTGTACTTAAACAGTGTGGCTACAGAACCTGGAAATCAAGAAACTTTTCGATTGTGGAAAAAATCAGGGAATTTTTTTAATATTCAGGAAAATTTACTGTTACTGTTTAGGGTATGTTTTTCCATTATCCCTATTTTGGTACCATTTTCCTGATGATTTGCTGTGATAATCATTAGAAGTTTTAATGTTATGGAATAATTTTAACTTTTAACTACCACCAAACCTATTTTTAAAAAATTGGCATATTATCTCTTTAGCATACATGTTCTATTTGATAAATGTGTCAACATATCTGGAAAAATTGGGGGAATTTGGAAAAAGTTTGCAAGAAGGGAATTTTTTTTAAATCTGTCAGGGAACTTTTTACCTGAATTTTGTGGCCATCATGTTAAATGACACTGATAGTTCTTTTGATAATCCTCTATAATTTATATATTAAGTATAATTTTTTTATTTTTAAATTAGTTTTGCTGTTGTGAACATGTCTGAATTATGGCAGTATTATAACAAGGCTGCTAGTGGCGTTTACTAAAGTGCCTATTTTAGCCTCCAGAAAACTTTTTTTGGTAAGAAAAATATCGGTACTTACGTATTAACGCCACTGCAGCTACAGATTTGACGGTTTTTCAGTGCCACCAATAAAGAGCAATCTTGTTGTTCGCACGCAGTTATCTTTTGGATTCCTTGTAAGTATAAAACTATAATTCCTTGTAAGTAATTAAAAACCGCCAAATCTGTAGCTGTGGTGGCGTTAATACGTAGGTACCAAAATTTCCTAATTGACTATTTTAACCTCCAGGCGACTATGTAATGAAAAATGAGTTCCTGACTTTGAACTGGAAACCAATAGAGAGCATGGCTTCAACTTGGTTGTAGCAGCTCATTTAATTTATCCTCAAAGTAGTAAAGAGTGTTTTTGAATTTAAAGCAAAATTTGTATGATACAGTAAATTTTTCTAAAAGTATACCGAAGAGTAAAAGGCAACTAAGTTGTTTGAATCTAGAATTTTCAAAAATTATAATTGGTTTCCTATTGAAATATAACATTATTAAAAACCTATATTATACGTTTTTCCTGTAAATTTTTCTACTCTTCATTTTAGTTTTCAAATACTGGGGTGGGAGTAGGCAACATTGGTATTCTGCATCTGCCTTCGAATTTTTTTTACATAATCTACTTTTGATTAAACTATATTGTGTATCGTCATTGCATGATATTCTGAAATAAGTCTGTTATTGCCTTAAATGGTCATGTGATCTTTGGTCAGTCCAATGTGCACACCATAATATGAAGGGTGCTTCCGCATACTGGCATTGACTTAAAACCATCCAAAACAAGGGGATCGCTTTCAACACGAGAGAGGGATTTTTTTAAGTCATAAAAAAGGGATATTATTTTGATTAATATATTCAATCTTTGAATTTGGTTGGCGATTTAAGTAGTAGAGTTGGATTTGAGCATTTTTACACGTCGTATTTCTTTATTATTATTTTTGGCATGGTGTCTACTTTTAAAAATTGGAAAACAGTTATATCTATATAAATATATGTTTGAATGGTTTTTGTATTAAATAAAGGTAATTTTATTTTAGAGATTATGAAAACAACCAATGAGGAGGCGAAAGAAGCTCGTGGAGTGACATTAAGGCTGCTGATGGTGACAGAGATGTGGAATATTTTTGGGAATGATATTGAGGATTGTAAACATGGTTTATAACATATGGTTCATAAACTTAAATAATTATTTTGTATCTCCTTTCTTATTTTACTGTTATTAAATGGGGTCTTGAAGTTAAGATCCTACTGTTGCTCTGAATGGGATATGTCATTAAAAATTAGCACATATATATTTAATCATCTTATAATTTTCTATTTGCTGGTTTAAAGTGTGAACTTAGGTACAAATACCTTTCAAATTGTTTCTATGTAATTGTGTTAGGACCATGTCTGTTACTGTTACATGTAATTATTAATATTTGTTTTAATGTTATTTTTGTGCGTGCTATTTTTAAAATAAAATTATTTTGAACATTATGTAATGATTTATTTTTACAGTTAAAAAATATATATATATAATTTTTATTCAAATTTGATTAGTTCAGAGATAATTAAGTAGCAGATATTATAAGTAATTTTAATTGTGGTTCATTGGAGCAAAATTAAATTTTTGTACAGAATAATCCTCGGCATATAAAAGAAAAGTTTAATTTTTCACAAAATGATATTCTACCTACTAAAAGATGATACATAGTGTAACAGTAGTTGGAAACTCTTAAAGCCAATACTTGGAAAATATCCTAGTTTTAACTTTTTCTTTTCATTAAATGAGAGTTTCTATAATGCAACTTTACAGTGTTAATAAAACTAAACACATTCATGTGAAAAAAATATGTGTCAAAACAAGCGCTTAGGAAAGTAGGCAGGATACATTCGCTTCCAAATTTTTTCTGTTATCTATTAAAATACAAAAATCAATAATTTGTTTTGCTTAAAATTGCAACTTTAAATGGTATTTTGAATTTTAATTTCATAACCTCTTCCGAAAAATATGAGCAATATGAAAAAGAAATATGAATATGAGTATATATGTATGTGAATATGAAAAATATGAGCAATACTGTTTTAACATGGGTGTTCCACATTGTTACCACATGATAGTGTTCACTTTTACCAATGTTGTTTAAATATGAATCTTCCACATGAGTGTTCAATCTTGATTCTTGCCAATGTTGTTTCAAGACATACTTTCCAGAAAAACTGTTTCTACAGCACTAGTTCTTGGGCTCGAGAACTATATAGTGCTGTAAAAACAGCATTATGGGATGTGTGTCTTGAAACAACATTGGCAAGATTCAATATTGAACACTCATGTGGAAGATTCATGTTTAAACAACATTGGTAAAAGTGAACACTATCATGTGGTAACAATGGGATGCATCCATGTTGAAACAACATTGACATTCAACGTGGAAACCACATGGGCAAAAATGAACACTCTCATGTGGAAACAATGTGACAAATCCACGTTGAAACAATATTGACATTCAACATTGAAACCACGTGGTCAAAAGCTAGCATGTGGAAGCAGTGTGATATATCTACGTAGAAACAACGTTGGTACTCAACGTTGAATCCACGCTCCTTTAAGTGAACACTTCCGCTTGAAAACAACGTTGCAGTTCCACGTTGAAACAACATTGTGCATGTTGGTATTTAACGTTGACACCACATTGAAACAACATGGTTGCGTTGCTTGGGCAATTGACTCTGTTCTTGTATACGAATTCTCGCCAACGTCACTTCATTTTCCAATTTGGCCTTCTCTAATTCAAATTGGTATCTTTGTTCTGTTTCATATCTTTTTAGCTTCGCTTTCTTCTCTGATTCTCATTTGCAGTTCTTCTTTTTCTTCATCTTCTTTGATTTTTCGGTCCAATACAGTGTTTTGTAGAAGAACTTTAACGAAATCCGGATCCTTTCGGTATTCATCGCTATTCAAAATTATATCTTTTAGATCCGTTACCTTGGCATCATTCGGCACATTTTCACCTATTTCTTCTGCCACATACTTCAAATCTTCTTTCTTAAAACCTTTTACATCTTTAATCAGGATACTTAATTTTCTTACTAACGAACCTTCAACTATTCTTACGAGTTTACTGCCCGTCCCGCCGAGGGTACCAAAAAATGTCGGGTCTGAGTACGAAATAGTGCTACCAGCACTCTCGGACTAGTAAAACTTATAGTGGAAGATTATCGAAAAGTAAAAAACAAATTTAAGTTACGAAAGAACAGAAGACATTTCTTTATTTCAAATTCCTCAGAAAAAACTCTTACAAAAACCGTTTTCCTTTTTCTCTAGAGACCTTTTTTTTTATCATTCACTATATTGCCACTCACCTTGGCAGTAAACAATTTACAGAGGCTCTGAAGTAGCAAATATATACATATAATTAAACAACTTTTAACACCATTCTCTAATTCTTCTTTCCTTCAGATCGCAGTATAGCCGATGGCACCCTTCCCTTGATAGCCGTCATCGTGACTTTGGGTGTCCTTCTCCTGGTGGCAGCCATGGCCACCTGTTACCGCTACTGGGACCACCGGCGTCACCAGCCACGCATCCCTTTCTGGAGTATTGAGCTGCAGCAAGACGAGAAAACAGACCTGCACTCACACTGCCAGTACCAGCACTTGGATGCTGCCTCAAAAGCGGTAGCCCACACTGTAGAAACGACTTCAAATGGAGAAGTGGGCAGGTTGCACAGTGAATCTATTCAACGGACATACAACACAATGAACGTCTGAGTTAACATTGTGCTATAGTAAAACCGATCTGAGGCACTCGGAGGGAGAGGGAGGGGGGGTATGTTGAGGGGAGTGAAGGTTTTGTATTATGTTTATAGATGTCAGCGTTTTCTTCAAAGCTATACCTGGTGTCCAGATGTGATACATGTGGATTATGAGGTGCCAGCTGTAGTTTTTTTAAGTCTATGTTTTGACTCAGGTAATCAAATTTATCACAAATACAGAATCAAATAAGTAGGAAACTTCCTCAATTAGTTTTGTAAAGTAAAATACTTTCTCCCATTTTTTTTTTTTACCTGTTTGAATCCCTAATACTTTCGGAAGAAATGTAATAGAGGGCCCTAACCCCTACTTAACCCATAAACATCGGCTGACAAGAAAACTGTACTGGTCTTTAATAGGTTAAGTCATAATATCTGGCCAGAAATCCTTTTAATAAGTTACTCAACAGGCCTTCAGTGGCATTCGAAAGCAACCTCTGAAGCTGAGTGTATATGGTAACCTTAGTGCAAATGAGCAGTTCTTAACGTTGACCTAGCTTAACCATGCCCAATCAGTATCTGATGCTCGGGAAGTATGTGGTATGTTATATCCCACACAACATCAGATTCAGTTATTTCTATCAGACAAAATTCATCCTCGTTAAATTGAAAGACGTTCAATGTATGTTAAAAATCTAAATAGTATAAGACACAAAAATGTCACTAACTCTCCTTTCTAAACTTTTTTTCTGCAAACCAAAGCTGACACACAAATGAAGTAACGCTGACATCAATACATGTACCAGCCCCGACAATATTTATTATAAATGAATTAACCCCTGCGATATCTGGTTTGATTTAACAAGAAGTCGCGCTGATGTTTGACACATGTAACAGGAACTAAATGTTGTCAAGCTTCTATTTGAGTGCTTACCTATTTAGGTTGCCTTCCTTTTGCCTCTGTGACAAGGATTGATGTCATTTATGCATTGTAGAACTATTATTTCAGATCTCGACTTTAATGCCATGTCTGTGTGTTGTTTAGATATGGACTATAATTGAACTACTCGACTATGATTTTGTAAATAATGTTTCTTTGGTACGAACATATTGCACCTTTTTATAAAAGGTCTACAGATTATTTTGTTTTTGTTGGAGAAAATCAAAGCATTTTTAAAAATCTATTTTTCAGGACTTATTTGAGGTCGAATTTTAGGATAAATAATGAAATCAAATCCTTAAAAGGTTTATGAAAGATCTATAACTCATATTTTATCAAATTTATTGAAATCAAATAATTTTAATTGTGTAACGAAACTATCATGTAGATGTAGACAAATAGTCCCGAATTTTATGTTTTAGGCGAAATTAATAAAAAAAATCTAATTATATTTCTTTAAATCTAACATTATTTGTATATTTTTAATCTCTACTTCAGCGGTAAAATTATTGCATTATATTTCAACTGAACAAAATGTTTCCTTATAATAAGTATTGTTTCTATATACAGTGGAAAGCATTCTGGAAAAAGCTTTAGAAATGAAATGCCTGTGTATTTACTGAGTAAAGCTATGTAGCAATACTTTAATATCATTATACTACACATTTATTCGATTATTTATTTCATGTCTCATTTCGATTTCCATGCATCACCATTAGGCATTAGCTCATATATTTTTAAGCCTGAAACTTAATGTGGAACTACAGCATAGAAATACATCCACCTAAATATGAACTTCATGATGAATGATGATGCCTTGCACAACTTTTGTGATTTTGATATCAAAGTGTTCACTGAATGTTGATCAGTAAATAGGCTGATTTTTAAAAAGCTAGCATGTCTAATTTTTGTAAGCTTTATAGTGAAGAAAAGCATGTGTTAAATAGAAACCATTGCTTCCCCAACTCCATGTAAAGTAGTGGTTATTGTATTTAATAAAAAAATTACTTCGACTGCATTGGCAAAGTGGAATTTAATACATTATGGTAAACCAGATGCTTGTTACTATCAAGAAATTAAAAATTTATAATTTTAATAATTGTAGCACAGTGAAAGGCAATAGATACTCAAGTACATATTTTATGTAAATATGTTGAAATTTAATTAAAAAGAGCTATCGGAAATGTGGAAAGCTAAATTCGTGATCAAGTAAAGAGGAGTCATGTATTCAAGTACATAACAGATTGTTTTTATCATTGCATGATAAATATACAAAATGACAAGAATTCTGTACTGTTTCAAAATGAGTGTCGAGTTGAAAGCTGAAACCAAATATTGTGCTGTATCACATTATGTTCGATTGTATTGTATGTTTTTAATTAAAGAATCTTCACTTTATATTTTTAAGAATAAAAAAAATTGTTACAGCTGTTTAAAAGTTAAGAAATTGATATCCCAATTTGTGGGCGTACTGTCTATATATAGGATTATTCGGTGCAATCACCGGGCCTGTCAGTTTCTGACAAAATGGGCTGGTACGGTCTAGAAGTTGTTTTTTTATCCAATTTTTTTAAATAAGTAGTTCCGTTCCTTGAAGCTTTTTTTAAATGCAAAATTAATTTATCTAATGGTAATCTTGAAATTAATTTACATAATTCATACATAAAATTATGTTATGAAACAAACATTTTATTTAAAAGTGTTAATATTTTACAAATATTATTCACATTTGATTGTTCTGAGATTCATAATTATTAAATATGAATATTTAAATAAAAAAATTATCAATAATTAAAACTATTTAATTATTAGGATCAATTATTTAATTTATTAATAGAATTATTTTATTATTAAAATATGATTAATGACTACATTGAAAATTTGGGTCATCAAAACTCTAAAATCCCCAGGCCGGTTATATGCTCCAGTACTCTCCTGTCACGATTGTACTATTCTTACATTTATTTTTCTGTTCTTCATTTTATTTTATTTTACTATGTATAAGAAAATTGGTATTTAAAATAAATTACAAGAGTACAAGCATGGACTTATTGCTCTGTAACATCACTATATTTTAAATGCTTAACGAAAAAAATTATAGTGCAAGTATTCATATATTTACAAATGGATTCCAGTGGAATCTGCTCGCAAGACCGGTGAATTCTGTGTTTTGTATGTGATCTTTTGTAATCTGTCTATATTACATAACGTTAAGGAACTGTAAAGTATTTAACTTATTTTTGTATCCAAAGATGTTTTTTTTTGTTTTGATGATTATAAACCTAGTCCTAAAACCTTTTTAAATTGACGAAAAAGGTTTTAAAAAAAAAAAGAATTATACAAGAAAAAAAAGTTATTAATTTTTAACTTATGAATGAATAAACACTTAATTCACTGCTTTTTATTAAACATTCTTTGATAAATATCTAAAATTTCCTATGCTTTTCCTGATTCTTAACATCTTGAATTCATCATAAATTAATATTAACAAAAATACTCAAGCTTCCCAAATCCATGTTCAAAAACATTGTATATTTTGATTTGTACATTTCCAAGTATTCTTCCTTATTTATAATATATTGAGTGTATAATTGAATAATTTGTATAGCTACAGTTTGTATGTAGTACGAAGGTACTTTTGGTTAACTGTAAAGCACTGTATGTCTTAATAATGAAAAGGTGTGTTTACTCCAATATAAATAAAATACACAATTATTACAAATGTAAGTTATCAATTTATTTTTAAAAAAATTTGACATTATTTCCAATTTGTTTCAAAAGAGTCTACTATCAAGCATTTAATTGGATGAACTCTGTAGTCTTCTGTTCCAGTATATTCAAAGGCCCTAAGTTGCAAAGAACCATATCGTGAAATTCTGTCACCTTAAACTTTGAACCTGTGTATAAAAAAAAATTGAAGTTTTATTTTCAGAACTCGATATTCACTGTATGTTCATGTTTATAATAAAATGCACTGTAGCTTGTCTTAAAGTACTCATTATTTTTATCATTGATAAGTGGGAAAATGACTATACAGCAGATGTTTTATTCAGTAATAGTAGTGACACAGTTAAATTAAAGCTTGAATCCAAACAAGGGTCAAAATCTCTCTATATTTGAACACAAATGTAAAGTCAATCTGAGTAAAATACTAGATATAAAATAAATTTAAAGTATTTTTCAAAACACTGGTGTCTTTATCAAACAAAAATTGCATAACTAAACTATACTACAATGAAAATATCAAATTTTAGACATGATCAAGTAATTACTTTTCATGACTTAAAATAGAAAGGCCACAAACAGGGTTTAATGGCCAAGATTCCAGCATTTTTAAAAACGTTTTTATTCTAAATGTTTCGAAAAGGTCATAAACACAAAAATTTATGCTCGCTGCACTTTTTCTTAATTTGCAACTAAAGTTTTCTTGTTAGATTTGGGATGGGGTGGGGGAATGACACTTTCAGCTCAAAGCTAATAGGACACTAATGGTCACTTGATATGAAAAACCTTGGCTTAAAACGCAGGAGCAGAAACCAGTTTTGCAAGTTTCTCCCAAACTGCACCAACCGACACGGGATACAGCAATTGTCTAAAAAACTCGCACCAACTATTTGGCAGAAACCTCATGATAACCATAAAAACTTGGGGATGTTTTGATGTCACAGCTAAACTGAAGCGTTTTGATCGGAAAGCGATCGAACGAGGTTTTCAGGCATTTTCTTTTCTTAATATTTAAATAATAACTTAATTTTTTTTTAAAGATTTTGTTTGAATATTTGAAATCAGAAATTCTTCATAATTATAAACTAATTTCACTCATTTTCAAAAAATGCAGGAATTGTCTATTGTGTGCTCATTGAAAATGACTGAAATAATGTCAATGATTTTTTTCCCCCGCAAAAAAAAAAAAAAAAATCACCACAAGGAGGAAATGGCCCTGTATGCAATAATGTTAAATGAAATTAACAATTAAAAACCTTTAAATGTGTTTTTATGTCTTATTTTGCTAAACAATATTGCATATAGTGATTTTTTCCTTTGGTGTTTTTTTTATTTTTTTTTATTTTGCAGAAAATAAAAGGTTTTGATCTCCAAGTATCCTTTAAAGTTTGAAACATTTTGTCTAGTAGTTTTACTTTGATGGCCATTTTATAGCAAAACTTCAATTATAAATAAATGGATGTCCTCACAAAATTTGAAGAAAATAGATCAATTGTGCTAGTGAAAGTTTATTAGGACAGAAGTTTTCTATATGAATATTGTATTTAAGAAATTACATAACAAAAGTAACTTACCAAGTTCTTTCTCAGCTCTCTCTCTTAGAGACTTCAGTTTCAATTCTCCCACTTTATATGCACAAGCCTTTAAAAAAATTAAAATACATTTTGGAAAAATCAAGCTAAAAAGTAAACATGTATGTAAGGAAGAAATTGGTATTATTTTGAAACTCATACTTAAAAGTGAAAAACTTGATAATTCAAATGCTTGAATGAAGTTATAAGGAACCAAACACCTTCTATTATATAATCATATGTGATCAAAACTTTTGACTCTTATTATGCGTTACAGAAATAGTATACCAAGTTTTTTTTAAACAATATTGTATTAGCTTTAATGCATTTTTGCTAGAATACATTCTGAGAATGCTCGGGCTCACTTTGTAGCAAGTTTAACTAAAAGCTTTTAAGAACATAATTCAAACTAAGCAGTTAGCTTTGATGATTGGTTTCAAATGAGTCGAGTAAGTTTTGAAAGTTATGAGAATTAAACTATGTCTGCTTTACTAAATCAGCAAAATTAAGAGCAGTTTGAGTTTTGTGTCAATACAGTTTTGATATAATATGAAAACTTTCAACAAAATTATTGTTAATTCAATTCCAAGCAATTTATACAGGGAAGACAGCTTTTTTTTTTTTTTTAAATGTAAACACAAGCTTATCAAAACTGTTCATTTCAGTTCTCATATTATGAATTTTTTTCACCTATAAGATCTTACTTGTGTGATGTCACAAATTTGGAGCTAAGAAATGCTTTCATTAGCAGTGCCATTTTAATTGTTACCGTTGTTTCTGTTAAAAGGTAAATAAAAACAGATGAATTTTCGATGAACTGAATAGAGATCACGGCGTAACAGATTTTACTTAAAATGTTTAGAAATACATTAAATTTAAGGTATTTCCATGACTTATGGCCATTTTTTTTGCTCAAAATCATGACTTTCCATGACAAAATTTACCCAATGTCTAAATTCATGACTTTCTATGTGCGTGGAAACCCTGTTTATATGAAAAATACAAACTTCTCTAATAATTCAACTATAGATAGTTAACATTTTATAATGAAGCCTAAGTTGCCACCTCCTAGTACATTTGCATTAAATTCTGTACAATATAATTTTATTACAATCAAACAAACAAATTTATATGCTTAAACTATTTTACAAATATAAGGACAAGAATTAAAATGTTAATTTAAATTTGGATAACTTTACTTCATCTTTTAGTTTAAAAATGAAATTAAATGGATATCATAAAATGTTGCAAGATGTTATTTATCTTTAAAAAGATAATCAGTGAATTATTAAGTTTGATAGTTGCACTCAAACTATTAGAATAATCTTCCAAAGTTGGTGTAATATAATTTTCAACTCACTTTTCTTCAAAATTATTTTCTCTAATAGATTCTAGTACAGTTCTTTTTGCTAGTCTAATATCAGATTCATAACTATCTTCCGATAAACTGTCACTTTCCGTATCACTCAGACAATCAGATAAATCATTTGGAGATAATTCATTGAAAGTTTCTTAAACTCACATTCAGTAATGGTTAAAATTTCTATACTGCTAAAATTGTGATTTAAAAACTTAAATATCAAGAGAAGCATTTTCTATATAATAGAGTGGTGACTACTAATAAAACTAAGTTTTTGAAATATTTTATATTGCCTTGTATTTTATAAATTGAAATCGATAATGTAAGTGCAAACACAAGTTAACTTGTGACTAGTTAACAATCTGTTAACTTAAAGGCAAAAGTAATGAACTACTTACTAACTTTATTGTAACAAAGTTGTATTAGGATAACAAATGACAATTCTAATCTATTACTACTATACATACTAACTTAAGCAATAAGTGACCAGATATACTTACTTACCTGACCAGGAAGAGTAATATATCTCTTAACTTCATTTTCAATATTCTTCTTTGAGCATGCAGTATAATTCAACATGTAGTCAACAGCTCGATCAAAAGACCATCTAATAACAATTGTTAAGATATTTGTGAGTATCAAAACAAATCAACAATTGAGGACAAAATCTTCAAAACTTATTCCACATGTCCAACTCTAAATATATAAGGCAAGTATTTAAGTCATAATCAAATTGTTTTGTGGAATTAATGGACCAAATTCTATGAACTTAATCATACTATACATAAAATATAATGTCGACCCCACACACAGCCTACGAAAACATTGCTTTCATAGAGAACGATTTCCTGACCAATGAAACGCTTTTTTAGAAAAGCTGGTATAAACTTTGAATACTCACCCAAAAGCATGCATTCCAGTATCCACAACAAGTCGCGTGGCTCGGAGCATTTCAGCAGAAAGATGTCCAAAACTAGATTTTGGAAAAGAAATATTTTTAAAATTAAAACAAAAAGTTAAAACTTTTTGCAAATCATTGAATTTGCTATTCTTCCACTACAAGTATTCAAACATTTAATTTGTAACAAGTCACATTTTCTACTTTTCAGTATATCAAATATAAACTCAGTAACTTTTACTTATACCCAATTATAATACACCCAATTATAATCAACAATAACTTTTTAAATATACCCAACAAATTTTTATCACGCAAATTTAAATTAAACTTTTCAAATACTTTTAAATCAACTCTTCTTTAAATGCATTAAATTATTCATTAATCTAGAAAATTTTAAGTTCATTAATCACATAAAATTGGATTTTTTCCTGGTTACGATATTAAATTAACCTATTAAACTCCAAAATTTAATATGGTGTCTTCATATTTTCCCTCATTTAAATGAAACTGGCCCATTAGGCGATATTTTTGGCAATAATTTTTGTTGGAATAATCACATGATGCAATATCCACCCACTTCCCTTCATAGTAAATAAACTGTCCTGCGTGGCAGTAGCGACCTCTAGTGGAAATCTTTATGTAACCCTTTCTGCGCATGTCATATTCAGATTCCTTGTAAGCTCGTATTCTAACGGATATAATATTTGTTCTATGTTCGTAAAAAACAATGTTTGCTGTTATACCTGTATCTGTCTGTGCAGTGTACCACTGCTGACTAATATTCTAATAACTTTTACATGGACGAAGAAAAAAGCTTTTATCACATTTCTATAAGAATTTCGGAACTGGGGACAATTAAAACACCTTAAGAGGCATTAGTACAGAGATTTTAATGGTTAAAGCTGTTTTTAATAATTGTTGAAAAACATGATTTTTTCAGGATTTCAACCTTATGCGTATGCACGATTTTGACGAAAACCTTAATTGTAGGTCCCATGACCACCAATAACCAGCACACAAAATTTGGACATCGTAGGTCAATTTGTTATTCTGACCATATACAACACACAGACATTTTATCCAGACCACTTTCTTGAAATCGGGATGTTTAAAAAAAAAATTTTTTTTTGACCGAATACTATACTTATATTACCCTATATAAACATATGGGCATTGAAAGTAAAAACGTATTTAGCTGTGATTCTAAACTTTTTGAAAAGAAGTTAAAAACATGGAACTCACTTGAAACTGTTAAGGAAAAATTACTTTTTTATCATTTAAAAAAGCAATTTGGTTTGGCATTGTCAAAGGGCTTTTATAATTTTACATATGAAAGGGTGCAGATACAGTGGCTCAATCTAATAAAATCAGTTTATTATCATAAGAATTAAATATTTTTTTATACTCTATTCAAATATCAGTGTAGGAGAAATCACTACAAAGTAGAGAACGCCCAGAGTACGAACTCCAGTATAATAGTTTAAATTCAATCTGGTTCCTAGTCATAGCCTTAAGTACCAATGCTTGTGTTTTTCATTTTTTAGCTCTCCTAAAAAATTTTCTTTTATAGTCTTGGATCGTTTTCCATTTCTAGTCCTCAATTGTCACACCAATTGAACACACAAACAATCCAAGACTAGGCATTACAAAACCCAACACCAGAATTAATTTCACCCAAGAGTAGAGATATTTCAGTAATTTGATACCCTCATGTGGTATGGCGACGGGAGAGAAATGGTATGACCCCTTAAGTTTTGTGGCTTTGTTTGTGTCCTTAAGTTTTAAATTCAAGGTTGTCAAAAGAAGGGGTCATTTTTTCAATTCCCAGAACTGTCTGAAGATCTTTTGGAAAGAACAAGAGGTTAACTTCTTGATCCTTCTAATTTAGCGATAGAGTCTTGATCGGAATTGTGGGTTCGTACAATATTGTCACGTTTAAGATGATTAATAAATGTGCCTAGCTTAAGTCTAAAAGTAGATTTATTGAGGCAAACAGATTACAAAGCGCAGGTCATAAGTCGACGGTAGTCCATGCAGAAAAGCCAGCTGCCATCTTTCTTACGAACCAGCACAACCAGAGATGACCACGGACTCTCTGATGATCAAATGATGTTCCGCTTCAGCATCTTGTCGACTTCGCTGTTGATTATGCGCCGCTCTGCTGGCGATATGGTTGTTAACTAATTGGTGAGTGGTTTCCTGTGTTTATCTTGTGTTTTACGTTGATCTTGCATTTTTGGTGGTGGTGTTCGCAATGGAAGGTGTCTTGAAAATTTCTTAACAGGTCTTGCATTTGCTTTTGCTGCTCAGAGCTCAGAGATAAGGCTATCATTCGGGAGTAGTCGACTAGGACAGAGCATTTTGTGGCTTCAATATCAGCGTATGAAGGCACTTCCTTCAACGTATTTAAGAAATCGGGGTTGGCAGACTTGGCGTAACCAATACACAGGCTTTTTAGAATGTGGAATGTGTGTTCTTGACAATTAGCCACCCAGAGTGTGGCTTTGCCTTTGATAAAGGAAGCTATAGTGGAGGGTATAGCAATTCCTTAAATGTTGCTCAAAATCTCATTCCCCTAAATTATTAAATTTACGTCTTCATGCACTTCCGGGGCCAGCACTGCAATGCATTTGAAGGAACGGCTAGGGATAACCAAGTCAGACACAGCATGTAGCTTAAAAGTACTTCGTCTGTATGTCTTATAAAAGTTCGTCAAATGCGAGTTCAGCTCGGCCACAGTCAATAACAGCTTGTGAAGCTTTAAAGAAGTCAAATCCAAGGATAACATTATGATTGCATTTCAGCATAGCTGTAAACTAGTAGGGCTGTGTTCGGCCGTCTATAGTCAGTTGCAGGACACAGGTACCTGCAACTGACATAATGGATAATGGACGCAATAATTGCCGTTAGCGACCTTTAGGATAATGTCTTTGAGGCAAGGAACATGACCTTCCGCAGCTTTCGTCTGTATGCTTCTTAGATGACGAAGAAGGATGCTCCAGAGTCCACTAGAACTTCAACCGGCTGGTCATCGATGAGAACGTCGATATGATTGCCATGCAATTTTGCGGCCAATGGAGAATTTTGGCCTCGCCTTCCACTGAGGACACATGGCTTAGTTTCCTTCACGACTTGGCGACTTGATGAAGCGGCGGTATGGCATCGGCGATGGAGACCTCGTGCGGCATATCGACGACCATCCTCAAACAGGACTAGGTGATCTTCGTCTGGTAGGTGCGTCGTAGGTAGCATCATCTTCATAGTCAATTGGAGGGTAGTTCCTCAGGTTGTTGCATCGTTAGTCACTGAATATGGCTCGGTATTCCCGGCAATAACAAACGATGTGCCCGGGTTGTCCGCAGTGGAAGCACACAGGTCGTCTTCAGTGGGGTTCTTTTCGGGGAACATTGATTCGCTGCCTTTCGGTATACGTCGTCTGGCATCTCGCAGCTGTGTGTCGTGCCGTAGCGAAAGGACGTTAGTTAGTCGCAATGGTTGCTATGGATCGGTCTACCTCGTCCCTAACAATGGCATCGATGGATTGCAGTTCGTGTAGCTGGGCCTCGAATGGCTTCCTAATTGCATGCTGTATTTTTTCTCTAACAATCTGACGAATTAGCGTCGCTAAGTCGAGAGCTTCGTCAACAGCAGCCATGGGGACGACATTAGGTAGTCTGGCAAACTTTTGACGTCCCACTCTCTTTTGTCTCATCTCTTCTATGTGAGGGCACCACTTGGTAAAATCGGCAGTGGTTTGGACTTCCCTAGTAAGAAGAGCCTGAAACACATCTTCTGCAATGCCCTTCATCAGGTGGGAAACCCTATCAACTTCGGACATGGTCGGATCGACTTGATTACATAGTCCAAGTATGTCCTGGATGTAGGAATTGGATGCTTTCATCCGGATTTTGTGCAAGCGACTTTGGGTGGTCTTTGGCTCGTCTAATGTAGGTTTGGGTGTGCCCAAAGGTCGCTTTCAGTCCGTTCTGGAATAGAGTCCAGGAAGTGAGTGAGACCTCATTGCTTTCATACCACTGTCTTGCAGTGCTGTCAAGGAAGAAGTACACATTTGCGAGTTGCATAATGTTATCCCAATCATTGTACGATGGCACCCTCTGGTACTCTTTGAGCCATCGTGTCGGGTCCTCTCTGGCTTCACCGCGAAAGATAGTTGGCTTTCTTGCTTCAACAGCAACTGTAGGCATGATCCAAAAGGCTGATTTCGTATCCTGCTGGTCTTCACAACTATGGCTGTTTTTGAAACAGCTTTCGTCTGTCTATCGTATAATCCATATTCAGGTGGCAGTCCTTGGATCTGACAACTTCTCCTTGCCAGTTCCGCATCTTACTCTGGCTCCGTAGTGGCTAAGAAGACGGGGGGTGGAAGGTTAAATCATACCCTGCACCTCCACCAAAATTGTCACGTTTAAGATGCTTAACAAATGTGCCTAGCTTAAGTTTAAAAGCAGGTTTATTGAGGTGAACAGATTACGAAGAACATGTCATAGGACTGAACATGAACAACTACTTACAACTTATATATACATAACAAAGAAGGTTCTAGAAACTTCCTAGAAATAACTAAAGAGGGAAAGGAAGTTAAACTGAACATACCAGAAGCTTCTGGAAGTAATAAGAGAAGTAAATTATAAATAAACTCAAATGTTGCCGGGAAAGACCGAACCTGCGACCCGCTTGCTTTCTACCACTGAGCCTTGGACTACTTCAGCTTCGCGACAATATTTTGTAGAATAGCAGTAATACTACAACATTGATTTAATCAAAGCTTTCTTTTCAATTATGAACTATGCATTTTATTTTTCATTTAGATTAAGGTTTTCCTTTCATAGTTAATTGGCATCTGATAGAGAAGTAGACCTGCAGAATACTAATTGCAATAAAAAATTTGTTACTCTTTGGTCCCATTCCCAACTCACAAATGAGAAAATTGTACCGAAATTAAGGAATTTTTTAAATTGAGAATCATAAAAGGGATAAAGATTCGTTGTTTTGTTTTATATATTGTTACTTGGTGACACAGAAAAATAATTCTTTAAGTAGGTCAAATATGCATTTATAAGCCACCGACATCTTGGCATGTCGGTCGATATAAATGCATATTTGACAGTTAAAATAATAATTTTTCCATAAAACTTTGTAACCAGGTAACATTATATAAAACAGAAACATAACTATTATATTCATCATAATTTAATAATTTTTATCTGTTTACAATAGAAAGAAAAAAAAATTTCTCTGCATACACTAGAGAATTGCCCTTTTTAATTCTTTCAATCTGTTGACAAGTTACAATCCAAGTGGTTCATGTAAATTACAACTTAGGAATTCCTCAAATCTATTTTATGAAATGAGGAATTCCCAAGTTTTCCATGCGAAGGAATTCATAAGTTTTCCTGCAAAACAACTCTACCACAACAAGGTTCTAATCAATAATTTTCCTCTACCATTAACAAAGGAATTTTTTATCACATCAGACACTATAATCAAAGCTTAGGCAAAATAAGTGAAATTTCAATAAAGGGTCAATGGACAATTTCCGCATTTTTTAAAAACGAGTGAAATTAGTTTATTTTTTTGAAGAATTTCTTTCCGATTCCAAATATTTAAGAAAAATTTCTTTAAAAAAAATTAGTTATTTAAATATTAAAAAAAGAAAATGCCCCAAAACCGAGCCAAAACCAGTCCGATCAAAACACACAACAAAATCTTAGACATCAAAGCTTCCTTCTGTTTCTATGGTTATCGTGAGGTTTCTGCCAAATAGTTGGCGTTGAAATAGTTTGCATTGGGAGACCATTGCAATATCCTGTACAGGTTGGCGCGATTTGCGAGAAACTTGCAAAACTGGTTTCCATCCACTGCCACATTTCAAGCCAAGATGTTTGGGAAACCTTGACGTTACATCCAATTTGAGCCAAATGAATCGTTTTCTCGCCAACATGTAACAGGGGAACTTTAATCGCAAATTTAAAAAAAAAAAAAAAAAAAAAAAAAAAGCAGATTGAGCAGAAATTTTTCTGTTTATGACCATTTTGAAACATTTAGAATTGAATAAAAAAAAATGAGGGAATTGTCCATTAAGTATTTCAAAGGTCCAATAAGTGTCTCACTACAATGAACATTGTAAAATGTTCCCTGTTGAACTATTCATTATTAAAAAAAAATTCCACAACTTACTTATCATATGGATCCTCATATAATCCTAATTCATATCCCAGATGTTCACAGTAAAGTCCCCAGCCCTTCAAATAAAAATAATATACATGTGATTTTGAAAATGCCCACCAAATATTGTAAAAAATATAAGTAATTTTACCTCCATGTAAGCTGTATGCAGTGGGAAACGGGATGGAGCCAGTGCATACTTTCGGTCTTCGATAAATCTACGAAATGAAGGCAGGTTCTTGTCCTCCATCAAGTGTGATAGCTGATGGATGGCATAAATAGGATTTAATACTTAAGAGAAATAGAAAAGTGGAAGTTAAGAATTGTACGCATGCTTTAAAAATTTATTATTATTTGTAAAAGGTAGATAGCTGATCATTATTGCTATTCTACTGATATTTTTCAATTCAATCAGCTAAAAGTAAAAATTTTATAATCTACTACTATTTTCCAATGATTAACAGTAGTCAAGATACCCATAGAAAAAATATCTTGGTTCAGCAAATCTCAAGATATTATTGAACATAAATACAGATATTGAATTTTATATATTACTAGAGGCATTTCTTATACTATACAAGTACATTACTAAAGGTACATTTTATATTACATAACAAAAGGTCCTCAATGAAATTAAATATAAAAGACAGTAAACAACAAAAATTCCTGAATTCCAAATTTAATATTGGATTGTAAATTTGAAATCGTTTATAACAATAATATACTTCAGTAATACTTACTTGTAGATGGTGCCCAGGTAATGCCTCATGTAAAGCTAATGTTACCATCTCATATTTGGGACTGAAATTTTTGGGGGAAAAAATGCTTTGTAAACAATAAGGAAAACCACTTGAATCAAGAGATTTTAAAATATGTATAGTGTAAAAAGAAACAAATTCATTGGTAAAGTTAAAAATATTTTGAACTCATATTAAGAACATAACAAATGCTTAAAATGAGTTTTATAACCACTTTATAAATTTAAATAACACACATTCTATGAAGATGGAAATAATTTTTTTTTTTTTAAAGTCTGTAATAATAATTTAAATACATGTACTTAAATCACATTGTAAAATTAATAACTAGCATAGCAGACAATGTTTATTTTTACACTGTTTACTGATTTTTAGTGATGATTTTCATTTATTTGTTTTTTACACAATCTTAATTCTCAAAGTTTATTATCTAGTTTGATTTGCCATGCACTAACATTAGGTTAGCTTCAATAAAATTATCATAAAAGGAGCTCAAAACTACAGAAATTTATAAATAAATATATTTATGTGTTGTTTGTGTCACAACGTATTGTAACCTTAATGCTACAATTAAATAACTGCAATATTTTTAGATAAGTGCACAATGAGTCACAAATTACTTGAATTATTATATGGTATGGCTCACATGGTATAGCTTTAGGGGGATAGACATAAGAAAGACAATACAATGTCAATCTTAAAGGTACATTTCAGACAGTATTTTTATGCCGACAAAAGTTTTCTGTCATAAAACAACCTATTAAACAAAACTTTATATACATATAGTACTTTCTCTCAGCATATTCCACAATTTCATGCTTATCTGCTAAAGATCAATGACAGTGGAATAATTTGATGTTTGAAAACGTAATAGCTTATGCTGTTGGGCTGAGACAGATACATAACATAGGAATCAAACTGGTAGGTGAATATGACCATGATTACAGTTTGAAAGTGAAGATTGTGTGCATGGTTATACCTTAGAAATCTTAAGAGTCAGGTCCAACAATGTTTGCACTGGTTCGGCACAGATAAACTCAAATTAACTTATTTCAAAGCCTTTAGGCCATATAAAAAGCTAAAACCCTTTAAGAGCAGATGTCTAGAAAGTTGCACTTTTCAAACATCACCATTTTATATAAAGGTATGAAGACTTCACAATAAGTAGATTTTAAGTTAGGAGAACTTACACAGATTTATCACAATCTGTTATGTTTACGTAGAAGACACCTGGTTTATTCCCTTGTGAATCTCCTGCTAGATAATAGGCTCCTGGTCCACCAGACATAGATAGTTCATTAGGTTTTATCCTTTAAAGCAAAAATCATATATTTTTATAGTAATTTGACATTAAAATAAAATATATTAATTGTTATGTATAATCGGTCATCA
The DNA here is from genome assembly GCA_963978545.1 of Linyphia triangularis. Classification (NCBI taxonomy): domain Eukaryota; kingdom Metazoa; phylum Arthropoda; class Arachnida; order Araneae; family Linyphiidae; genus Linyphia; species Linyphia triangularis. Next base: position 50,565,202 of record OZ021729.1, on the reverse strand, counting down.
AAGAGACACTTGTATTAGAAAATAAAGTATAATACTTTTTAACTTTCTATTGTAGTAGAAATCTTGCCAATTGTTGAATTTCTTTCCTGTTGCCAAAATCACAAAAACATATTTAAAACTTATTCAGTGCTTGACCAGGACGTCATACCCAATCAATCGTGCTTATATTTTGTTAGAAGATAAGGAAGAAAGCAAATTATAATTTATTTTTTTGTCTGTATTGAAATGGTTATTCCCAATTATTGAATATTCCCATACTTGCACAGAATTTGGTTACAATTAGTCAACTATATTTAACTTTTTGCTACGATAAAAGGTAAACGATTTAATACATATTATACCAAGGGATCATATAGATTAAACCATCTACTGTTGAGGAATTTAAATTGTTCAGTTATAAGAGAGTTAAAAAATAATCAACAAATCAATTATCAGAATTTTTCTCACAAAATTCCATTTACTGGACAATGATGATAATATAATATTAATTTCAATAAGTAGTTTATTCTGATTTGCAAAAAAAAATTGGCAACAGGAGAGATATAAATTATTAAAGCCTCACTAATTTGATTTCTTTTACATGAGTAACAGATGTAAAACGAGGGAAAAAAGGCATTTTTTAATAATTTAACTATTTATAAAACAGTACCAAAATAGTCGAAATCCGTACATTGTATGGCTAATCCGTAAAAGTTAGCTAGTACGAATATAAGCTATTCAATTAATCAAAACTTTAACTTTCATATGAACTTTCACGGCCATTCATTGCGGCGGGCGTTCAATTCTTAGTAGCATAAACTGCTGTCAAATTCCAAGCCTCTGTGTTCCAAGTCCAACCACTTAAAGATAAAAACTGCTCTACCACTAAGAAATGAGCCATTCCCAAAAAAACAGGTTATGAATACTGCCGTTTTACGGAGCGGTTAACAATAAAAGATGACGACCACTAAAAATGAGCCATTCCCCGAAAGCTGGTATTGACTACTGCCGTTTCGCAGTGCGGTCAACATAAGATGACGCTATAGATTCATTACAAATTTCTATATTTCTGCATAAATTTTAAACTGAGACGAAATTCTCTGACTTTTCCAGAATATTTCAAATATTATCTATATTTCTGCATAAATTTTAAACTGAGACGAAATTCCCTGACTTTTCCAGAATATTCCAAATATTGGTGATTTTCCCTAATTTTTTAGGGCATTTTCATTTTCCCTGACAATTCCCGGTTTTCCATATTTTCCCGGTGTGTGAGAACCCTGTTGATACAAATTATTTCATTTACCAATTTTGACAAAACGGAATCTGTCGCAAAAATGCAGCTTTAGTGGCAATTATGGATAACAGTGTGCTACGGCTTCTTTTTGGCGATAGTTTCGGTTTTATCGAAAGTTATCCAAATCATTTAAGAAGTACTATTTGTTGGTTCATACTGACTTCATTTACACAAGAAACATGAGTATTGTCTTTTGTTGTTTATTTTGTAATAATTATTCAGGGTGGAAAGTATTAAAGAGACCCCAGATTTAAAGAGTCACAGCATTTTAGATTGTTAAACGTAATTTCAATTCCAAAATTCTGTTTTGAAAATAATCTGACGCTTCTTCGATGCTGGCCACCCTATATTATAATTTGAATTGTCAAATTCAAAGGCCTATATGCCACAATGGGTACCCAGCAATGCGAGTCCACACAGCTAGTTATCTTATAAATTCCAAAAATGTTAAATTTACAGCAATAACAACTTTTATTAATACAAAAACACATAAATTTTGTGATATCTACCTCTTATATAGTAGACACACATTGTGCATAATAGAATAATCTGAAATATATATATATATATATATATATATATATACATATATTCTTAGAAAAAAGACTTTGCTTTCATATTAAATATGTAATATATGACTATGAAATCAATTTTACATTCTCAATAAATTTGAATACACTCTGTACTAAAAATTAACAAGGAAACTTTTCAGAGACAGAAAATATTTCCACTACTTTCACTATTTACACTTCTCAGTAAACAATTTGCAATGAAAGGTTGTAAGAAAACATAAGACTACTGCCAACAGCAATAGAAAAAAAAAAAAAAAAAGCTTACTCAAGTTTGAATTTTGGAATGGTCTTAACCACTTTTTTTAGTAATGGTTGAATCTTTTCAAACACAAGATGCTTATAGGCATTTAACAGGTCTTCCTGTAAAAAAATATTTGAAAAAATGTATAGTAATCAAATAATTTAAACAACTTACTACACTATTAACAACTATTCGGAACGTATCTTAAATATATCATCAAATGCAATTTTTCAGGGAAGTGTGAAATTGGCTTATGTCCACTCAGCATATTATATAAGTAGCTAATTTTACGACATCACGAAAAGAGACCTCGAACTATTTAAACAACAATTTACCATGCCACTATCTCCCAAGCAGCCAAACTTGCCATTAGCTGCTGCAGGCAATAATATATGCCTAGGGCCCATCTTACTTCAACCAATCAGAATTTCCCATAACAATTACAATACTACAAACAATACTCCAGCAAACATTCCTATTTAACAAATTTATCTCATGAAAGGAAAATGTTTTTTATGCATTTTATGATGTTATTTGTATTATTCAGGGATGTGACTGACTGAAGACTAAAATCACATGAGAGCAAAAAAAATTTAACCATACTTTATAAGTGAAACATGTTTTAAGAAGTAAATTATAAAAAAATACAACATGATGAAAAAATTGCACAATAATAATTAATAACTAAATTATTTTTTATTCAGTAAGTAATAAAAAAAATTAAAAATTAAATCATTTACATTAAAAGTTTAATTAAGAAATAAGTTTAACACATTATCAAGGCCATCAGGAATCTAAAATTAGGCATTAAAACAAATTTACGACTTGTTCAATACCGAGATGCAACATTTACCTAAAAAGAGTATCAGAAGAATCATATTTAATAACCTTTTGATAAATATTAGTAGCTAAAAAAGCATACTTCATAGATTTCAAAGCTCATCCCAAAATAATTTCAAGACCCATCCCCAATCATCACCCACACTAATCAAGGACATAGCGGCTATCACAACAGCGGAAACAGTGTTTCGAATCTCGGCAATAGCTGCTTTGAAACAGCTTAAACCTAGGTGAAAATTATAACTACTCCAAATTAAATATCGACAATAGCAGCCACCATACCGATGCAAATTTCGGCAATCATATTAAAGCAACAATCGAATCAGAAAACTGAACATCACACCAACGTAAACATCAGGGTTAGCGCACAATATATCGGTGGAAATCTCTGCAATAGTCAATTATATCGGTGTTAACATTCTATAAAATTTACTATCACAACCAAGTAAATTTCGGTGACAGTTAGAGAGGCGCAAACCTTCGGAATAGTGGCTATTATATCGGCGTGACACTCGCAAATTTCGGCAATAGCAGTCCTTACGTCCTCATAAAGAACAGCGAAAATAATCACCAAGCAACAACGTAAAGAATGACGATAGAGGTTGGCAATAGCAGTCCTTACGTCCTCATAAAGAACAGACAAAATAATCACCAAGCAACAACGTAAAGAATGACGATAGAGGTTGGCAATTTGCAGTTAAAGTGGTCTCACATAAGAAGTATGGGGAAGGCAGAAACTTACGTAGGTTCCACCATTGCGAGACTTGCAAGCAAGTCCAATAAAATTGTAATGCAGATTTGCATCAATCTTAGGAATGATCAAAAGTTCAATAAGAAAAGAGCGGAAATAAAAGTTTCAGATGAACTGTACCAAGTCTGACAGATGCAAATATCTGCAACAGCATCAGTGGCTATTATATCGGCGTAACACCTGACGAAAATGATCATCACGCTACAACGTCATTTTCTGTGACAGTGCCTCCATAATCGCGGAAATAGCGGACATTTCATCAATATACCTCAGCAAAATGGCCATCATATATCAATGTAAATAATGCTGATAGAGGCAGGCAATCTGCAGGAAAAATGGTCGGAGGTTTGGGAGTTTTGAATATACGCAAGTTCAGTGGTTGTCAAACTTGCAAGAAACCCAATAAAATTGTAATGGAGATCTGTATCAATCTCCGGAATTATCAAAATTTTAATAAAAAAAAAGCTGAAATCCGCATTTCAGTTTAACCTGTACTATGTCTGACACATGCAAATCTTTGCACTAACATCAGAGACTATTATATCGGAGTAACATCCGCAGAAAATGATCATCACGTAACAACGTAATTCTTGCCGATTGTGTCCGCAATAGAAAAATATTCCTCCTTCCGAAGTGGATTCCAACATTACAGGTGATTTGATAATTCCATCCGTTTTCTGACGATGATTTGAGAATCCTATGCATTTTTCGGCGATAAGGATGAATCAACTGGTTTTCTCACCAGTAAGAGCAATGCCACGAGTAATTTTTTGAGAATTTTCTTTCGAAAATGGAAGATTTCGTTTCTTTGGCGGAATTTTCAGGGGGAAAAGAGAGAGGCGGATTTTTGCTAAAATTACAAAAAAAGCAGAATTCTGCCAGAACTATCTAAATAACTTTTTTTGAATTTGTTTACAAGAGTTATAAAGTAAGGGTTTGAAAAATTAAGAAAGAAAAATGAAGATTTTATGCTTTCTTAACTTATTTTATACTTTTCCTTTTAATGGTGAGGATCAATTGAGCCACACCAGTTGTACTGAGAGACCCTCAATAAAAATCAAGGGTGTTTTTTTTTTTTTTTTTTAAATTGCTGGAATATTTAGGTTAACTTATACTTTTATTGAAGGTTTTAATAGACACTTATTAGAATATTGAAAATATTAGTTGTTTTAAGCAACAATGTAAAAAACAATTACTTACAGGGTCTTTGAAATAGAAATTTTCATCCTTTCTTATCTTCTCAGAAAACTCTTGTACTGACATCTTTAGATTTAGGGAATTAATAACCTTAAAACATGATAAAAAACTTCACAAGGTAAGCAAAAGCTATCACAGGGTTATAAAATTATAATAAAGTATCAACAGTAACAAGAAAAACACATTTCAAAAGAATGTTATACCACATTTAAAAGCACAGAGGATGAATACATGTTAAAAAGTATTACCTATATTTTTAAGCATTCAGGAAAAAAGTACAACACATGAAATTTAAAATAAATTTGCAATACTTACAAAAAAGGCAAACATTTCTTTTCAATTCTTCAAGATGTTTACTTAAATTTTGTATATTTTTCTTTTTAATTATTCCAAGACTAAAGATACTAAATATGACTAAGCCGATTGCCACATGGAATACCTTCATCATTTCACATGAAATTCTGTCAACTTCCTTCAGCCCCATTTCATGCACTTGTTCTGGTGTCATGTGACAGCTTAAGTGAAAATCAAGGCACATCTGGTAGAATGCTTTTCCATCTTGTAAAGTGGAAATCCCAATTTCTGGACGAACATGCCTCATATATTCCTGGAAAAGTAACAGTTTTAACTCCATAAATATGCATAATTAACACGAGCTGTAGACATTATAATACAACTAAATCGGCTTACCCCTTCCAAAAATTTCTTCAGCAGTTTGAAGCCTGGCAGGACGTTTTTTGCAATAGATTTCTTAGCCTTATGCAATAATTCCACCCTACAAAAATATATTGCATAGAAAGGAAATTTATAAAATTGCAAATGCAAATTAAAGCTGCCTTCTATTGCACTTAAAGAATAATCTCATAGTTTCTACTTGAGATTCAAAACCTATTTTAAAAGTTGAATCTGCATAGGAGGGGAGGGAGAGAGAGAGAGGGGGTGCCGGTATTTCAGTATGTATATTTTGATAGGGGTATTTCAGGTACGGAAATACTTTGGTTAAAATCAGGATTTTTTAAAAGAGCAATTTCATTAAAACTTGTTCAAAAATGATACCTACTTTTCTTCAATTGTAACAGAGTCCGGAATGTTTAGAAAAGGCTTATAAAAAACACTTTCTTCTGGTGTCACTTCTAGAAGTTTTATTTGTTCAAGTACAGTAGCCTAAAGTAAATTAATTTGGAAGAGTTAAATTTTGTTTTAATTAAGTTAAAAAAAATCTTTTGTTTTATAAGCATCTCTACAAAATAACTCTGTCAAGCATATACAAAATGTCACATTTCCTAAAACTTTATTTTGAAATGTGATGCCACCAAAATAATATTTTGCAATATTGAACTTACTCACCTTAGTGAATACTATGCTGTTTCTTTGAATAAGGTTATATTTGAAGTGACAGTTTAAATGTATTATACAAATTATTTAATATAAATACAAGTTACAGATAAAAGAAATTGGGAGCCAGCGTCGTTCAGTGATATAACTTGGCAGTCGAAAAACATTTTGAAAGTGCCTCATATTTTTAAAAGAATTTGATGAAATAAAGCAATGCTATTTAAAAAGTCAGAGCCAGAAATTAAGCTATAGGCTCTTTTTCAATTTCAAGTCTGATAAACTTTCTTAAATTCTAAAATTCAGAAAAATTATCGAGTTTTTTTTTGCTAAAGCACTAGTTCTGAATATTCGAAAATCAAAACTTTTGTGACCTGAAGATTAATAGATAAAAAAAAGTTACAATGAAGGTAAAAAATTACCTGACTTGTTATTTTTATTAAAATTTATAATGATTTTATTAAAATGTTTCTAAATTATTAATTATTCAAGATGAAAACCTTTGAAAGGTATCATGAGTAAAAAAAAGAGGATATTTTCAGTAAAGTTGAATTACAATTACAAAATTAACAGTGCAGAAAAATATCCACCATAAAAGTTCCATCTCTAATATATAATTGGTGACTATATATATTAGAGATGATACAGTAAAAAAAGCTGAATTTCAAGTGAAAGAGACAAGAATCGTCCATAAACATTTCCATAAAAACAGAAATTTACAAAAAAAATTCCCTTCAAACAACATTTTGGCCAAAAACGTAATATTTAAATAATTATTCTAAGAAACAAGTTAATCGAATTAAACCCAATTTAATATTTTTTTAACTACCTACACTCAAAGTCCTGCAAAAAATAGTTTCTACTTTTAAAATGAAATATATCAATGTGAATCTTGTGACAGTTCACTTCGGCATGAGACGTTTTCTACGCATCTTTGCCTCAATTGGCTGGCCAGAATATCGGAAAGGATATCGGGATTAGGTATAAAAGCGGCCTGGTTCAAAGGCTATGTCTCTTTTGGGCCCTGTTAGCTCGCTTAGCCCTTGGTAGCTCTGTGCCTGTAAATGGGTGGTGTTGCGCAAGAAAGGACGCACCGCTGGTCGGTGATCATCGTCACTTATAGCTACGGGATCTCAAGGTACTTTGACTTCAAGAATAATCTGGTGAACTGTACTTTATCCTAAGTTATTCCCCCTCATTATAGCCATTGCTTGTTTGTTTTAATTTTGCAGTTTTTCCAATTCCCTGTGCAATCTTCAAAACCACCTGTGTCCTTCTTTAGTACCGGGGGCATTCCAATCTCGACAAAATTGGCCATCACAATGTAAATCACAATGATAGCACTCATCATACTGATGCAACTCTCGGAAATAGCCAGAGTACTAGCAAAAGATAAAAAAACATACTTCACATAGGTCCTTTTCTATGGGGTTTTAATGAACTTTCGCAAAGCATAAAAAGTAAAAATTACGGAAAATCCATAAAAGTTGTCTCATCTCATGGTTCATACAGATTTTCAAAATAAAAAATAAGGACTTTCTAAGTACTTTGTTAACTTTTTTAAGGACTTCAATTTTCTTTGTGATTTATATGATGGGGAGAAATTAAATGAAAAGAAAACTTTAATGCATACTAAAACTCATGAATGAAATTTCTATTAATTCCTAATGATAATAATCAATCATTGTGAGAAATAGATATATTTTTACTAAATGTAGTTTAAATTTTTGAAGTGCAATGTAAATTATGCATATTTTTACTAAATGTAGTTTAAATTTTTGAAGTGCAATGTAAATTATGCATATTTTTAACACTCTCCTGTTTCCGAGGGTACTTTTAAAGCAAATTGCCAAATTTTGTAACAGGTTTTCTGCCCTAATATCTACGTTATTTTATTTTTCTACCTCGATAAATAGATTTAAATTATTGATTTTTTTAAACAATAATAATAACAATGATGCTCAAAAGGGCACGAATTAAAAACTTCTTCAGAAAACATTTTAAAACTCGAAAGTCAAATGAAAATACTGAAATATCAATTAAAAATGCTCCAGTCCCACCTCTGTTGGAATGTGATTAAAAGAAAATTATTGAATATAAACAAAAACATCTACACTTAGTAAAATTTTCATCAAATATTCATTTGCAAGATGGCTACAGAATTTGAGAAACAAAATTCCCTGACATTTCACTGATTGCCAGAAAATACCCTGATGTCTTATCTGTCGACAATATCATTCAAAAAACGAAAAAGAAAATAATGGCTAATTTAAAAATATACAATTTTAATAAGTAAATATAATTCAAAATAGTCTAAGCGTAATTGCTCCAAAATAAATTTACATTAAAAATCAAAGCAAACATCTTTACAGCATGAAAAAGAGTGGAAAACAAAAACAAATTGAAAAAATAAAAATTCACAAAAATCACTTTCAGTTAAAACATTAATTAAATTATTAAAAATTCACACATATAACTTTCAGTTAATTGTGTTCAATAAAATATCAAAATGAAAGAACAAAAAAAAAAAAAAAATCAGGTACAGCTAAGCATTTTTGCTTATGAATGCTTTTAGGATTGTTGCAAAACTGTAACATAGCGCTATAAAAGATTAATAAAAACGATAAAATCTGATGGAATCAATTTCAATATTAAGGAATTTAGAGCTCTAATATATTCTGTTGAAAAAAAAAAAAAAAAAAAAAAAAGCAAGAAGAAAAATAATCATATCTGTAAAGGATGCAGTTAGATTAAAATTAGAAGATTTTTCTAACAAAAAGGCCACCGACGGCCGCGCTTCTAAGATAGGATAACCAAAAATCTAACATAAGTAATACGTAAATAATTTGAGTTCTAATATATTCCGTTGACAAAAAAAGTGATGCAAAAAAAAAATAATAATCATGTCTCTAAAGGATGCAGTCAGATTGAAGTTTGAGGATTTTTTTCTAACAATAAGGCTCTGACTTCACAGCATCCACTTCACGTGTTTACATCTGCACGGGGAATGCGAGAAAATAAACTCAAAATATTTTAAAATTCCCTGATTAAAGAGTAATTTTACGAAATTCAACAACTTGTCTGGAAGAGTGAAATTCCCTGACATTTCCCTAATTCCTGGTCTGTCGCCAACCTGATTTGTTATAAAAATAGCAATTTATAACTGTAAAATTTAGCTAAGAATGTTAAATAATAAAGTATTTACAACCAACTCCATTGCAATTTTTTCTAAGATTTGATCAACCCCAACCATTTAACTTTACTTTTTAAGCTTAGCCATTGTTAGACAGGAGATAGTATTTCTCCAAATTTAGTTGTACTTTTTGCTGGCTATTAAAAGTATACCAGATTCATGATATCACAAAAAGAATATTCTGATAAAAGAACTTGGACTATGTCTTAAAGTATGTGAATTTTTTATTTCCAAAATCAGATCAAATTCTGCATAAAACTGCAATTTTTTGTCATACATGCAGATACTATAGGCTTTAAAAGATGTGCATATATATTTTACATCGGAAATAATACGAGGTTTAGATTGCATTCCTGTGATATTTAATTTCAAATATAAAACGGACGTTCAAAAATTAATTAGCAACAGCTAAAATTACTTTTAACGACCGTACAAACCTTGTATCTGAATAATTCTTTTAGATTAAATATGAGTGATACACCTCATACAGAATTTAGCATTTTGTTAAACGGAAAATTATTATTTTAACTTTTATTTTTTTACTACAGGAATTTCGTGCTCCAGCACACTGGTCTGAGTGCTTTTCTTTCATTTATTGCGTTTCACATTCAAAATTTTAAATACACAAATAAGCTCATTTGAAATCTGCAAGATCATTTTGTTACATCTATGTTAATAGAATTAACAAGGAAAGTTAATTCTAGAATAATGAGGAACTGCATTAACTGTAAGTCTTCTGTTAAGTCTGGAAAAGTCATTCTTTAACCAATCAATCAAATTAACCATCTCATAAACTACAGAATGGAATTTCATAAAAACCACACAGTATATAAAATACATATCAGATTGCAATATTCAATTTGTTTTATATTAATATCTGTAACTCTCACCACTCATTTAATTTTAATCATATATTAGCACAGAGCAGAGTCTACTATGTATACTACATAAAGAAAACTTGCATATGAATTTCATACAGATCGCCAACACTGCACCTCTTTTAGTTTGTTGCAGAGTTCAGAGACATGCTTTATCAGGGTGGCTACAGAATTTGAGAAAGAAAATTCCCTGATGTGCGCTATAATTCAATAAACCAAATCATGAAAATTTAAAAAAACAAAATTGAATAATAAATTTAATTCTAAATAGTCAGAGTATAATTGTGCCATAATAAATTTACGGTAAAAATTAAAATAAACATCTTTAGAGCTAGAGCATGAAAAACATTAATTAAAAAATACAAAATTCACCAACTACAGCCATACTTGCTAACTTCCAAGGTAAAGCAAAACCAGTACAATAATTTTCTTTTTAATTTAAAAGATAACACAAATAAAGCATGTTATTTTCTTTAATATATGTCACATGCTGTTTACTGCTCATAGCATAATAGCCGTGCTGCTAAGTTATAGGCTCATCAGAAATCTAACAGAAAAAAAAATTCCAGGCATAATAATGATCCTAGATAATAAAAAAAGAAAAGAAAAAGCTGATCATCAACAGGCGGTTATGGGCGGGATATCGATGGTTTGGCTTAGTTGCTGAGAGTAGAAAAAGTTCGGAATCGCCATTCTCCCAAATCGGCCAAGTAGCCAGATACTGAAGGCTTTTTAGACGGACTTAAAAAAGTACATGATAAAAAAAACTGTATTTAACGCAATGACATCACAGCATCCACTTCATGTGAAGCGAGCCAAGGTAGATATCCGCACTCGGCATGCAAGAAGCACCCAACTCAAAAATTCCAAAATTCCCTGATTAAAGGGTAGTTTTACGAAACTCCATGACATTTCCCTGGTTTTTCCAGAAGAGTGAAATTCCCTGACATTTCCCTGACTTCCAGGTAGCCACCCTGTGTATATAGAACGTAGCTACAAAATGACATTTGTCAAATTTATTTCCTTCCAACAAAGTTTAACAGAACAGTACTTTTCATTTTATATGCATTAGTGTATTTTAAGATTTTAGAATATTTTACACTGTGAATATTAAATAACAAAAGAGTTACAAATCCTCCTAAAAACACTATTTAACACTAACATAAGATGTTAATATAGTAAGCAGAATGAAGGTATATAAGTATAAAAGCTTGATCGTTACATTCCAATCATGAACTTACCACTGATAACTTATGGAAAGTTATTTTCTCTTGTATTCCAACCTTCATAATGTCTATCATTTGTGACAACTGAAATATATTAAATTTAACTAATTAATAAAAGTAATATTAGGAAAACCTACAGGTAAAAAATTAAACAATTTTTTTCTGGCAATAATAAATGAATAACTTGAAACACTTTAACAAAATATAACAATGGAAAGAGGCAGTGGTGCCCCAAAATCTAATTAGAAATAAGTTGACAATCTTAAAATATATTTCAACAGGAAATATTAATAAATCATCTTAATTTTACTAGGGAAAAAAGTTATTTTTAGATATAACCGCCATTTTACTTTCTCTGATGAATACTTTAAAAAAGTTTATTCCCACAAAAATACTTTAATTATCTTGAAATATATCTTAAAATTATTTGTGTATTTTTTTTTTTTTTTATTTATTAGTACAGTAAAAAAAAAAAAAAACGACTGATGACTATATCTTCGGTTCTAATTATCGTAGAATCTTGCAGTTAGCACCAAAATGTTTTGTTTACGAGTTTTATATATCAGGTACAAAAAATTTTTCTTCGGGGGCTGTATACTAACAAGGTTCCCACTCAAATCACAGAATGAAAATCAATGACTTTTAAGGACCTAATTAATGTTTTTAAGGACCTTTGAAAATTTGTTTTTCGCCATCATGTCTATGTATAAATTTTTAATAAAATATATTCTACCTAAAAAGTTACAAGTTGGTGCATGTGTAATACAAATATGTCAGAAAATTCCGATGCGGCGCGGATAAGTGGCGGTCTTGAGGGGATAGCAAGTCTGAACTGTATGTTTAATAAATTTTGAGGTTGAGTACACAACATCCACAAAAATTAAGGACTTTTAAGGACCTCTAAGCATTTTCAAGGACTTTTAAGCACCTCTAAGTATTTTCAAGGCCTTGAAAACAAGTTCAAACACATTAAGCACTTCTAATGACCGTGGGAACCCTGACTAAGTAAATTTAACTCTATCAACTTCTCAAAACTAACTCTTCAGTACAAACTCCAATTTTTTTATGTTTTCATTCGATTTAGAATACTTCGTTTACTCTAGATACCAAATTTCAGTTCATTATGTTGAGAAACAAGTCACTTATGAGCAAAAATGTTTTGGCCGATCTTGAGGACAAATTTCTTGAGAGCCGGGAAGTATCCGAACGTTTGCATGCTTCAAGAAGTAATCTATTGCACGGTCCCTTAAAGTGAGCTTCTTTATATTTTTGCTAAAATATTGAATCAAAATGGAATGAAAATAATTCTGGGCGAGTTTTTAGCCATAATAATTTTTATGGAAGCAGAAAAAAAAAAAAAGAAAAAAAAAATATTTATATATATTTTTAAAAAAATTAAAACTTATTTATTAATTAATAATTATTAAAAAATTGTTTAATACAAAAGTTGCATGTCATTTATGTTTGCCTTTTATAAACTATTGTTTGAAACAAAAATTGCTAAAATATATTAACTATTTAAGAATTTACGGCTAAAAATACAAATTTTCTTTTTAACATTAATTTGTAATTTTTTTTGGCATCATTTAAATTACTAACCAATCATTGGAAAATTACGAAATTTAGTATTTAGACTTTTTTTGGATTCTAAATCTAAATATGGCATAATATTTAGGGGTAGCCGTTGAACTTTTTAAAGTTTGGTTTAGTTTTAATGACCCCTCATGATAAAAAAAATTTATATACAATGAATAAAGACCTTCCACGATTTACAACGGTACTTGACTTTTGTTAGTTCATCAATTAGAATTCAATATATAGCCATCGTTCGGATTTTTTTTTACCTACTATACAAGGGAGCTCAACTTTCTAACAAAATGCAAAAGATTTAATATATCTTATTTATTATAAAATTTAAGAGTAAAAAAAATATGGAATTTTATAAATGAAATTAGAAACCAATAAAATAACTAATACTTAAATTACCTGCTTGGGTAATTCTTCATATCTTGTTAATATATTATAAAAATCTTTAGTGTCATTTAGCGGCATTGCATTTATAACTCGCTCGAACTCAACTTGAGGACCATCCATATAACTTGCAGGGAAGCAAAACCTAAATGAAATTTGTAGCTTTTAAAACACAGTGTATAAACTTCTAGAAATGTCTAAATACCAAGATAAATCATTATACATTTTTAAAAATAGCTTAATAGCTGTTATAAATAAGCGGTGGTGCACATGCAAGACAATCCCAAGTTTACACTAAAATCATGGATTTTTCAAGATATCTCACTTTTTGGTGGTGAGCTTTCATGAACTGTTTCTACAGCTCGTTTACGTAGCTTTCATTAGAAGTCAACCGCTCATGTCACCCGCATGCATCAACCACCAAGACACCTTACTTTCTTTTCTCAGTATCTCTTACTCATTACTGTGTTGTTGATTCTTATTATATTATTATTGCTACATTGATTTATATCATACTGTCATTTTGTTATTATAACATCAAATTGTGATGGTCACTTCAAAACCCTGAAACTTTCCTTTGACACTGGCCATCACTTTTGTCTATCAGTTATAGTTTTGGCTTAACATGCTGGATATTCCGGTTTGGTTCCTGCCTGGTCCTTACATTCTCCACAGTGGTGACCCTGGAACTGAACATGTATACAAAAAGCCTTCTGCCACGACATGATGTGTTTTCACTACGATACGTTTCGCTCCCCCCTTGTGACATACGGTTTTGAGAGTACTGCAGTGGTCATTTCAAAACATTGAAACATCCCTTCGACACAGGCTATCGCATTTGTCTAATGGTTACAGTTTCGGTCTAGTATACTAGATGCTCGGGTTCGATTCCTGCCTGGTCCTTACATTCTCCCCAAAATATTTGCACATCAATTATCCGATAGGTGTAGATATGATGACCTGCGCTTTTTTTTTTTAATCTAACCATTGCTTAATATAGCAGTTCGTAAATTTACCATACTCCCAATATGTTGGCATCAAACATTAAAAAAATATAGTTAAAGCAATATTCTCACCCCACCCCCACCCTGATAAGATAAGTGGATGTGCCACGTACCAATGGTAATATACTACAGATGCAATGGAAATTAAAACGTTACCTATCTCATTATCTTTGAGATACAGAGACGCAAAAAAATATACATTTTTAAAGGTTATAATACCAGAGTTCCCACTCAAATCACTAAATGAAAATCAATTACTTTTAAGGACCTAAATAAGGTTTTTAAGGACCTTTGCAAATTTGTTTTCAGGCATCATGTCTGTATATAAATTTTTAATAAAGTACACTGGTGTCCAAAAGTTAAGCATAATTGATAATTATGTGAATCAAAAAGGAACTGTACATCAGAATGGCGGGAAACGTGATATACGAGTGTAAAATGGTTATAAAATAAGGAAGCAAATCAAAAGAACGATAATAATTAATTTTATTATCCAAAGTAGCAGGTTGAAAGAAACTGAGAATAGCAAGGGTTCACACTTTAAAGAAAAAATGAAAGAAAACATTAAATATAATACTGATGCTGCAGTTTAATAAGGCGTGTGGTCACCTCTGACAGCTAGGCATGCTGCACAGCGATTTACCATACTTGCTATGAGATGATGAATGAGTTGTGGGCTCAAATGGTTCCAAGCTTCTTGGAGAGTTCTCTTCAGTTCTGTAACGGAGCTTGGTGGGTGCGAAAGGGCTGCAATTTGTCTCCCGAGCATATCCCATACATGCTTGATAGGATTTAAATCAGGAGAGTTGGCAGGCCACGACATGTGTTGGATGTTTTTCGTTTCAAGGAAGTCATCAACCAGCCCCGCTCGGTGACATGGCCCATTATCATCCATGAATATGAAGTTAGGACCGACAGCACCTCGAAACAAGAGAACATAAGGCTCAAGAACTTCGTCTTTGTATCTTTGACCAGTCACAGACCGCTTGTCAAAGAAATGGAGGTCTGTGCGGCCGTCCATCATGATGCCTGCCCATACCATTACTCCCCTTGATGGAAAATGTTGTCTTTCCGATATGTTTCTTGGTTCAAACCATATCGTTACCCGATGAGAATCACTACTCAGACTAAACCGGGACTCGTCACTGAACATCACATTGGCCCACTCTCCCACACTCCAATGTTGATGTTTCAAACTCCAGTTCAAACGAGCGCGTTTATGAGCAGACGTGAGGGGAATGTAAACTGCTGCTCTTCTGGCATACAGGCCAGCATGATCGAGTCTCCTGTAAACAGTTTGTCTCGAAATCCGTATTCCTGTGGCGACTGTGAGCGCCGAACCCAGTGATGTGGCAGTACTGCCCCTCTGACGTCGCGCACTTATTACCAGATATCGGTCTTGGCGAGGGGTTGTGACTCTTGCTCGACCTGATACTGGTCGTCGTGTAACATCTCCCGTTCTTCGAAACCTCTGCCACAGTCTTGAGATCACAGACTGGTTCACATTCAGAATTCGAGACACTTCGGTTTGTGATCGTCCGGATTCCAGCATTCCAACGATTCTTCCTTTCGCAAACATATCCAATTGGCGTCTTTGTGCCATCATTCACCTTGTTTGATGGTTAACAACGCTCTTTCGCACAGCAGTTGCCCGAAAATTGTCTGAACTGCCTATGCTGCGTGAATCGGTTTCTCTGCGTTCCGACATGTGCAGGTGTTTCACTCAGGACGTAGTCGACTGAAAAGTTTTGCATAAACCCAATGTTTCTTCTTCACCCAATTGATATCCGCAAGAAATTTGGAATAATTTTACGAATATTTACTCCATGTTTTTTGCATTTTACAATTTATGCTTAACTTTTGGACACCAGTGTATATTCTACCAAAAAAGTTACAAGTTGGGGAATGCGTAATACAAATATGACAGAGAATTCCGATACAGTGCAGGTAAGTGGCGTTCAAGCGGGCATAGCAAGTCCAAGTTGTATTTTTATAACTTTTGCAGTTGGGCACACAACATCCGCAAAAATTGAGGACTTTTAAGGACCTCTAAGCATTTTCAAAGACTTTTAAGCACCTCTAAGTATTTTCAAGCATTTTCAAGGCCTCGAAAACAAATTCAAAAATATTAAGCATTTTTAATGACTTCCAATGACCGTGGGAACCCTGAATACAGTAAAGACATTTCAAAAATCTTTTTATTCTCGGTTCGGCATGCATTCAGAAATCCTTAGATCTAAAACAATAATCAACTCTTCAGAAATAAGACTTGTTCTTGGATCTTCTTCTTTATTTGTACATTTCTCTCTTTTTTTTAGAAACATTGGAGGAAAAATTATCCTAAACAAGTGTTTTGTTATTCAATAGTATATAATTATTTCTCTATGTTTCCTTTATCTCAAATACATTTCAACTACCTGTATTCACTTTATACTAGTTACAATTGGAAGGCACTAATAAGCACAGGTAGAAATGGGAGGGGAAAAGAGGGGGGATGCCATAAAAGTTGGCGACAAGTGCAACTACCCCCCCCCCCCTTCCCAAAAGTAAATTTTTTATAATTTCGTATCTTACAATAAAATTATTAACAAGTAAAGAATTAATTTATACTTCCTAACACTAACATTGAACAATGGCCCAAATTTATTTTTCTTTTAATGAACATTTTGCGACTTAGTTTTTTCACTTGGAAATAAGAGTTGAAGTAATAATTCAACATTAAATATACAACTGTTTATTTAGATTTAAATAGTGCTTTTACACGTGCATATTTTCATGAAATTAAATTAATAGAGAACTAAACAAAAAAAAATTAAAATACCTTGTCTTTATATGAAACAAGAATAGAATTTTAACTCAAAAGAAAAGTTCCTCCAAAGTTTCAAGTTGACCAAGTATAGCATATATATTACAATTCAATTTCATACTGTAAACCTGTTGCTATAATACATATCTTGCTGGGGCTTATAATGAATTACTAAGAATAGTCAACAAAATCTCTGAACATATGCAAAGAACTGAACAAAATTTCCTTAATTAAAAACAGTTATCAATGGGTTAACATTTTAAGTAAAGTTTGGATTTCGCATTCATGAGAACCTCTTTTTTTTACAGAAATTTTATCCATATTTTTTAAAATATAATTATGAATATAAAAGTGATTGTTGAAACTCTAATGGTACATCTACTACAGTCAACTAATGGTACATCTACTACAGTCAAACCTCATTAACACGAAGTCGATGGGGCCGTCAATATTTTTCGTCTTGTCTAATTAATGCAGTTAAGTTAATTAGTGCAATTAAGTTAACATATGAACATAAATGTTCACAACATGAACAGTCTCTACAGTTTTCTGTTTCTGAATATTAATTCTTTTTAAATTTTTAACCATTTTAGTCAATTAAATTGAATTTGTTTTGCATCATGCTATCCTGATCCTCATAATATTTTCTTAAATATGAAGAAATCGCATTCGGATTTGAAATTTGTCAAAAAATATTTTTTGCTTCTCTTCAACTATGTTAAAAAGGTTTTGGTTGAAAATATATTGTTTATTATTACACAATGTAACGACTTCTTATTTTTAAGAAAGTAAAATAAACAAACACTTAAATTTTTTACTTTAGAAAAAAATAAGAGTTTACCTACCCTTTAGCAGTATATCCACCTATATAAGTTTTAAGCTCTGAAACTAAATACAACACATTTTCTTTTACTTGACATTCGAGATTTGGTTCAGAAAGAATATTTAACGCATCAGTGATAAAGCCTTGGCATGTGCTCTGTAATTTAAGGGAACATATTTTAATTATGTTATTCTTCAGAAATTCATTCTTACTTAACCAAACCATTTGTGTTACAAATTTAAAAAAAAAGGAACTTTTATATTTTTAAGAGATATTTTAAACCTTTTTGGTAAACTAAAATTTCATGACTTTAATAACAAACTGAACCTAAAATCAATCTTGAAACTTTTTTGTTTCAACACTTCAGAAACAAAAGCAACCTGAACATGATCAATACATTATACTAACAGTTCAATCAATGACTTGGCAACTCTGACGACCAGACAAGTTGTCATGGGGGAACACATTGGAATAAAGACCACCACATTTTAATAAGAGACTTAATGGTATAATTGCATCCAGTTCCAGAGAAAATTAAAGCTGGTGCAATTTTGCTTGCCCTTACACAACTATTGATGATGCACTGTATCATCTCCCAGATGGTTAGCCAACTTCCTAAAGAACGAAGTACCGCATCAATCTAACCAGCTAACATTTTTCACATTCGATATTTGAAAACAAAGTTAGCAAAGCATAAATATAAGTAATAAAAGTTGTTCCTTTAAATTGGAGAGAAAGAACAAGATACACAATTCTACTAAAAATGTAATGTATTTTAGTTATATATTTGAAAGAGAAAAATAGTACCAAAACGGTTTCCAGAAGCAAACAATTTTTTTTATTACCACTGCTTTTGCTATAGCAACCAGAGAGTAATTTTCAAGTTTATCATCATAGTCATGAATTCCACAAAAAGTCGCAAATTCAGGGCTAGTTTCCAAACGCCATGTCCAAAAGTTTTCAAACAAACGATCTGCTTCCTTAGTGCTATCCATCTATAACTTTAAAAAAAGAAACATTCAAATAAAACTATTCAAATACAGAAAACTGAGCTCTATTGTACATTAAACTATATATAACTTTTTAAAATAAGAATTATAGAAGCTTTAAAAAATTAATAACATTATGGATCACAAAAGGCAAGAAGATTAGGCGAGTTTCTGAATGAAAACTAGAAAAACAAAAGTTAGAGAAAAAGTTTAGCCAAGAATATTAATGGGTCATTCTACAGAATGTGTGTAACTGGTACTTATTGCAAAAGCATAGTAATAAACTCACTTTTTAGGTATAAAAAACCTTAGTATGATGACCGATTTAATTTATTGCAGTTTCAAATTGTGATAATATATTTTATTACTTAAGTTTTACTCCTCGTCAGGGAAACATCAAGTCTTTGGACTGTCACCACTGTCCATTGTTACTTTTTCCAGGATAATGTTTTAAAATTTAAACACTTCTTTAAAGTCTCTGGTGTCTCCAGATCAAGAAAAGTCACCAACACCACCTTGCATCTCATTGACAGGCAGATTAATCATTTGCATGCACTCGATCACAATTTAAGTGCCTGTGCAAAGAACGATATGTCCAATTTTTTCGAAATTGAGGATTTCCCGGCATCTACAAGGTTATAGCAGATAGTTAAACCATGCAGAGTTATCTAAAAAAATAAATATCATGGTACATGAGCTTTTGAGCAACCATTTACCTCAATCCTGATACAAGCCCTAACACTTGAAACTTTAAATCAGCTTTTTTGGAGAATTGAGAGAAACGGACTCTGATCATTTTTTGCCCTAGCCCTTCCAATTGACACCTGCTTTTTATAAAAATATCAAGATTTAAATTATATTTTAAAATTAGTTAATGCATGCATGTATTAGATTCTAGAAGGTTCCCTACCCTTCATTATACAATTCAAATTAACATTTTCTAACTTGTTGATCTAAACTGAAGTTATCTCTGGAGAAAAAAAAGTTTTACACTGACAAAAACTAGTTCCTCACAAATTGAGTTATAAGTTTGCAGTCTTTATAATTTTATCCTGTGTACTTTTATAAAAATGAATGTGCAGGGTTCATATTCATTTTCAAAAAAAAAAAAATTCCCCGAGATTTCTTTGAGTTTTTCAGAGCAGTGTTCCATTGCGGAGTTAATTATTTTTTGGAAAAATTTATAATTTTAATTATTTTAGCAAGCCACAAAAGTATTGTCAAACCTCGATTGCACAAATTCTTCCATTTACACACACATACAAAAAAAAAAAAAAAATGTTTTCTTTAAGTATAAGTTTCTGCAAGTCTATGTTATCAAATAATTCTGTAACTTTAATTCCTCGAGTTAAGGTTAAGCAAATAGTGTCGAAGTGTATGATTTTTCTAGAGTAACAACGATTTTTTTCTGGTTTTAGGGGGGATTTTTCTCTCTTTCCTGAGAATTCCCAGAAATTTTAAGGCTAATTTATTTTCCCTGTTCTCTCCAAGGTGTATGAACCCTGATGTAGTTTAAAAAGTATAACCTCCTGAGACCCTGTGCACATTTAAATGCACATCAGATGTTGGGTGTACAATTTTTCTTTACATGAAATAGCCGAATTCAGTCCTACAGCAGATGATAGTTCCTCCGATTGTGACAAAGTAGAGCCTGTAAAGAAACGGCAAAAAAAAGTTCCCCTGCCAGTAGAGGTGTCACGAAAAGTTGATGCAAAGCACATGCCAGCAATGAACACTAAGACTTTTTCCTCACGTTGTCGGATGTCTGGCAGTTCAGCGCGAACAAAATTTTTTTGTACTAACTATAAAGTATTTTTATTAATCACGTCCTCGCAAAATTGTTTTGCAGCCTTTCATGATTAAATTTCACATCTGAACAATTAAATTTTAGAATTTATGCAAGCTTAAGGTTTGTTGATTTATTAGGGTTTACTGGCGCAAGGGCAATGCGAGGACCATACTGCGCCGGCAAGCTTAAGGAGATAGTCACTTTTTGTCCCATCTTTATAGTCGAAACCCAATAACTTTAAAAGTACGTTACAAATAACCCAAAAGAATAATTTACAAAAGAAGTAGCTTTAAATCATGTTTCAAACAGTTGTGGGTCTCACGAGGATATTGAATATTATAAAATTAAAAAAGGTATTTTAATGTTAATAAGTGAAAAAATATTTTAGAGTAAAAAAAATGGTAAAATTCAATGTAGACTGCTATCTTAAATGTATGCCCTCTTCCCCCCCCCCCCCCTTATGGGGAAAAATACCAATTACACTCATCCCTTTTAAATTAAAATCCATATGGAGTTACAAACTAATTAGATAGAAAGTTATGCAAAACCAAACACAACAAACTGACTGGCGTAATTACATAAAGCATCAGGCAGGCTTTTTGAAAGTCAAAAAGAATTAAGGATAAGAGAATCTAAGTTTATATTTTTAATAAAAAGAACTGCAAGTTAAAATTATACAAATATGGGTACTTGGGTATTAGCGCTACTTCAGCTACAGATTTGGCGGTTTTTAAATGGCACCAAAGATAACTACGTGCGCATGGCTACAGATTTGGCGGTTTTTAAAATGCCGCTAATAAAGAGCCAACAAGATTGCACTTTATTGACGGTTTTTAAGTACCGCCTTAGATAACTACTTAAGAAAACTTCAGCTGCGGTGGCGTTAATACCCAAGTACCCAAATATGTAAACAGTACATTTAAAAGACCATGAAGGTTGCGCTTCGTTTCATTTGATCTGAAATTATGTAGGAATGAATGAATCTGAAAATGACATAGTACAACTATCTAAAAGTATTACATATAACATCATGATTCATTTCATAGAGGTGAAAAATTGCATGCTAACTTAGAGAATAAAAAGCATACTTTTACAACAGAGTAATTGGCCAATGAATATTTTAAAATATGTTGGAGAAAAAAATTTAAAAATAATAGCTTAAAAAACTAAAAAACACGCTTAAATAGAAAACTAAACTAAAAAGTAGAAAATAATTTTAAATAAGAATAGAGTGATTAACAAGAAATATTTATTATTAAGCATTTATTAAAAAGCGTGGGTTGCTTAATGTCAATTGTTGTAAATATTTAGACCGATATTGATAAAAGCCCTTACGAAAATATCTTAAAAAGCATCCCACGCTCTTTTACGATAAAATAAATATTTCTTATTAATCACTCTATTCTTATTTTCTACTTTTTAGTTTGGTTTTCTATTAAAGCGTGTTTTTTAGTTCTTAAAAAACTAATAATAATTTTTTTTAACTAAACTATAATTTTTTTAGTTAAGTGTACAAAACTCTCCAGTTGTTCCTGCCAATAGTCACATGCCTGTCTCAAATTTAAGTCTTGTGTATGCCTTAGTACACGGTGTAGTACTTGGCACAAAACACTACTGTGTCTCTAAATATGAAAAATCGCTAATCCTGAAGATCCTGGTAAGGATATTGCGACACACTTATTGAATTATTGTATTGTTATCGGTCCTTGATAACTGTGCAAAATTTCAAATTAATCCAACGTTTTGAAGTGGTCGAAAATCGAGTTCAAAGGTTCTGTTACATAGATACATACGAAGCTAGTAAAAAAAAATTATTATTTATTTTCTACTTTCTAACTAAAGCATGTTAATAAAATAGAAAGTTAGATAGGTATTATGGAATTAGGTTCAAATGTGTTACATGGTGGCAAAGATAATTCCCCAATCCTATGAAACTGGCAAGATTTGTTGTTTCAAGGTCGTCAGCAGTATTCCGGAGTCGTGAGTGGTTAGAATTACTGCTGCTTGTGGATTAATGCCAAATACATCCACTTTTCGCCATAAAACGCTTAATTTCGTCTGGTGCAGATTGATATAGTAGTTACAAATATGGTTAACTGCATGATTTATGTTTCTCTCTTCATTTCAGTGTTTATTTTTTGTTGGAAGCTGACCGGTGGGAAATATATTGTCTTTATTCTTGTTACTTCATGAATTTGAGTTATATTTGTGGGCAGGGGCGTACTGGCCATAGGGTTGTCCGGTGCAATCACCGGGCCGGTCAGTGTCTTCAAAAAATGGGCCGGTCTGGTATGGAAGTTCGTTCTTTTTTTCAATATAAGTAATCGTCTTCTTTAACCTTTTTTTTTCTTTTCTTTTTTTTTACCCCATTGCATTTGAATCCCAATTTTTTCCATCGTTCGCTCCCTTTTTCGGTTAGTCGGGGAGATAAGGTATTCTAAGAAAAGTATGGGGTATTGTGGACAATTGTGGAGAAGCGGCCGATGACTACTACTTAACCCCCAAGGTGAGGAAAGGACCAAGGAGATCTGAGGACCGCATGGTCCAGACGTGGATGAGCTATTAACTCATTACTATAATGGCCCGCCAAGATCGTTGGCGACAGAGTATACATTGTTCGGACATCTTAAAAAGTAGAAATTTTAAGTAAAGCTTCTCAGGGGGTCAATTTTTCGAGGCGGTAAAGACTCTAGCTCTAATTACATTACCAGCCAAATGAAATTGACAAATGATGGAACACAAGTCACAGCACCAAGAAAAGAGTGACCGTTGTTTTGTTAGAAGCCATTTCCATTTCACAAATTGGTACGGTTCCATATGAAACTAAGCTGGAAGCATTTACATACTATAGTCAATACCAAATGAAAATGTTGCAGCTGATTACATAAAACTTCAAATATACATTTCAAGTAAGTGTAATTATTTTAAATAATTTATATTTAATGGTTCTTAATTCTTAAAAAATTGAAATGAATTAATGTAATTCATACGTAAAATTATGTTTAGTAGAGAAAAGATTTTTATTTAAATATTATCTCTCCATATATATATAAAATGCAACGTTTATCTATGTTTATTTACACTTATAACTCCACATTAACTTAACCAATTTGGATCATGTTTGTGTCGATTAATAACTTTTTGATACAAATGTAAACACATATTTAACATTGCATTGTGTTAGTGATCTACCTGACATTGTGGGTTTAAAGTACAATTCGAAATCTAAGCTTTTTATATGTTTTGTTTTCGAAATCAGAAAAATTAAATTTTCTGTATTACACATTTTCCATTCATAGTTATTTTTTGAAGTCCGTATAATTCTTTTTAAAAAAAATGTAGTATTATTTATTAAATGTTATTGAGAGTGATTTAATTGTAAATAAAAATTATTAAACCATTTTTTAAGAGATGCATCTCTTATTATAATCATAATTATACGATTTTATGTCGATAATTTGATTCACTTCACAGACAAGAGGTAGTTATTTTATTTTGTGTTGTAATGCAATTTCATTTTTTTCTAAAATTATTTAAATAGAATAGAATGACAATTAGGTATGTGTCAAACAATCTTCCATTATGAACTGTTTAAAAATAATTATTAAAAAAAGAAATTAAGTAGTGGTAAATTTAAAAAAGGATAAAAATCTTAATAGAAATTCATGAGTTTAACCAATAACACGTTAAAATATATTTCGTAGAAATCAAAGTTATCTGTTGAAGAAATTAGAAAGTTAAGATATGTTTGCTAAAAACCTAACTGAAATGTCAAAGCATTAAAACTTGATAAACCTATTTATATTTGCAAGTTCCTCAATTTGTCACGAATTTGTGCATGGTATGATCCATCACATATTTTTCTATATCTGAACTCTGTCCTTCTTTCCTTCCCCGTGCCGACCAAACGGTATAGTGGTTAGCGTGCTAGCCTCTAAACCGCGAGGTTGCGGGTTCGAATCCCGTGTTAGGTATGGGTGTTTGTAAATGTATGTTGGCTTGTCTAATGACGAATGTTTAGGCGCATTATAGCCCTCGTGTTTCTGACGGTGCCAGATAATCTGAAAACAACCAACTTTCCTTCCCCGTTCTCCTCAATATTTTGAATAATTTACGCCTAACTTTTCACCATCACATAATTTTTCAAAGTCCCAAGTTTTCGATTAATTTTGCAACAAAATGGATTTTAAAGTTTTTTTTTAACGACTGCTTTTATTTTTTCAGATTTTTGTCAAATTTGGTAAAATGACGGTAAAAAAAGAAAATGTCCTGCAAAACAAGCAAAGCAATGTTTATCAATAAAAGATATGTTCTTTGGATCAACGGCTAAAACTATTGTTACAAATCATAACGTAGCAGCAATCGACACTACTGAGATTAATAATCATTAAAACAAAACTTTAAAAGTTTCATCTACGTGTGCAGATACAGAACCAAACAGCAATGATATTTGTTCAAATGACAAAAGATCTCTAGTATTACAACTCTTTCTTATTTTATACCTTTTAAAGTTAAGTATTTATTATAATTTCGTATGTAATTTTCTAATAAACATTTTTTATAAACCTAAGCATTCTTTATTTTGCAATTTAGATATTGTTTTATTTTGTAACAAACTATCAATAGTTGATTAAACCAAGTTCACTCAAAGGGGATATAAGGATTAAAAACATAGAACAATTTAGTTAATTAAACTAATTATTAAAACAATTCAATTATAAAAATTTATAAATAAATTTATATAATCATCGAAATTAATTATTCATTATAAATATTTAAATAATAAAATTTATTAGTTATTCGAAATATTTCATTATTAAAATTTATTAATTAAAAGAATTTTATTAACAAAAATAATTAAAACTTGATAAATGATTATGATGGTAATTTTAAATTGGTT
Source organism: Linyphia triangularis (assembly GCA_963978545.1). Classification (NCBI taxonomy): domain Eukaryota; kingdom Metazoa; phylum Arthropoda; class Arachnida; order Araneae; family Linyphiidae; genus Linyphia; species Linyphia triangularis. Next base: position 50,539,414 of record OZ021729.1, on the reverse strand, counting down.
GTCGGTCTAGGAATATTTAACTGTTAACTGCATTCACTATAACTGTCTATGCAAATTTCTTTTCTACTTGTGTGCGTATATATATTCTTGGTGATATGTTCCAATGTGTGTGGTTCTTTTTATTTGACGTTAAATAAACGTTGGCTTATCAAGACTGGATCTTATTTTATTCTTCCCACCAACAATAGTGGGTTATGGGCCGAGCAACGTGGCCCCGCGTAATTTTGAACTATATGAAGTAAGTTGCAGTAGTTTAAACTTTTTTCAAAAGTATGACCGAGTACGTGGCTGGATTGAGTTTTCCTAAATTGAACGGGACGAATTACGCCCAATGGAAGACGGATATGAAAGTGTATTTGATGGATCGTGATTCCTGGAGTTTTGTAGAAGGTAAAGAGGAAGACCTTGGTGCGAGTGCTTCATCAGCAGAAAAACGGTCGTATAATCTTCGAAGGCAACGAGCGTACACTTCCATTTATCAAGGATTAGAGCCAAAATTTCAAACGTTAATTTCTCAAACAACGGATGGAAAAGAGGCTTGGGAAATTTTGCAACTAAATTTTGAACCGAAGTCAAGAGCCAGATTAGCAGGTCTATTGGACGAGTTCTACGAACTAAGATTCAACCCGGCAGACGAAACTATAGGTATTTACTGTAAACGAGTGTATGAAAAGAAAGAGATGATAATCGAAGCAGGTTTCGAGATACCGGAACTTTTAGTGTGTTTTCAACTAATACGCAGACTGCCAACTGACTATGAAAACATTGTTCAACAACTGTATCGACTAAAAGATGAAGATTTCAAATTTGACAGAGTTCAAGATGACCTTGTTACAGAATCGGGAAGAATATTATTAAAGAAGAAAGATGATCTACTTGAATCGTCAATAGTAGGTGACGCATACTTGGCTAGGTCAAGACGTCCACCTTTCCAATCCAGAAGCACAACGAAACCTAACGCAAGCAGTAGAAGTGCACTGGGACCCAGGAGTAAGGAAGAACCCAGCTCATCGAACGAGCGATATCGAAGAATGGGGCCGTGCAGGTTCTGTAAGATGTCAAATCATTCCGAAGAAAATTGCTGGAAGAAGAAAGAGTCTAAACGACAACTGAACTTTTACAGTGAAGTCAACCCTCAAAATGACAGTGAAGCGTTAAACACTGGTGTCAACATGGTCGAATTCTTAGTGGACACAGCAGCTACATCCCATTTTTGCAACGACTTATCGCTGTTCCAAAACTTTAAGAAGTTACCGGATACTAAGGCTTTAATTGGTGACAAAGATGCTACATCGGTGATATGTGGAGTTGGTGACATTTCTTTGGAAGTTAAAGACTCATCAGGTAACGTTTATATTACCCTTGAAAATGTACTTTATTCTCCAAATATGAGACGCAATTTAATAGGAGGTGCTAATTTGGATATTGCTGGTTATAAAGTCGTATGGGGAAATTCAAAGATGATTATATATGATAAATATGAAAATTTTATATTAACTGTTTATCGAAAAGAAAAATTTTATATTTTGTATGCTTATCCTCAAATTCAAACTTCAGCAATGTATAGTAGTTTAAGCCCTGAACTGATTCATAGAAGGTTTTGTCATGTTAACTATCCTCTATTAAGGGAAATGAGTTCAGATAAAAGTGTGAAAGGTTTAGAAAATTTATCATTGACTAAAAACTGCAAAAATTGTCAAACTTGTTTAATTTCTAAGTCGAAAAGAACGTCATTTAAGCGAAATTATGTATATAGACGTAATACTAAAAATGTATTAGAAAGGGTTCACATGGATATATGGGGACCAGCTCCAGTTAAATCAATAGGTGGAAATAAGTACTTTTTAACCCTAGTTGATGATTATTCACGTAAAATTGATGTCTTTGTGATTCGAAATAAAAATGATGTATTTAGTTGTTTTAAATCATATCTAACGCGAGTAGAGCGAGAATTAGGTAAGAAAGTTAAAGCAGTAAGAACTGATAACGGGCTGGAGTTCTGTAGTTCAGAATTCGAAAAATTTCTTAATGATTTAGGCATTAAAATTGAGCGTACATCAATTTATTCCCCGGAAATGAATGGTATTGCCGAGAAATTTAACCATACTGCTTTAGATGCCGTCAGAGCCATGTTACAAGATAGCGGTCTTAAACCTAGTTTTTGGGCAGAAGCTCTTAAGACCTTTGTGTATGTCAGAAATCGGTGTACCCATAAATTAACCGAGGGTAAAACTCCAATAGAAATTTGGAAAGGGTATAAACCTTCAGTTAAGCATCTGAAAGTTTTTGGTTCTTTGGCATATGTTCATATTCCTAGTACTAAAAGAAACAAATTGCAACCTAAAGCCCTAATGGGAATTCTAGTTGGTTATGCTACTAAACGCAAGGGCTATAGAATTTATATTCCAAAGAAACATACTGTGGAGGAAACAATTCATGTATATATAGATGAAAACAGAAAAGGGGTATCTAGTTTATTCGGAAGTACAAATGTATGTAGTAATGTGCATTTTTTGTTGGACAATTGTGATTCTGATCTTGATGTTATTGAAACTACTAACACTCAACCCATTAAGACTGTATCTGATGTTACTAACGATTTACCGGTTAAGACCGAAATATTACCTCTAGATGTTAGTAATTGGAATAGAGTTGAAAGGCCGAGAAATAATAGTGATAGAATCGATGTTTATTACTATCCGCCTGGAAGTAATGAAAGATTACGATCTTTAAATGATGCAGAAAAATATTGTAAACTAAACAATATTTTGTTTAATCCTGAAAAGTTTGATTTTAAAACGACAACGACTGAAGTTGATAATAAAGAATCTAATTTGGTATTTGAAAATGACTCAAAATTTATAGATAATCATTTGAGTGATATTTTTCAGGAAGAACTGTATATGATTGAATCGCCACAAACTTTTCAAGACACGCAAAATTCGCCTAATAAAGCACATTGGGACAGGGCAATGACAGAAGAATTGCAGACTATGCGTGAAAGGGAAGTTTGGGATTTGGTTGATCCACCACCAAACGCTAGAATTATAGGCAGCAGGTGGATATTTTCGACCAAAAGGGACGAAAAGAATAATATTAAAAAGTTTAAAGCTAGATTAGTAGCAAAAGGTTATTCTCAAACTAGGGGAATAGACTACAGTGATGTCTTTTCACCCGTTGTAAATTTTTCAATAATCAAATTTCTTTTTGTATTGTTAGTTTCAATTTTGAGTTGGAGACATGCTCAACTGGATGTTAAAGCTTCTTATTTGTATGGACGCTTAGACAAGGAGGTTTATATGGAACAACCAGTTGGTCATGTAGCCAAAGGAGCTGAAAATAAAGTGTGTTTACTACATAAAAGTATTTATGGATTACATGAGTCTAGTAGGTATTGGAATAATACGCTAAATAAATTGTTAGAAGATATTGGTTTTGTAAAATTGAAGTGGGTTAATTGTACCTATATGTTGAATCAAAATGTTATACTTGTGGTTTATGTTGACGATATGGTTATTTTTGGGGAAAATGAAAAGGTATTAGATGAGGCAATTTATTTGATTAAATCTAAATTGGATATAACTGAGTTAGGAAAGATCAGATATTTATTAGGAGTAAATTTTGAAGAAATAAACGGTAATATTTATTTACATCAAGCAACTTACATTGATAAATTAATGCGAAGATTTGAAGAATTACCAAAAAGCTTTCCAAGTTTGCCTTTTAAAATCGGTTGTGTTTTACCAGATAAAGTAAATGAAATTGAGGAAAATTACCTAATGAAAAAATACCCATATCGTTCTATAATTGGTTGTTTATCATTTTTATCGAATAGATCTAGGCCAGACATTGAGTTTGCAGTAAACACAATGGCTCAATTTAACAATGGATATACCTATAAGCATTGGCTTATTATTGTGGATATTCTAAATTATGTTTTTCAAACTAAAGACCATAAAATTAGTTTATCTTTAAGAAATAATTCTTTACTTTACGCATATTCTGATGCTAATTGGGGGTGTAACCTCAATAAAAGGTACTCAGTTACAGGTTATTTGGTTTATTTTTGTGGTGTGCCGATAGCTTGGAAATCATCAAAGCAAAGATCAATAGCTCTCAGTTCCATGGAATCGGAGTTCGTAGCTTTAGCAGAGTGTGTTAAAGAACTTTTATGGTACAAACGAATTCTACAAGAGGTAGATTTAACTCCAGATTTTGTTCCTATACAATTTTGTGATAACCAAGCTGCAATATTTTTTGTAAAGAATGGCCAAGAAAGTGTCAAAACAAAACACATTGACATCAAATACCAATTTGTACGACAGTTGTTAAATGATCAAGTATTTAATTTAAAATTTGTTAAATCTCAGAATAATTTAGCTGATTTCTTAACGAAACCTTTGTTAAAAACTAAATTTGAATTGGTAACAAATGAAATTTATGCATTGTAATACTTATTATGTATATCTGCCATATTCCTTGACCGATGGGGCCGTATGATGGTAATTTTAAATTGGTTGTCGGTCTAGGAATATTTAACTGTTAACTGCATTCACTATAACTGTCTATGCAAATTTCTTTTCTACTTGTGTGCGTATATATATTCTTGGTGATATGTTCCAATGTGTGTGGTTCTTTTTATTTGACGTTAAATAAACGTTGGCTTATCAAGACTGGATCTTATTTTATTCTTCCCACCAACAGATTATAATTAAAATTTGGGCTGGCATAAATCCAAAATCACCGGGCCGGTTTTATGTCCCAGTACGCCCCTGTTTGTGGGTATTATTTTAGTTGTCGAAATGCAGAAACAGTGTTTTTAGGCGTAGCTCTTAACGATAGCAGTTATTTTAAAATGTTTGAAATTAAATGCATTGAATGGCGATCGTGGAGGCTATTTTGGGAGTTTTAACCAAAAGTGAATACTTGGAATGAAACAATTGTTTTATTGAATACATATGAAATTGAGTAATCATTTGCTAATTTAACGATTTTGCCTGTTAATCGTTATTAACCATTGAACTTCAATACTATGAAAAGATTAAATTTCGTATTTTTGGGCAAGTTAGAATTGTTCTGATAAGAGTTTGTTTGATTGCTATTTAAGAAAAAAAAAATTCTACACCCCACTGCTTTTTTTTTTTTTTTTTTTTAAAGTTTGCTGAGCACCAATTTGTGGATGATAATGGCTAATTCTGAGGAAAGTAAAAAAGGAAGTGTGTATGGGAAGTATGATTCAGTAGTTGATTTAAAAAATTTGATACGATAGAAGATTGAGGTACATATTGCATTAAACATAACTTTTAATTTATAGTAACTTTAACCTTAGGATTCAAACTGGTATGGTATGACTATATTTTGGTGGCCATCAGGTATAGTTTGGTATAGTTTATAAAATATAAGGCATTAAAATGGATTTTGATTATGTTCTTTTGTATTATAAGTTTCAATTAATTTTAGAACAGCACAGTGATTAAAAATGTCATTTTTAGAAGGTTGAACTCTTTTCCTATTAGAGCGCGAAGCACGCACACACTTTACTTTTTAGACATTTTTACAGTACCAAAAGTAATTAAAAAAAAAAAGTGACTTTGAGGGTGAGATGCCACAAATGACTGTCCGAAATAGGTAGGGACATTTTTTTTTAAGTGCAATTGGCCACAAGACCTACGAAATAGATTGCAATTTTACTTTTTAGAGCGCGAAGCTCGCGCATTACTTAGTTTTTAGCAAGCGATTTAAAATATAAATATTTCAAAAGAGGTTAAATATTTGTCATTAATGTAAAAATTTAAAGAAATTTTACCCCTTATAAATTATTTAAAATTAAATTTCAATTGTTTAAACTATTTTTCAATTAAATTATCGTTTAAAATTAAATTCCTTAACATTTTTTTTTTTCAATTATCGTTTGCAACTTCATTGTCTTTGAATTTTCGCCGATATAACCTTACGCAAATAATTTTAATTTCTTCCCGGTATGTACGTTTTTAATATAAATGAAATTGAAATGAAAAGCGAAAACACTTAATCTTGCTACAACTTGCATCGCAACCAGAGCTTAACCAAAGAATTTAAAATTATAAGAAGGCAAGCTTCGCCGATACGCAAGTGCTGCCATCTTGCGGATTTTCCAAGTTGAGAGCACAAAACTTTCGTCAAATTGCTCCCATTTCCAGACATGTACAGAGCTTTATTCTTAACTTGGCGATGGTGCTTTTTAAACAAACAAGCAAGAACATCAGATTTATTTTGTCGAATTCGTGGGAGATTTGAATAGCAGAACAAAATGGAGGATTTTACGTTACGAAGTAAAATATTATTTATTCCAGTTTGTTCAAATTGTTCGCTTTTGTGCATAATAAATTTCGGTAATGTTCTGAAGGTTATAAAATTTCCATTAGAGAATTTTAACAGAAAGAAATTTTTTGCAGTGTAATAAAACTTGATGGTTTGTGTTCTTAATCGTTTGTTTTTATTTTTTCGTCTCATTCCGCAAGCTAGTTTTTATGTTAAACATAGTTTTTTTCTTTTTTCATTAACTTTTCTTTTTTCTTACTTTGACATTGCTTGTAAGAATGTTTATCACTTTTTAGTTGTATAAATGCACTCAAGTATTATGATTTTTTGAAATTTGATGCCAATTTCAATTACCATTTTTATTTTTTATTTGATGAATTAATAAAGCTAAATGATTATTGTCAACTGTAAGTAAATTCTTCTAAACTAGTACATATGCTAAATGATATTGGTTTTTGTAGTTGCAAGTCATTTTTAAATTGCACTCAATAACTAGATATTTTTTAGTTTTCTAATGTACTGCTTCGAAGAATGCATGGAAACTTTATCGAAAACATTTTCTTCTAGAATATGTTTCAATAATTTTGTAATTATGTAGTAATTTTGTTAATTCTTGATGTTCATATTTCTTACGAAAACTTACAAAAAGTTCACCAATACTGGAATAACTCAAATGTAATATTAGGATTTGTATATCATTACAGGATGGAACTTTTACTACAGTGGTTCAATATAATGTTAACATTGTTTAAAAAAGTATTCAATTATTTTAACTAAAATGTAAAATAACAAATTTGGTTGAATGTGTAAATTTTTCAAGTGAAAGTTTAATGAGCTAGGCAGATTTGTTCTTTTTTGGATAAAAGATTTCTGGGAAACCATAGAATTTAATCGCCAAGTGAAACCAAAAAGAACGATGTCACGAGGATATATGTTTTAATTATATTTTGTTAGAGTTTAAAATCCCGTTGGCAACATGGTTCGCTATGCCATGGTCACGGGTGATTTGTTTCGGAGTGATGATATAGGAATTCAGTAAAATGGTTGTTCTAAAGATATTTTAAAGACTCCTAACTTGTTATTGTATAAGGACACAACATTGTGGTGACCCTTGACGTGATCCGGTTAGTGAAATATTTTATAGTGAGAGGAAAAAACGTTTAAATTTTAGTATAATGGAAGATTTAATTAGAAAACGGAAACCTCTGCGAATGACTTTTACAAAAACCATCGGAAGTCTTTTCGAAGAAATAGGAAAACAAACTCCGGATTGTAAAAGTATTAAAGTTCAATGGGTTACTTTAGAAAGAGTTTTTAATAAAATGAAAGAATATGACGAATTGATTTTAAACGACATAAACACAGATTAGAAAATGGATTTGGCGAGAGCTGAAAGTGAAACCCATCTCAGTAATATTGTTCCAATTGGAAAGCTGGGTTCAGTCACTTCATCGCCAAACACAAAGCGTAGAATGAGTATTCCAAAGATTGAATTGTTATATTTTGGTGGAGATTTGAAAGATTACCTTAGATTTTTGAGTCAGTTCCAACGAATACATAACGATAGAGAGTTGGCGGCGGAAGACAAATTCCAGTACTTGATGCAGTCCGTGGTACATGGTAGCAGTGCTCGTGAAGTCATAGAAAGTTTTCCGCCAACAACGGAAAACTATGAAAAAGCAATCAACGTGCTGAAAGGTAGATTTGGAAGAGAAGAGTTATTAATAAAATACTATGTCCGCAAATTATTATCTCTTGTTGTTAAAAATGCGACCGAGAAAAGGGGAAATTTGAGTATTGCGAAGTTGTATGACAAGTTAGAGTCACATCGCAGATCGTTGGAATCTTTGGGATTGACAAGTGAGAAATATGAAGCAATTTTGTTTTCTTTGGTGGAGCCCTGCATTCCCGAAGATTTGATGAGAGTTTGGCTGCAGAATCCAATACAGTCGCGCGAAAATAATGAATCGGTTGGTTGGTTGCATTCAGATTATCTGGCGCCGTCAGCAACACGAGGGCTATAATGCGCCGAAACATTTAGTCATTAGACAAGCCAACATACATTTACAAACACCCATGCCAACACGGGACTCGAACCCGCAACCTCGCCGTCTAGAAGCCAGCATGCTAACCACTATACCGTTTGGTCGGCTGAATCGATTGGTAGTTATGGAAACAAACTAAAGAATTTACTTTCATTTTTGAAACGCGAAGTGGAAGGCGAAGAATGTTTACAGCTGGCCAGAAATGGATTTGAGGGCGCTCGTGAAAGGTGGAAACCTAAAAAAGAGCCAAACATGGAAGAGGTCGTTCCCACCGCCAGCACTTTGGTTTCAAGTGATATAACCAAAAGACATCCGTTTTGTATGTTCTGTGACAAGTCGCATGAAAGTAGAGATTGCTTCCTTGCACAAAGCTGGTCTTTGGATAAGAAAAAAGAAGGCTTAAGCAATAAGAAGGCCTGCTATATTTGTTTCAAGGCTAATGTGACCAGATTTTCCTGGCCAAAAATCAGGACATCCCTGACCGAGGTCGGGGGGTTGATTCAACGATTTTTTTTTTCTTCACATTTCCAATACGACATATATTTGGCATGAGGTGACAACCCCTCCGGCAACACACATATTTTATGAAATCATTGCAATTAATTTAAAATTTTGAAATAACAGCTTAACTAATTATTGAGTAATAATTTAGGTGTACCAATAACAACTTAAGTTAAAAAATAACTCATATTTTAGGTTACCAATTAGTTTTAAATATATAATTTGAAATTTACAACAAAATAAGAGTAAAACAATTTATGTAAAAAGTTTATTCGAATTGTTAAATGAAAAAATCTTCCACATACTGACATTACATAGGTGTCAATCCTTCATACTTGCTGTTAGAAGCAATTTTCAATAGAAGATTTTTATCGCTTCTTAAAGAATCTAAAAAATCTCTACATCAATATGAAAATTTTTTCTTGGTAATCAGAAGAGATTTTAAAGTGTCTATTGACAGTTGAGTTTTTCTAATGTCCAAATTTTATTAACTAAAGAAAATGTTCTTTCAACCGCTGCAGTTGTTCCTGGCAAACTGAAACCAAATTCCACTATCTTTTTTAAGCCTTCAACTTCAATTGCCCGAGTGCAAAAATGGGTGAAAATTTCCACCCATCGCTTATCTCCTGTGACTTCCTCTGCAGTCCATTCCGTTAACTTCTCTTGGTTGACGCAGCTTTTGAGCAGAACATATTCATTATGCAAAGCTGTTTCTTGTTTAGAGTCAAACAATTCTTTTTTTGCGACAAAATCCATCGTAGCTTGAACTTCGGACCATGTAGGAATTTTTTTCAATAGAAGTCATCCAAAACAGCTGATATTTTTGAAATGGCTATCCCACTGATCTAAATAGGTAGCTGCTGTTTCATAAAATTCAGAAACAGTTTTCTCTACCTCCTTTTTGGTTATCAAGCAGTCATCATTCAGCTTCTTAATTTCTGAGCGTAGAGAATAAGGAGAAACAAATCATCTTTCTTCATCTGCAGATTGGTTTTCAAATTCTCGATCGTTTCTTGTACTTCTGCAGCTGAAACATTTTCCCCTTCAACAACTTTGATGCTTGTTTGAAAAATAGCTGCTTGACTGTGTACAAAATTGAGCCAAAGCTCAGATGCAGGATCATTAAAGAAATTTCGAAGAATTTTTGGGCATTTTTCCTGGCTCAAAAAATATGCCTTTAAACCGGGAAATATCCTTTGGATGCGCTCAATGGCTGGCACTATGCCAACCATCTGGTTTTACTATATCTCAGCAATTTTTTATACTCTACTTCTGCGGAATCGCAAAAATCTTTCAGTTCCTCGGTCCTGACCGTGTAGATGTAAATATACGAATACAATTTAACAACAATTGTTTCTACATCCATTGGTAAACAATCTGTGGCTGATTGGGCAGCGTTGTGTATAATGTGGGCTCCGCATCCAATTCCCACAACTTCTCTGTTGAGGTGGGCATTTAATTTGGTAAAAACATTTTGTTTATCATTCCTTTTCATACCTCCAAAATTAGTGTTCGTGTTGTCGGCACAAAAACAAACAACCTTTGTGTGCAAATTGTTATCTTCGATAATTTTAATTAAATAATCTGATATTATATCAGATGTTTCCCCACTTTGACACTGAAACTCTAACAGTTTAAAACAAACACCTTCATATGGCAGAAAATATCTTACCAAAAGAGGGTACATTTTTGTAGCACAATCATTTGACCTAAAACTTTGGTTCTCTCGAACTGTGTGGTAGACCCACACACCTTCAGCAGCGGCGATTTCTAGATCATTTGCCGATGGAACAGATGGTTTGAAGAAATTATTAACTTTGCCAGAAGAGGCGGCAGACAATCCTCCATTGGAAATATTAAATGAATGTCCTCAGCATTTTTCACAATAAACATCACCTTCTTTTTCGCCTATCTTTAGAAATGGGTATTTTTTTTCTTTCTTCAAATTATTGTTGAAAACGCATATTCGCTTGCCCATCTTCTAACCTATCTCGCTCGAAAACCAAGCAACGCAAAATAAACGTGGAGCGAAAATTCTAAATATCAACAATGATGTTAAAGGTTACAGTTAGAAGGAGTGATTACAGTTAAATAGTTTATTAAATAACAAATATCCAATTTTTCATGATGTCATTACTTTTTTTCCAATGAAAAACAACAAAAGTGAGGATTTTCTCGTTTGGCGGAATTTAAACAGAAAAGCGGGACTTTGGCGGGACTTTCAATGGAAAAGCGGTACATTTTGGCGGGACTTTAGGAAAGCGGGACAGTGAGACAAAAAGCAGGACTGTCCCGCCAAAAGCGGGACGTCTGGTCACATTATTCAAGGCTAACCACAGGGCCAAAGAATGCAAATCAAAGCTCAAATGTAAGGTATGTTCGAAGAGGCATCACATAATTATGTGTTTCGAGTTGCCAGTTAACAAAAGGGAGGTGACAAGTAATGAAAAGATAGATTCAAGTAATGTGTTGGTCGCCAAAGAGAGTAATGAAGTTCTTCTACAGACTATCCTTGTAAATATTGAGGCAGAAAGAAGAAAGCAGGTTCGTGCTCTTATCGACAGTGGTTCACAAAATTCTCACATATTGAAGAGAACTGCAGCAGATATGGGTCTTAAACTTACGACAAGAAGAAATTTAGTGCAATCCTAAATTTGTTTGGCGGCGTTACAACGCAAGTGAAAGATCATGAGATTTACAAAATCACTCTCGAATCTTCAAATAGAAATTTTTCTCTGGACATACAAGTTTTAGATCAGCAATCTATTTGTGGTAAAATTCCTAGGCTTAAAAAGGGACAGTGGAATGAATGAAGAATTGGGTAAGAAAAATATATGGATTGCTGATTACGGAGAAGGTTCACCTGATATAGGAATTCAGTAAAATGGTTGTTCTAAAGATATTTTAAAGACTCCTAACTTGCTATTATATAAGGACACAACAAACGATAAGCTTGCCAATGTAGAAACTCTGCAATGACGTCATGTGCTCTCAACTATTTTGCATTATCTCTATGGAAGCTTGCCATCTTTAACCCGAAGGGTTATTATTACTTAACGGCTTTGGCATTGGACTTCAACCTTCTTACTATACCACAAATCATGGAGCAGGTTCGATTCTGAATTTTTCATTTTCTGCTGTTGTTTTGGGTTTGCCAGTTCATTTGGAATCATGGTGTTTTTTGCCATTTTGCTTTAGCGTTGGGGTTCGCCTTTGTTGGGTGGATCTTAGCACAGCCCACCTCTTGGCATCTTTTGGAATTCTCGCTAAACGAGTGGCGATAACGTCGCCAATGTGGCAACCTAGACGGATTATGGAGAACAGTCTAGAATCTTATGGAGCGCCCTGTTTGAACGTCCGATCGCAATGGCATTTCGCAACCAAAACTTTTCGAAATGCGCAACGAAAATCTGAAACCTGATTGGTTGATTGTATTCAGATTATCTGGCGCTGTCAGCAGTTTGAGGGCTATAATGCGCCGAAACATTCGTCATTAGACAAGCCAACATACATTTACAAACACCCATGCCTAACACGGGACTCGAACCCGCAACCTTGCGGTCTAGAAGCTAGCACGCTAACCACTATACCGTTTGGTCAGCCTGAAACCTGATTGGTTAATTAATATGTATTCATTTTTTTCGTCATTTATGCTTCTGGTCTCTTGGGAGAAGGTTTTTATGATTTTACGAGATTCTTTGTTCAGCAACTCATTAACGCGTGCCCTCTTTAGCAAACACATTTATGGTAAGTCTTAATTTTTTTATAACATATTATTATTTCTGGCCTTTCAGTATCGTTTTTTAATTGAAAAATAATAATAATAACAAATATTCAATTAGTAGTCAACTTGGCGAGATTTGAAATAAGTCGCCAAGAGGTGGGCCCATCTAAGATTTTACCCCATTGTTTGCATTCTGAGGAAAAGTTGAAAAAACGCCAAGTACCAAAATATAGCAGTTTAACCAGTATTTGTTAAATTGATTGAAAACATTTTGTACTTACACAAAATAAGTATCTTTTCTAGCACACCAAAAGTGATTTTAAGAGTTAAAAAAGAAAGTCGAAGTATGTTTCTTTTCCACAGATTTTCTTTTTTTTAAAGTAAGATAAAAACACTGACGATAAAAAAGATAACTTCAAATTCTGTCACAGGTGGTTTCGTTTATGAAATAAAAGTTATAGTAGCTATTTTGAGAGCTCATCATCTGTTGGCAACACGTTTTTTTTTTTTTTTTTTTTTTTTTTTTTTTTTTTTTTTAATCAGCAAATATTTTCAATTACAAATATTAATTTTCATATTCTTTCAATGAACCACAACGTGTATTTTATGTTCTTATATTTTCAGTAGTTGACCACGACGTTTCCAAATTAAATCTCATTTATCGAAAAACAATTATTCCTCTAATAAAAATCCAAAGAATTTTCAATACATCAATAAATAAATTTAAAGGGCCTTTTGTTTTAGAAAAAAAATTATATATTAATGTGTATTTTTCTTAAGGACGTCACAAGAAGGTTAATTTTCTGTCTGTGTTTGGCAACACTCCGCATTGTTTGTAAATTAATTTTTTCATTTTTTTGTAGCACTTGTCGAGGTAGCACCGCGTGTTCAAGAAATTTGAAATCAATGAGTAATTAATTTTTGTTATATTTAAAAAAAATAATAACTTTGTTAAAATAAAATGCGTCCTCTAACTGATGATGAAACCAGAATTTTTTTTGAAAAATTATCAAAATAGTAAGTAAAGTTCTTATTCAAAATCTTTTATCAAATATCTTGTAGTACTATTTCATATTCAAAAATTAGGTATTTGAAACATGTTATGCCAAAATGGTCTGAAACATAAAAATGAAGTGAGATCTCAATTGAATTTTGTATTCTTAACCTTTACTTCAGTAAACCTGTGAAGAAAAACAGTTTGTTTTTTGATAACTTCGTCTCGCATATCGCAAATGTTGCTCTAGCAAAACTGCTGTATGAATAAAATCTATAATTTATATTTTAAAACATATAATTGCTAAGTCTGTAATATAAATTTATGAAAATATTTTTGTTAAATTAAAAGCATCCTATTAAATAAAATCTGCTCATTAATTGAAAAGTTTGGTATTATTTCAATGTAAATTAATATTGGGAAATTATAGAAACAAATTAAGATGCAAATGAATAAATTTTAAGTTAAGTTTTGTACTGCAAAATGGTTATTGGTTGTATAATGTCTTAACAATATATACAGGATTCCCTCAGTCATTAAAAATGCTCAATATTATTTTATTTGAAAATAGTTAAGAGTTTAAAAAGTTATTTAAAAGTTCTTAATTTTCGCATTATTGTGTGCCCGATTGAAAAATTTATAAAAATCCTAGTGACAAATTGCTAAATAATTTCCACAGGGTTACCACGGTCATTAAAAGTGCTTAATATTTTTTAACTTGTTTTCAAAACTTTGAATGTACTTGAAAATGCTTAGAGATACTTAAAAGTCCTTAATTTTTTTGGATCAAGTGCAAAATTTATACAAATACAACTCTGACTTGCTATCCCCGAGTGACTGCTACTTATCTGCACTGTATCAGAATTTTCCAACATATTTGTAGCCGACCAAATGGTTTAGTGGTTAGCATGCTAGCTTCAGGGATGAGAATCTTCCGCGTTTTGTGTTTTTTTCAAGTTTTACTCCACTTTTTAGTAATTCAGTAATTTCCGCGTTTTTCTAGCGTAATTTTGGTTATTTTGAAAAATATGACGTGTCGCGTGCGTTTAGTTTTTAAAATTTAGGATTTCCTCTTTTTTGAAATTTTGCATTCTCATCCCTGTAGCTTCTAGACCACAAGGTTGCGGGTTCGAGTCTCGTGTAAGGCATGGGTGTTTGTAAATGTATGTTGGCTTGTCAAATGACGAATGTTTCTGCGCATTATAGCCCACGTGTTGCTGACTGCGCCAGATAATCTGATAACAACCAACTGACATATTTGTATTACGCATCCACCAACTTGTAACATTTTTGGTGGAATATACTTTATTACAAATTTATCTATAAACATGACGCCTGAAAACAAATTTTCAAAGGTCCTTAAAAACATTTATTAGGTCCTTAAAAATCATTGAAATTTCATTGATTTTCATTCTGTGATTTGAGTGGGCACACTAATCTATAACAAACACTTATACTAATATGATCATAAACACAACTATTTTAAAATTATTCACATGTTTAAAAAATACTACCCTATTTTAATTCTTTTGTATTGTTGATTAGATAGGATTTTTGAGACACTACTGGAGAGAGTTTTCTACTTTCTTTGCACAAAGCATCAATTAAGTTTAAAATTGAGAAATGTTTTGGAACTTTTCAATTTTGGGAGGTCGATGTTATGTAGATAATAAATGAATTATTACCTGTAGTATTTCCTAAAATATTCAATAAAAATCTTATTTCAGTATTTTTACTTTTCGTACATATTATTGAAAATTGCTGTAACTTTTTTAGTTGAATATCCTTAATTAAAAATTTATATGAGGACTTGATGCCTGAAAACAAATTTGTAAAGGTCCTTAAAAATATTATTGGATCTTGCTTATTTAAGTGTCACAGTACCAAATGACTGTGAGCGGTGAGCCACACATATTATTTTCCTTAAATGGTTGATAAATAGGAAAATTTAGTACTTGTGTTATATTAATGACACCATAAGCAGCCAAATCCATAATAAAGAGTCATTATTGCTTCTATTTTCCCAGTTATAACTCACTATTATTAGGCTAACCTACTTGAGTCAACTTCTTTTTGGGATCAATGAGGAATTTTCACTTTTTTTGGTTTTATTTATAAATAAAAGTAGGGGAAAAATCATGAAAAACAATACCATTCTTTCAAAAATTTGAGCCTGTATAGATAATTAAAAAAAATATTTAG
The DNA here is from genome assembly GCA_963978545.1 of Linyphia triangularis. Lineage (NCBI taxonomy): Eukaryota > Metazoa > Arthropoda > Arachnida > Araneae > Linyphiidae > Linyphia > Linyphia triangularis. Next base: position 50,523,648 of record OZ021729.1, on the reverse strand, counting down.
TTTTTCAATTTGGCAGGAAAAAGCTACTTTTACGTGTGACGTCAATGCGCAGATGGTGAACCAGTCTAATAACTTGTTTTAGATGAGGATGGAGTGAGGTTCCTCCTCGGGTTTTCGACAGTATCTATGCGTAACTACGTCACAGTTTTTATGCGTTTTAAGTCATTTATCTTTTGCTTTCATTTCAGCTCATTTCAAACTCGATTTTTAATTAATTAAAAGCATAAACATAAAAAATGATTGCACTGCTCAAATATATTTGTTGGATTTCACTAGAAAATACAAAAAGTATTCATTTTCTTCACTTGTGCAAGTTCCTCATACTGATTATAACTGCCTAATGCGACCATGGTCATGCTAACTCGATAAAATCGAAGGTAAATGAAGCTTCATTTGTTTGTAAAAGGGTGCAGTAGTAGTAAGTAAATATTTGAGGGAAATACAATTCTGGTCATCCTTATGAAATTATGCATATAATTTTATTTCTGTTTTTACTTAGCATTGGAGAAAACGTCAAGCTACTCATTGACAGGCCTGACGGTGTGTATTGCTTCAGATTACATAATAACAGAGTATTCTACATTAGGTAACTATAGGCAATTTTTTTTTCCCTTGCCTTTTTTTTATTTTTGTGTTTGCTTAATGTTTTATTTCTTTTTTCTTTTAGTGAAGTAAATATGAAATTGGCTTGCAACATTGCTCGAGAGGATCTTTTGAGCTTTGGTACATGTTTTGGAAAGTTTACTTCAAAAGCTTCTCAATTCAAAGTCCATATCACTGCACTAGATTATTTAGCTCCTTACGCAAAGGTATGTTTTGCATTCCCTATGCTTTTTGTCTGCTTTATATTTCTGACTTAGCCAGCAGTTTAATATCTTTTTTTCTCACCCTCAAGATAGTCTTCAAAAAATCCTCTCTTCCTATTTTCAAAATAACAACCCAATTCTTATATGATGATTAGCTATTTCTTAACACATTGGCTGCCACCAAAATTATCCATCCTCAGAAGCCGAATTTAAAAAAAGTGTTTTAATGATTAAAAACGTTCCTTATATTTTTATAGTAAAACCAGAAAAAAGGAAAAACCTTTTATTTTCGTGTTAGTTTTGTAAATGTATGCAGGGATGAGTTTCTTCCGCCATGTGGCGGGATTCCGCTTTTTTAATTTTTTAGAAAAAAAAGAATTCCGCTTTTTCAAAGAAAGTTCCGCTTTTCTAATTCCTGAAAAAAATCCGCGTTTTCCCGCTTTTCTATCCCACGAAAAACTAACTTTTTTTCTAAGGCTGAACCGCGAAGCAGTTTCACTTCCGAAAGATCGGGAAACCTATCGCTCAGGGGTCGCATCACATTCCTGCCTTATTCCTGCTCCAAGTACAAAAATCCACTGAAATGCATTTTTTTAGTCAGATTGGCTCTCAAACTCGCATTTTGTATACTTCCAACTGCATTGTTTTCTCTGCTCAAAATGTAAATTCCTTCTTACGATTTCACGCGATTAACGTATACTAATAATGTGCTTGCTTCCAAGTCTGACATCCATGGAACTATCGTTTATTTACGATAGTATGTGTTGCTTGTTTTCGTTAAGCGTTACGCTGATGTAATGTCCGCCACTGCCGAGATTTGTGTGGCTAGGACGTGCGTTATCGCTGTGATTTAGGTTGCTGTGGTGACCATTTTCCCGGAGTATTACGCTGATATAACAGCGTTATTGCTGAGAATTGTTCCGATATCTTCGGCGCTAACGCTGATATTTACGTTTATGGGATGGGCATTTTCTTTGAGTGTGCTACCCTGTTGTAAAATCTGAGATTTACACCGAAAGAATGTTGATATTACCGTGAGGAATATCGCTGTCGCCGAGATTTTGTGATGGTAATTTCCGTCGAGTGTTACGCCCATACAATAGCGTTATTGTTGAGAGTTGGGTTATTAGGTACTAACTTTGATATTTCAGTTGGCGTGAGAGTTGTTTTTTCGTGGAATGCCGTACTTTGATAACATCCGATATTACCGAAATTTGCTCTAGTATTACAAAGAAAATGTCGATATTACCGAAATTTGTGCAGATATCGTGGTCGCTATCGCCGATACCCACGTTGTTGCGATTTTCATTTCAGCTGATATTTAGATTTTCGCCTGTTTTGCAAACGCTATTGCTTTCTTTAGAATGTTGGTCATTTTCGCCGAGGTTTACTCTGATACAATACCGGCTATTACCGAGATTTTCAACACCGTTTTGTAGCCATTCACCTAGACTTCCGTAAATGCGATAGCCGCTATATCCGTGATTAGTGCCTGTTTAAGGATCGATTTCGCCGTTTCATGTGAATGTATACTACTAAAATTTTTATATCATTTTGTATAAAAATATTCTGAAAATTAGCCCCAATTAAAAAATTTCTAAAGAAGCTGTGTTTAAAGTTGTTATTTTAACTGCAATTGTATGTAAAATTATTTGTTGCTTCTTATTTTATTGAACAAGCTAAACGGTAGGAATAAAAATTTAAATGTAAAGATTTTAGTACTTAAAATGTAGCTTAAAAATTTAGAAAACTAGGTTTAATTATATTTGGCCTGTTTGTCAATCTCTATATATATAAGGCAAAGCCCTCACTCACTCATCACTAATTCTCCCATTTCCCACATAGTCACAACTCTGAAAATCGGCACAAATATCAACAATGGTAAAAATAGAAAAAGTAAGCTATTCCGATGTCGATTAACCCACTTTAAGGGGTCGAAAAGGGGTTAAACGTTCCAAACGAGGGACATTCGAATATCCTACTTCCCACATAGTCACAACTCTGAAAATCGGCACAAATATCAACAATGGTAAAAATAGAAAAAGTAAACTATTCCGATCTCGATTAACCCACTTTAAGGGGTCGAAAAGGGGTTAAACTTTCCAAACGGGAGACATTCGAAAATCCTACTTCCCACATAGTCACAACTCTGAAAATCGGCACAAATATCAACAATGGTAAAAATAGAAAAAGTAAACTATTCCGATCTTGATTAATCCACTTTAAGGGGTCGAAAAGGGGTTAAACGTTCCAAACGGGGGACATTCGAAAATCCTACTTCCCACATACACAGCAAATGGAAATGTCTTAAAATAAGACACAAAATTGTCTTAAACAAGTGGCACTGTTTTAAGACGAAAAATGGTGTCTTAAACTTTAAGACACTTGAAGTGTCTTAAAATGGGGTATTTTCAGACGTTTAGACTGTCTGAATTGGGGATATTTTCAGACAGTTGATGTGTCTGAAAGGGTTGTTTATGTTACCTTTCAGATGTTGGGAAGCTAAAAATACATTTATTTAAATTAAAATGCAATAAATGAGCTTGTGTTAAATTACAAATTTTTATTAAAATAAAAGTCAAAATAACTTTTTGTTGACTATGTTTCACTTTCCTGGTAAATTTAAGCATGGGATTGCAAAACTGCAACACAACTGTTAATAATAGGCACACACCTATTAATATATCCAAGCAAGGGATTTGGGACTTAATGTAAATATATGTATTGGGATAAAATGGACATTGTATTGTGGCTGAATCTTAAATAGAAAAGGTTTGACTTCCAAGATTGTATCACAGTTTTAAGTTGCTTTTTACAAGTCAATTTTAACATCAAATAACAAGCGTGATGTAAACACTTATAGTAGTTGCATTGGCAAGTCTAAGATACATTATGTGGCAACATAAACTTATTTTAATGATGAATCAAGCAGTAATAATCTAATTATTCTCCATCTGGGAATTTAACTTGTTTATAACATTTCCCTATAATAACACTACATAATAAACACTACAATGCTTCAATTGTTGTCGAATAGTTGAAGCAGATATAGGACTTTTAAAAAAAAAACATTAAAAGGTGCATAAAAGATAAACAATTAAAACAGAAGGCATTAGAAGTATCTGTAAGGAGACATTTCAGAATATGGAGGTAGAGTATATTAAATTTGAAAAGTATGCAAGTTGTGCAAAAAATTTTGCGTTTCTGAAAACGTCAGTTTCCCAAATTTTTGTATGCTTGTAAAAAAAATATGCCAGATATACAGTTGAAATTTTTTATTATGATTAAATAACATATTAAGTGCATACTAAAACTAAAATAATATTAAAATTCCAGTAATTTGGGGATGGGACCTTTTTACATCTATTTTCCCTATCGCTGCGACTTTTCGTTAATCGTTGAGAAGCTAAAGAAGAGAGGGCATTTAAAAAACCTAAAAAAATGTAAGAAAAGGGAGAGGGGGGAATTAAAAAAGGAATTTGAAATATCTGTAAAGATGGCTGCTTCAAAATACAGAGTTGAAGCACATTAAACTTGGAAAACATGCAAGTTATTAAAACTTTTATAGTTCTTTCACGTTTTCTCAAAACGTTGATTTTCCAACTTTTGGTATGCTCATATAAAAGACTATGCAAGATATAGAATTGAAATTTTTTATGGCAATTATATAACATCTGAAGTACATATTAAACAAAAATATTATTCAAATCTATACAATTTAGTTTTTAATTATTATTACTTAAAAAATTGCAAATTTTCATACGCTCAGCAAATTACCACATAAAAAAACTTTTTATTATTATTTTGAGAAAGCTGATATTTAATGTAGTATATAGACATTTCTAAGAAATAAAAAGCAAAAAAACTTTTTATTAGTTTTAAGAAGATTCCTCTACGAACGTAACCAAATTCAACTCATTGCAAAAAAAAATTTTTAATCGAGTTTTTAAATAAGTGATTATTAATAAATTATTAGCCTATTATTATAAACTTTTTTCTAAAATATAATTTAAAAAAGGTTTGAACAACATATGTAAAAAAAATTTCTTCATTTTGACCAATATTCAATTTATTTCAAATGCGTTGATTTTTCTGATTTTAATGCTGTCATCGAGTACCCAGTCCTCATAATATGCAGGTCATATCATAAATATCCTCAGATGTAATAATAATAATATGGAACATACAAGATCATTCATAAAATAAAATTCAAGGACACAATAAATTTTATCCAAATTACATCAAATCATGCTAAATATATTTTCAAAATCATTAGTACTTGTAATATGCAACAAAAATGTAATTGAATGTTAAAAACAGAAAATTTAGAATTCTATGAGGGTCATTTAGAAATCGATCAATTAAAATTTACTGTAATAAAAGCACTGAAAATAAAATAAATAATATTACATAAACCAACTTTTTCACTAGGAATGAAGCCGTTGTGGGGACCGTTGTGCATATCAAAATAATCATTTCTGAGTTTGAGCAATTGATTGCCAAGTCACTTAAATACTATTCTACTTGTACATGTATATATTATTGTGAACAAATGCTTTTTAATGCTGATCAAAACATTTGACTACTTCAAGCACATAATTATTTCAAGTTTGAATACTGTTGTCATTAATATCCCTCGGCGTTCAATTTATGTTTTTTGTGACATAGTACTTACTCTCATATCATGCAATCAAAGAGTACTGCTCCAACAGCTTGGCAACGATGCTCAGTTTGGATATGTTGCTAAGTGCTATTGAGTATGAAGTAATAGTATTAAAGGGCAATTAGAACATAGTGTATACCGTTCGTCCATGATTCAGCAGTGGCAGCAGTTCTAGAAGAGGCAAGCGATACCAAAACTTCTGATCACACTTTTATTGCATCAGATTAATGAGGAATATTTTTCCTATAACCCCCAATTGAATATTAAAAAAAAAAAAAAAAAACACTCAAGACACATTTGGGTACGTGAGAAAACTCTGGCAACAATATTTGATACTTTTCCGTTAGACGGGTACCAAAAACCGTTAAGTCGGAAAGTTGGCGTAGTTATCGCCAAGCTGAAATGTTTACGCGAAAATAATATTTTGATCTAGTGAACTTTTATTTTTATTCATTAGTTTGGGAGACTGCCAAACCAAACCTTATCATAGATTGGAAGTTATTAGTTTGAATAAGTTATCGCTGCAAATTGGCTATTTTTATCTGGTACCCGTCAAATGGAAGAATTCAAATGATGTTGTAATCATTGATCAGGAATAGGTTAATATTGGCCTATAACTCATGATCTACAGAACCAATTTGGACAAAGTTTGCTTTAATAGATAGAATTTTTGCTGAGAATACACTTTAAATACAAAAAAAAACCGCAATTACATATGAAAATTAATGTCGTATTGCTGTCTATGCTGGAGCGAATGTGCGCCAACGGGATTCGAACCCAGGACTCCTAGGTCAGTAGATAGGCATGCTTACCGCTAGGCAAAAAAAAACACTAGTGCCTGGATGTTGTATCTGTCATTTGTACACGAGACCACCACATAGACTCTTCGCAGTGAGTCGCGAAGGGATCGAACGATTGAGTTGCTTGTGTGCGAGTTGAGTTTGTTACATGAGAGTTGAGTGGTTGTGTGAGAGAAAAAGTTTCTTGCCGAGTTGGTAGTGTGGAGGTCGTGCAGTAAATTTTTCTGAAGGCGTCGATAGAACTCCTCTTTGGCAATCTGTTTTTGCGGAGACCGATGTCCAGTTACAGGGTAATTGATCCATAAGTTCTAATAGTGGAGTCGTTAGCAGCACTGAGTTCGTAGTTATCTACAGGTTGTAGCCCAGAGACACGTGAACGAGGAAACACGCACACTTTGGATCCGGTGTCAATAAGAAACCTCACTTTTGAAGAGTTATCCGTGACGAGTAGGCGACTTCCTACAGCGAGGCAGCTAGCCGTCACCGCTAATAGCTGCCATTGGGGTTTTCCGAGAAAGAGCAGGGTGGTTCGCGATAAAAACATGTTTTCAGAGAACTCACGAATTGGTTCGGGGCTATTGGTGCGACGACTCGGTGCTGAATCATCAGTGGAGCGGCGTTGACGAGAAGGGCTTCGCGCGAAACGACTTCTTGTTGTTGGGGGAATCGCCATCTTTAACGCTGCAACTTAGTTTGAGAGTTCCAACACTTGTTTTTCAAGTCGACTCGCTGTTTCCTCAGTCAACGGTGGCTGCGTTACCGAATTAACTCCCCCAGGTTGAGGAGGTGAGACTTGCACTTCTAAGATTCGGTCAGCGACCTTGGCCATTTCCTCAGGTGATAAAGATCTCTGCTCCTGCAGAATTGCCTGGACGTGCGTGGGTAATCGCTGCAGCCACAGAGAACGCAATAGAGGCTCCGCCAACTCCACTGATCCGGCGGCGAGTGATTTTAAATGACGCAGAAAGTGGGAAGGTTTGCGATCACCGAGTTCCTCTCGATCTAGTAGCTGCCGAATTCGTTGTTCTGCTGATGAGGACAATCTCTGCACAAGTTCACCCTTGAGATGACCATAAGCGTCTTCTGTAGGTGGCGACGTGATGATGTCTTCCACCTCCGAAGCATATCGTGCCTCCAGATTCGCTACAACGTGGTGGAACTTCGTTTTATCCTGCGTTATTCCAGATAAAATGAATTGCGATTCTACTTGAGCGAACCAGAGTCCCGGTTTCTCTGCTCAGAACGGTGGCAATTTGGCAGCGACACGGAAAACCGACTGCTCGTTCCCAGTCGACGCCGAGCTTTCGTTTCTCGTCGCGGTGGCGGCCATGTTTCCTTCCTCCGGAATCAAAGTTGTGGGCGTTTGTAGAGCTTGTTGTTGTTCCACTTGAGCTTTTAGATCAGCTATCTGCTTCAGAAGATCTTGCTGTTGACGTTCATCCATTCTATCACCTATCCGGTTCACCAATATAGGAATATATTTATTTCAACTTTTTACAGCGATATATTATGTCAACAAGGCATCTGTTCTCATTCTCCTTTCGTCCTCTGGTTCTTCGCTCCTCGCGCATGCGCACTGACTCTCTCCGGTCACAGGCCCATGGTCGTAATGTCTGAAAGCGAGAAGCGTCTGAATTTGGAAATGTCTTAATTTGGTGAGAAGTGTCTTATTTTCAGTTACTTGTTGTGACTGAAAGCAATTTAAGACCCGTGTAATGTCTGAAATTCGAAGAAGTAAACCACCTTTGTGCAAAATAAGTCACCTAATGTGTCTGAAATGAATTTTTAAGACATTTTGTGTCTAAATTTAAGACACCAGCATTTACAGTGTAGTCACAACTCTGAAAATCGGCACAAATATCAACAATGGTAAAAATAGAAAAAGTAAATTATTCCGATCTCGATTAACCCACTTTAAGGGCTCGAAAAGGGATTAAACGTTCCAAACGAGGAATATTCGAATGTCCTACTTCTCATTTCGTCACAACTCTAAAAATTGGTGAGAATATCAATAAAGACAAACGAAGAAAAAGTAAGTTATTCCGATCTTGATTAACCCACTTTAAGGGGTGGAACAGGGGTTAAACGTTCCAAACGACGGATATTCGAATGTCCTACTTCCCCTTTCGTCACAACTCTGAAATCTGGTGCAAGTATCAACAAAAACAAACGTATAAAAAGTAAGCTATTCCGATCTCTATTTACCCACTCTAAGAGGTCAAAAAGGGGTTAAACGTTCCAAACGAAAGATATTCGAATGTACCACTTCCCATATAGTCACAACTCTAAAAATTGGTACAAATGTCAACAATGGTAAACATAGAAAAAGTAAGCTATTCCGATCTCGATGAACCCACTTTAAGAGGTCAAAAAGGGGTTAAACGTTCCAAACGAGCGATATATTCGAATGTCCTACTTCTCATATTTTCACAATTCTGAAAACTGGTGTGAATATCAATAAAGACAAACGCAGAAAAAGTAAACTATTCCGATCTCGGGTGGATCAAGGGATGGAAAAGGGGTTAAACGTTCCAAACGAGGAATATTCGAATGTACCACTTCCCATATGGTCAAAACCTCGAAATTTGGTACAAATGTCAAAAAAGATTAAACATAGAAAAAGTAAGCTTTTCTGTTCTCGATTAACCAACTTTAAGGGGTCGAAAAGGGATTAAATGTTCCAAACGAGGGATATCCGAATGTTCCTCTTCCAATGTAGTCATTTTTCTGATATTTTTTTGCAAATGTTAAAAAAATAAGTCATTCCAACATCGATTAACGAATTTTTAAGGTATGAAAAGACGACGCAACATTGAAACTATACGAGGATTAACTTAATGTCTAATTAACTTAATTCCAATACAGCTACTACTTTGAAATTTAGAACTAAGAGCAAACATAAACACAATAAACTATTCCAGTTTACTATTCACAATTATAAATTTCGTTTAAAATGTCAACAAAGGAAAGTTCCTATTTTGATAAATCAATTTGTCGGGATCGAAATGGGAGCAAACGTCTGAAGTGTAGAATACATGAATGTCTTTTGATCGCTAAAATGCTAATGGTAAAATTTTGTAGCGCAGCACGGGTATTCAGCTAGTATAGTATAGTTGCTTAAAGTTGTTTGACTTGTTGAAAATTTGAAGTTTTTGCCGGATTCCGTCGCTTTTAAAGGTTTTTTTTTTTTTGTTGTTGAATTTTTGAAGCTATACCATGCCTGATGACAGCACAAAGTGTATCCATACATCTAGGTGCCTCTATTTGTAACCATTTTTCTTACGGACAGACAGAGAAGGTGCAGTGTTATAAACGCACATGGAAAACCACAATTTTTTTAAGTATATCTTAAAATGTGTTTTACGCATAAAACGTTTGGAGTTTTGTTTTCAGCTTTTTGATTTTTTACCAAACTCATCCCTGTGTATGACTTACCATGCAACTTGAATTCTTTTTCCAGTCAACCTGTCCGATTGCCGGTAATTGTTGATCTTCTGTGTCAGAATCCGACATTTCTAAGTTATCCACAGCGACATCACTATCTCCTTCCGATTTGCTTGTAGAATCCCAACCGTAATCTTCATAGTCTACGCTGTCATAATCAGAAAGATCACTCTTTTCTAGTAATTCTAATATTTCGGCATCATTCAGTTTTTTATTTACTTTCCTTTTCTTGGGCTGTGAAGGTCCTGCAATACTTGTACTGTCCGCCATTTTTAAAAATGCACATAAAAAAATTTAAAAACCAAGCACTAAAAATATAAAAATAATGCTTCACTAATGTGCCTCAAAAACCTCATCGTTCAACCTCCAAATCCGAACTAAAAATAAAGCAGTTTACTTATCATACTCGATCGTCGTCCCAGAACGTCGCCGGCATGGGAGGTAGCGCCATGCTGACGCGCCAGCACGTCAGTGGCAGCGAATGTGTTAATTTCATAAATTTTTCCAATTTCTAAAATTAGCTTAGTGCACTTAAGAGTGGGGGTATACTTTGGAAAATATGATGGTAATTAGTTGGTCAAGAGAAGGATCCTTAAAAATGTTTAGGATAAGCCTTGAAATGTTCTTTATTTTTTATTAGGAATTTTGCTGGACACCCAGAATGTTATTTTTTTTATGGTTTTACTCTAGTTTTGTTTATAATATGTTGATCTGGTTGACAATTTGATGCTAATAGTGTTGAAAGAAAGTTCAAATGCAAACATCCATACAGTTGCCATTACATTCAGTAGATGTTAAATAAGTACACAAAAAAATACTAGAGTAATTTGTTTTGTAACTCGATAGATAAATTTGTGAAAAAAACATAACTGTAAACTGGCAAATTTTATTTTTATGCATTTCTTTTTAGCATAAATTATGGCTTAAGCCGAATGCTGAACAGCAGTTCTTGTATGGGCATAATGTTATTAAAACTGGTCTTGCAAGAATATCTGAGAATACCTTGAAGAACCAAGGTGTAATTGTCTGTTCAATCAACGATCTTCCACTGGTAAGAAAATGTTTACTTAATTGTCCGAATATTGCTTGGAATGTATTTACATTACTCAGAATTCCCACGGTCATTGAAAGTCATTAAAAGTGCTTAATATTTTTTAACCTATTTTCAAGGCCTTGAAAGTGCTTAGAGGTGCTTAAAAGTCCTTGAAAATGCTTAGAGGTCCTTAAAAGTCCTTCATTTTTTTTGTATGTTGACCAACTGCAAAATTTATAAAAATGGAACTCAGACTTGTTATCCCCGCATGTCCGCTACTTATCCTCACTGTATCGGAATTTTCTGACTTATTTGTATTACGCATGCGCCAACTTGTAACTGTTTTGGTAGAATGTACTTTATAAATTTTTTTTTACAGACATGATGCCTGAAAATAAATTTTTAAAGGTCCTTAAAAATATTAATTAGGTCCTTAAAAGTCATTGATTTTCATTCTGTGATTTGTGTGGGAACCCTGTTACTGGAATTTAGTTTCCAAAATGTCTTGGAGTTTTAATTTATTTCCTATAACTCGAAGAATTTTGAAGTTGGTATAGTCTTAAGTATAAATCTAAAAGACTTAATATAGAATTTATTTTAAAGCATTTACTCACTTTTATTATCTCTTTAAATTAAAAAACCTAAGATACTTTACATGAGGGGATATTTTGGATTCATATGTAAAATTGTACCATAAATTTATACAAAAAAAATCTTATTAGACTTTGTATAGATAATAGTTGTTGAATAGAAGTTGTTGCAATTTTAAATGAATTTTACAAAATCAATAGGTTTAAATTTGTAAAACTCAGCATAAGTTTATCATCTTTTAAGACATTTTTGAAAGATAGGGTCTTTTTAATAGAGCATTGATTGTCCGAAAAAATTGAGAACTAGGTGTGTTCAGATAATCGATCATTTACAATAAGAAATTGTATACAATAAATAATGAAATTAGGCCTGAAGTTTAGAAAAAGAAGTAAAAAGTTTAAATTTGTCGACTAATTATCGGTATTCGGATAATCGATTCTTTATTGTATTTTTAAAGTTTTAACTAATAAAAGGATAAGGTAAAAGGCAGTTTTTTAAATTGCTGCTTTATTCTCTATAGATTGTTGTATTCTTTATTAACTTTACACTTATTTAGTTTTACTAAACATTGGATTTTTAGGGTTTTGGAGTTGCTGCAAAATCGGCCGAAGAAACACGAGCTGCGGATCCTTTATCCGTAATTGCTTATCATCAAGCAGATATTGGAGAATACATAAGAAATGAAGAACATTTATCTTAATAAAATGTAATTTATCTTGTAAAACCTGTACATAAAGTTGTAGTGATGTTTTAAAAAGCTCAATTTCTCTTTTTGTTTCATTATAAATTCTAAAATATTGCATACACAAAATTAACGTCTTTTAGTATTATCTTTTGAAATTAGCTGGATTAAAATAATACTTCTTGTTATAAATAGGTAGATTAAAATAGGTGTATGGTTTCCCCTGCTTATTACCAGGATTTTTTTAATCCTATTAAATTTCTGCAACACCAGGTAGTTATGTAATTAACACAATAAAAAAACTTATATATATTAGATTAGGATTTTTTTTTCTCAGGAAATATTTTTCATAAAAAAGGTACTTATGTAAATTGGTGGTGTATGCCTGATGAAAATTGTTCTTGTAGAGCTTATAGTCCAGTCATTCTAGAGTTGAACCTTGCATAAATTCCCATTGAGCTGAAAATTTGCAGAGTGGCTCTATTTGATGCCCTGAGCAACCCACAAAAAGTCCCCTTTTCTCCCCCTTCGGCTTCCTGTTTTTTTAAGTGCTGGGGCGCTGGAGCAGCTGTTACTGACGAACGGCTAGTCGCATTGAGCTCAAATGAAAGGTAAATAAATGGGCTTTAATTTAAATATCAATTTGATACCATTCATTAACTTACAAATTGATAAAAGCCTGTCAAAGTCAAAAAACCATGTATTTTTCTAATATTTTTCGATTTGAGCGCTTCTATTATTAATAAATGATTTAAACATTTGGCATAAAACTATTTAACTCTTTTTTAGAGATTTATAAATATTGCTTGTGTGATAAATAGTTGCAGATATATGAGCGTTTCAGTGAAACGCTACCTCGTAATGGAAGTCACATAATAAAGCATGCGGTGTTTCACCCTGATCAAATCGGACACAGTAACCATTTTCCTCAAGTCTTTTCCATTTAAGACCTTTTTTAAACTGGAATACAATATCATGTTACATAGATATGTAGATAAACATGTAATATGCATCTATGAGAAAAAATATCTCTGAATAAATATTTTCCTTAGAAAATTTTAATTTTCAACTATTTACATATTGTTAAAATGCAATAACTAATAATGCATAAAAAAAGCAATAACAATACTTGTAGGATATAATTCTTATAATCCCTGACCTTGAAATAAAATAGAAAGTGATGTTGAGTGTGGTTGAAGGGTTATACGACTAGAAAAACTATTTTTTTTCTTTTAGAAGATTTATATTTAAAAAAATCTTTTTTGTCATTAAAGCAGAAATACTAGGCTGCTTTCTTCATCAAATAGAATACTATCTACGAATTTGTTTTTGCACATCCCTCGGTATTTTCCACAAATATTTGAGCATTTAAGTTCTGCTCTCCTGCAATCACACCCGCTACTCGAGTTGCAGTTACTCTTACTGTTGCAAGGTATAATTTATAACAGTTCATCTGGAAAAGTAGGTAACATTGTAGGTTGAGGAACATTTCTTAATCACTTGTATTTGATGATAAACAGGAAGTGAATGATGACGTGCCTCAGCTGACATTGGAGGGAGAGTTTCTAATTTAAAAGTGGTGGTTATTGCAATTTTGGTTATACCTCTGCTGTACATGTATACCTGTAATTCGTTTAGTGTTACCCAATTTTGGCTTTTGTGAAGTGTTATCATGAACTTTTCTCCTGCTTCTGCTTTTTTATCACAATCTGTTTCAACCAAATTAAAAATTTCCAGCGTTTTCTTTATTTGAAAATTTTCAGATAGGATACTCCTTTCCTTTATTTTACAGTGCAGATCGCATCCAGTCATAAAATGGATGAAAAGTATATGGTTCTTCATATCCCTAAAAATCTTTCTGTGTATACCTACAATATAGTGCAATTTTTGATCCGACGTTCAATACAAGAAGCATAACGTTTGCTTTATTTGGAGTTCTAGCTACTAGCATTGTTTATCACTATCTGTAACAAGAACTGTCACCTTTCGTTTATATTTAGATTTTTCGAAAGTAGTGGCAATAATTAAGGCATCAGCATCTCCTACAGCTTCTTTCACATCCACTCCTCCCTTTTCAAGACGAATTTGTAGTTGTTGTATGAGCATGGTTTAATTGCCACTATTTGACAAAAAATCTTCATGTTTGCATGTAACTATTTGTGTCAGATACTATTATGTTCGCACATTCCCGTTTTCGTGCTCTTCGAATTTTTTCTTGTTCATTAGTTGTAGGACCACCTTAACCTCAAAATATTTACGTGATGAACACAAAAGATGGGGGTAGCAAAATAATGCTATCACTATCTATCAGACATTGAGACTGTATTTTTTAAAGCTTTTCGAATACTAGAAGGGCAAATATAACTTTTTCTATAAGTGACATGAACAATGAGACCACTTTTAAAAATTTCCTTTAAATTATCATTTTATTGTAAGCTTGTAGTTTAAAGCGTTTCTGCAGCTTTTCTCCAATAGTCACTTTCAATGGGAATCCGCAGATTATGCAATTTTCTCAGTACATTATTGCCTTTGTGCAACAGTCTTTAAACAGGGTGTAATCTTAAGTTATATTTTAACTAGCAGCAGAAAACCCAATGAAAAGAAAAAGAGTGATACTTTTCAACAAGCAATCAATACATTGTCACAACGAACAGCGATATCAGCGTTTTAAAAAATCCCGGACAATTGTGAAACTTCCTATAACAGTCCTATTTCCCCCATTTCCGGTCAAAGGCATCCCCGAGTTCTTTCAGATTCCGCATATTTTTTAGAAAGATGGGAGCCAACTTTTGAGGCTAAATTGGTGTAATGACCCTTCAATTCCAAATGGGAATAGTCTCATTTAGTCTCAAACACTTGATAGTCAAATGAAAAGGGGAAAATCACTAAAATGCGTCACTAAAGCACTTGCATATCTGCAACTAAAAGAGGTTCGAAGTGCCCTCCATCTTTAACAAGGACAGCAGTTAGGCGGTTCTGGAATCCAACCATTACTCGTGAGCAGGCCTCACTGTCAATCGTGTCGACAGCAGTTGTAATGGCGGTTTTCAGTTCTGGAAGGTTCGTAGGACTTGTCTGCCATACTTTGCTCTTCAAATAACCCCATAGGTAGTAATCGCAGGGGTTCAGATCTGGTGAATATGGGGGCCATTCGATACCACCTTGGAAGTGCGATGGGTAATCTAACCCAATGATTCGATCGCTAAAATGCTCATTGAGCACCTCGAAAACATCCGCCATACGATGTGGTCTTGCTCCATCCTGCATAAACCAATGACCTTGGACCAAGTCATGACCATGAAGAAAAGGGATGAACTCCTCGTCCAGGAACTTTCTGTAATTCACCTCGCTTAGAGTTCCATCGATGAAAATAGGGCCAAACACACCACACAAGAAATTTTTTCGGGTGGATAGGCTTCGGACAACAGTGATCTCCGGCCTTTCTCTGCCCCAGTAGCGATAATTCTGTTTGTTCAGATGGCCATCCAAACTGAAGTAGGCCTCATCTGAAAACTAAATTTTCTTTACATCGATTTCACCTGTTTGAAGTTTTTCAAGCATAAGCTGTGCAAACTCAGATCGTCTTTGTGTATGGTCTTCGGTGAGAGGTAGGGTTACTTGAATTTTGTAAGGCGACAATTCGAGCTCTTTCATTATTCGCTGAAGTGATGTACGCTTTATTCCCAAAATTTCTGCTGCTCTCCTTACAGATCGAGTCGGATCGGCAGCGAAAAAGTCGTCGACGACCTGTTTTGCACCGTCTGTGACCACAGTAGCAGTGGCTGTAGCCATAGCTTTTTTATCGTCTTCCACTGATCCAGTACGTTTGAACTTGACATACAGTCTACAGGGAAGAGAATTGAAACACATTTTTCAGAACAAACATGGAATCAAAAAGGAAAACATTTGTACCGTAAAACGCACAAAATGACTCGCCTTGCCATAGTCCTTTTGTTTGGCCAATTCTTGTTGTGGAACTTCTCCTGCCATGCTCGTTGAACTGCCTTCACATTTTCATCACATCTGGCCATTTGTAGCACAATAAAGACGCGAACATCCGTCGAATATTTGTTCATGTTTACTAACGAGAATCACACGCTAAAGCGCACCGCAGACTGAAGAAACATCACATTTACAATTGCCCACTCACCGGAGCATGCGCACCAAGTTTGGCTTCACTCACGTGCACCTAGCGCCATCTATTGGACTTTATTTCAAACATTACCCGCTGGGCCACCCAGTACCTTAACACAATATAATTAACTTAAAAATTACAATTTTTATAATCACCTATTGTTAAGTTACATGTAAAAAAAATTCAGTATTTATACAAGCAATATAATCGATCTGTAAAAGTAATGTAATATTATGGTTGGTTGTTTTGGGATTTTATAGTGCAAGAGCTTACTGTGCCAAACTATTGTCTGTAAATTCTAATTATCAAAAGTATAGTGATTAAAAACAATGCAGGCATTAGAAGTGTAAAATTGTTAAAATTCTAAATCAAAGAATAAAAATTAATTTCTTTTAAAAATGTTAAACAGATTTCGATAAGGTGGTGAACTTAAAATAAATGATGAATGATTTGTGTTAAAATAATGTAGTCTGACATTATTAAAAGTAGGACATTCACTTAAAATGTGTAAAACAGAAAAAATAACTCTTCAGGCATTACATGTGGGTTCATCTGAAAGCAGAAAATGCACATGGGTAAATCAAGCGTAGCCCAAACGATTTAGGAGCACTTTTTCTGGCATTGCTGAAAGGGCGCTTGCCAAGTGAGGGACAGAGCAGTGTCACAAGCTTTTATAACATCGTCAGGGCAGAGCCAAGTGCTCCTAGATCCACTTGAAGTTAGTACAAAGAATCTACATGTTCCTTATCCATGATGTGATATGATTGAAAACAAGCTGTTTCTGCTTCAATAACTTATTTGCAACAACTTTATCTAAGTACTGATTTGCAGAACTGACTAATTTATCAAACTTGAAAAACTATATAATTATTTAAAACCTAATTCTAAAAAACATACCTACTTTTTAGTAATTATTTTCAAGGTTTAATAGGAAAAACACTATACCTTTTTGATCAATACTTGCAATTATTAACTGAACTGCGTTCAGTTAGTTTTACAAAACAATTGTTTTGAAAGGTACTCTCCAGAAAAATGAAATGAAGTATCAAGATATTCTTACTTTGCGATTAAAGATAACTCAATAAAATTCTTTAAACAAGAATATCAGAAATTATATTTATTAGGCAAAACAATTTATTTACAATAGAATTTACATTTTACTAACTTGTGTGTTATATAGCGGTTGAATGTATTACTTTATACATACAAAGATAAAAACTTAGCAAAACTATATAAAATTAATACAAAGTACATGAACAATTGCATACACGCCACCTAAGCATTGAGGTCTGCCAAAGCATTCCACAATGAGTGCAACAAACACTTGATATTGTTATAAAAGAGAACTTCAATTATAAAAAATTTTGGTTTATAATTTGAATCAACAATTGGATGTTACAAAAAACAATTCTTAGGTACAAAATATTTAAATAAACGAAAATATCTTGTGGATATATTTAATTTATTTTCATAGTTCAACTATTTTATCTTGGATAAATTGTGTCTTCAGTTTTTGTTTAAATTCAAACTTAGCAAGCACAGTTTTTAAATTTAAAGAGCATAAGTAACATTAACTTATTTAAACATCAATATTTTGTTAAACAAGGAAATATATTAGGTATTTTTTTGTTTCATATAATGCTAGGATTTCTAATTCTATCATCACATTGAAGATCGTCTTAAAAATAAGCGCTTATATTATCAAAGATTTTATTCAATACTTTATTGATAAAGTATGAATTTAAACACATACATATACTGTGCTTTTTCTCTATGCAAGTTTAAAAAATGTGTAGCTAATACAACGATTGAAAAATACTATTACCATTTTGCTGTATTCTAGACTGTTGATGATATTCCTATTAAACAATTTGCTAATAAGCATGAAATTTTACTTCATTGAGAAAGAATTTTTTTTTTTAATCCATATGACTAAGTATCAAAGTTTAATTTACACCACTTGCATACTAACCAATGTCCGGTAAACAATAAGAGAGAAAAATTGTAAATCGGTTATTGTTCTAAGATACAAATTTTTTTAAAAGATTTCAATACCTGATAAATTTGATGTAACAATTTTATTGATCAAAGTAATATTTTTTTAATTAAATCTCGTTGATGGCTATTGCGAGAATCGCTTCAATATTAATTTAATCTTACTACACCAGATTAGTAGGCAAAACAATAGTATTGTAGATTTAAATGCTACTCCCAATATGAGCATTTTATTAAACTTTGTAATTTTGAAAATATAACTGATAATTTTTAAAAACGTCTCAATCAAATACATTTACATAAGTTTGCAAATTGAGCAACAACGCCACACACATAAAATTGAACAGGAAAATGATAATTTTATAAAAAATCGGTTTTTCGAAATCCACGATTGTCAAATCCTATAAAATTCAACTTGCAGCCAAGGACGATGTATTCAAAAGTTTGTTTCAAGAAATTTTATTAAATATTTTAAAGAAATTTAGTATAATTTAAAAATTTCATGCATTGTCTTGATATTTTTTAGCAATTTTTGCTCCAACTAAATTTTACTGGCATCATGCAAAAGTTAAGAGGATTTATAGCAGAAGACAAAAAATTTGCCTTATTGAAATATTTTTTGGGAATAACGAAGAAATGCAAAGAAGTTTGTGTCACTTCATTTTTTTCTTTTTTTTTACCCGTTGCCAAAACTACATATGCAAAGGTTTTTTGAGGTTAATCCATATGAAGTTTGGAATCCATAAATATGCCTAGGTTAGTTAGTATGCTCAACGATTTTTTTTATTTGCATGTTAAAAGCTAATCAGACTGGAACCTACAGCTTTATGTTCTATGCCTATCACAGGATTCGAAACTGGACCTTTGACATGCAAGGCCAAAACAAAAATTCCACAGCCTTCAGACGGACTAAACATGCCTAAGACAAATCCCAAATAAAGATGCTCAATTTATTTTTTGTTCCATAGAAAATGAAACATAAAAAAATATGTTACATTTAACTCTTTATTATATAAATAAACATTAAATCTTTATTATGAAATAAAAATTCCTGAAACTCTATTAAAATTGGCAGAGAAAGAACTTGCATGTGTTGGCAATGGCAATATTAGTGTAGTTAATACAGAAAATAGGATTTTATTTCTGAAATTTTGATTACAAGAATGCAAGGAATAAATTTTGAAATGCTGCCCTTTAAAATTTCTTACATTACTGCATTTAAAACTTCTGTAAATTAATTTTGCTAACTATCAAATTGTATAAAAAATAAAACTAAGAAACTTAAACAAAGATTCACAGTATTCATTACTGTTATTTAGGGCTTTTGAGAAAAGTTATTCTTTTCTCCATGAAGCCTTTTGAAAAAGAGCTTTAAAGTAATCAGAAGTTACAATAAACTTTTAATTTCAAGTGATACTAAAGATGCAGATACTATCAAAACTCTATATCACAGAATTCCAAATCTTCAATAAAGGAATTTTAAAACAAAATAACTGAAGATCCGTTTTTCTTTCCTCACTATGCAAACAGTAGCTTCCCACTGAATAAAATTGATATAAACCTCAATTCAATAACAATATTTTTAGTTAATATATATAAATATTAACAATAACCTACAATACAAAAAAATTTCCAAAAATAAAAGTAATAAATGAAACCAATGCTTTATTATGCTGCCAACCAAAACACAATGTATGCACTTATTTACTAGCTTTTCCTGTTTGATAAATAATTAAGGGGTTTTTATGAGGTTGTTAAATATAAAAATACCAATAAATGTAAAATCTACGGAAAATTCATAGAAAAATTGGCATCTGTATTTGCCTTTAACCACCACTTTATACCCCAAAATATCTGCAAGTGCATTTATTAAAATATTGCACATTTTATAATAGCTTGAATAATTTTTCCCAAGTAAATGTGCTTGTCAACAATACATAACTTACAGGATATCATATCCCAAAATTATCTAATAAGCATGTTAATTTTTAAAAGTAAAATTGACTTATTTCAACAACCTATAAATGGATTTTCTAACTGTAGATTTTTTTCCAAAACTGTAAGGTCTTTTAAAAAATACTTGCATTACAATTAAATAATTCTAAAACTAAAGCCATTTTTGTGACAGATAAAAACAATGGGATAACAGCTTTGAAAAGTACATTTTGGGAGCAAAATATTTTTTGCTGTGCAAGTCACTTTGATAAATAACTAGTGGGCCAGCGTGTGGTGTCTGCACATTTACGATTGCTTAGAAACATTTTTTAGAAAATCCACCATAGTTAGATATTGTATTCTATTGCTGAGAGATAAAATGAAATGTAACTTGGAAAGCAGAACTCGGCATTGCACAATTCGTGTAGTTGATTGGCCTGGTGATAAATCGTATTCTGTACATCCATCACGTATTCTGTACATACATTCAATAGAGTTTGATTTATCAGCAAAAATATATGGGAATTGTTTAAACAGGATAACTACATCTTTAAAACAACACTACACTAATTTATAGTAACTTAAAATTTAACAAGAGGCGATTATTGTTGGGCTGAGTAAAAACATCTTCTAGATAGGGATGCAGTCTACATAAAGTCCCAGCTTATAAAGTACCAAAATAAAAATAAAAGTTAACTTTGATCGTCAAAAAAAAAACAAAAAAAACAATGTGCAGTTATAAATAAAATATTCATCAGAAGGGGATGTTTTAGTCTTTAAATTGATACATCATTTATCAATTTTTCTCTGTATAAAGGGAGAAAAAGATATCACCACAAAAAACATCGTTCAGAAATAATGCATACACTGATATTTATATTTATTAGTAGTTGCAAAGCTAATTGCTAAGTTTTATGAAATAAATACACGTATTAGTTCCTTTAAATTTGTCACTTGAATAAAATTTGTATGTTTTATAAAAAATTGATAACAGGTGATAATACAGTCAAAGTTTTTATATCTATTATTGCGCTAAAAACTTAGTATACCATAACTTGTAAAAAGTTAAAAGTATTATAATTGAGCAAAAGAAATTTCTAAAAATGCTTTGTCTTATTTGAAGATATCAGCAAAATTATTCATCCCTCTCCCTAGTAGCAATTAAATGCTGCAGTAAAGCTCTAATTAGCTAGAGGCTAAGGTCAGGCACTTAACGCCACATATATTTTGCACTTAATGGACATATCTAAAAGTAGTAAAAACACAAGCTTTACATGTAATCACAATACATATTTTAAAATAGAAATGGCCAAACAATAAAGTTTGACTGTTATTTTTTTTAGATAACTTAATGAGTTTGAATTGAGTCAGCTCTCCACAGGACAGTAAGAACTCAGTGGTCTTTTTGCTGTCTGAGCTTTCACAAAATATATAGCAATACATGTAACAAAGTGGTGCTGTTGCTCAACAATACAATAGGAGATTTCTCGCTTCAATTTGGATTGTTTTGTCATTAAATAGCTAAATGGCAGCATCAGTATCTTCATCTCTAAAAAAAAAATCATTAAGATAACTCTACACCAATATCCAAATTTTTACTGTGACATACAAACAAATAATTTCATGAAAGAGTCATTCTCCTTTATCTTGTCATGGAATAAACAAAAGGTGAAGCTAATTTAAAAGGCTTGATTTAGTATTACTAAATTGTTTTCGATTTTCAAATGATGGAGCTACATCAAAGAATGATGACAAAAACATATTCCCTGGAAAAACTTTCAAAGTGAATAAAAAAATGATTCTAGTTATTGACTCAAAACAGATTTTGAGGTAAGGATTAAGCTGTTTGTGCTTAGAAAATGAGATTTAACGCTACCAAAAAATTTTAAAAACTATTTTTGTTACCCAAAAAGTTATTCATTGACCTAAAAAAATATATATCTATATAAGCTGATGGCCGAAAAGTATTACTTTCCCAGTTGATATTTGGTATAAAATAGCTTTATATTTAAAGTTAATGATGATTTTATTTTTGAAAGCTTCTTAATTACTTTAATTCAAACATCGGCAGGGTTTCGACACAAATCACAGAATAAAAAACAATGACTGTTAAAGACCTAATTAATGTTTTTAAGGACCTTTGAAAATTTGTTTTCAGGCATCATGTCTGTATATAAATTTTTAGTAAAGTATATTCTACAAAAAAAGTTACAAGTTGTTGCATGTGTAATACAATTATATCAGAAAATTCTAATGTGGTGCGGATAAGTGGTGGTCATGCGGGGATAGAAAGCTTGAGTAGTATTTTTTTTTGCAGTTGTGCACACAACATCCATAAAAATTAAAGTCTTTTAAGTATCTCTAAGCATTTTCAAGTACATTCAAAGCCTTGAAAAGAAGTTCATAAATATTAAGCACTTTAAATGACCATGGTAATCCTGATCAAGGGTGATGGAACTGCAATAAACAGTCACCAAAATGCTAATTTTTCTAAAAAAAAATTGTGAATTAACTGATTTACTAAAAAAATTTGTATCCTATCTTAAACACTGGTTAAGGGTGCCAAATATAATTTGTAAGAAACATTGAAAAGGATGTTGCCCAGCTTCAAAAGGTTATGGAGTACAAAAGAAGCAGACTTGGAATAGTATATCATACTTCGAATTATCAAATGAGGGTTTGTCAGTTTTGAAACAAAATATCTTATTTACAGAAAAATTTATAATATTTTTGAAACGCCTTATCATTTATAATTTATAATCTTGAAAGTAATTTTAAAAAATACAATAAAAGTGTCAAAATAATAAACAACATGTTGACAAACTCGCCAAGTTGCCTAAATCTTTCTTTTGACATACCAATTAATTAATTAAAATTTTATAAAAATTAATTTAATTTCTTGCAAAATCGCCAAAATGGTGCAGTTTTGGAGCAAGTGCTACACACCGGATCTTTAAGATAAGACAGCTGTAAATCTTGTGATTTATTAAAGGTGCAGTGTACACAGAAAGGTTGTGTTATCCTGAAGGATTATTTTGTTATGTATTACAAATAAAAAAAATTTAAATAGTCAGTAGCAAGGTTTCAAAAAACGTGGATCGCGACCCTCTCGGGAGTCCACAGGGAATAAATGAGCTTTAAATTTAAATACAAAGAAATAGCCTAAGTGATGTTTAAAAAAAATAGGAAATGGTAATTTCCTCTTTCAGAATGAAATTTCCTTTGTGTATCTTGATGTTATCTTTGAAACTTTTGGATATTTAAACTCTGGAAGATCAAAATTTATTAAAAGATTGTAGGTTGTGACTCAAAATTAGAAGACATGATAAAGATTTGAGAAAAAGTCAATGGCATCATATCTTGTAAAAAACAAAATCTTTTATCTAACTTCATTAACTAAGAAAAATTTCATGAACAAAGTAGAAGAGACTATGAATGTGAATTGCAACCAATTGAGTTAATTCAATGTATGTCCTAATCACAAAAAGTCAAGGAACTTAATGGAACAAGGTTAATGGCTGTAAATTTCCAGTATCATTCAGTCTTAAATTGTAATTAGTGCTTCGTTTGAATGAAGTACACTATTTTTTCTCATAAAATGATAAAAGAAATAATTTGTACACAAATTTAAGCACATTATTCTAATTATTATGCTGGTAAATTTCATTGCCTATGATGACTTTAAAGATAAAACTTTACGCAAATGCCATAGGTGAATAATCTATAAGTTAAAATTAAGGTGACCAGATGTACTCTTTAAAATAATAACACATATGTATCCTTTAAACAAAAGTATGTCATTTTTATAAGACAAAGGTATGTTAAGAATACACAAGCAGCAATAAAAATATTTAACATCTTATTAAAGTTAGAAACAACAAAATAAACAATCAAAAATACATTTTAAATAAAATATAACATAAGATAATAAACTTAAAAACAAAACAAAATATTTTGTACATGTATAGTTTGGAAATTGATCAGATTTAAGATTCAAAACTAGAATGGATATTTATCAATTTATTTGAGAAGTATAAGTGAGATAGATTCAAGTCACTTTTTCCGAAAACATCGTTTTCTTTGATGTTAAGAATTTTGAATGTTAAATTACTCCATTTGTATTTATTTTAAGAAAAGCACATTACATTTCAATATTTACTTTTTAAATGCAGTCGAATAAATTATTGAAATAACTAAATAAAAGCTTGATTACTAGACATGTAGGAAATTGGACTTGTAAATTTTGCTTTCAGCAAATAGTCAGTAAAACTGAATTGTATTATTTTACTTAATCCCAGCTTAAGCGACATTTTTCCACCTTTAATTCATTCCATCTATTTTTCATCTGTATTTTATATTTTTGAGGTTTTGTTGCATTAATTCATTAACCAATCAATATAGCAACAAAACTTTTTTAAGTGATACAAATTTCAATCAAAAGTTTCCTTATAAACATTGCCTACCATCTGATTTCCAGTTCAAATAAGTCTACAAAATCAACTAGATTTTAAAAAAAAATTAGTATGGTCATATATTAAATGCCAAATTTCAGCAATGTAATAATTTATATTACATTTTTTATGCACTTTGTAAAACCTATTGAAGTATGCGTCATGTTCTTCCTCATAAATTAACTATATACTATTTAACACAATCATAGTAACAGTTAACCACAATAGTTTTTATATCGTTGAATGAATGAAGCCTTTCCAGATATCTGTGTACCATCAAATTAAATACCCTTCCTACCTGTAACAATAATTTGTCAAGACTTCCGAGGTGGCGGTGGTGGTGCTATGGTTGGCGGTGGTCCAATATTGAATGCTGCTGGTGTGGTAACCACTAAAGGTTTATCTTTAAGAGGTATGTTTTCATATAATTGCAAAGGCTCATCTGGTGGTCTAGAGGAAAACAGAACTTCTCTAATTAAATGTTGATAGAGGAGCTCCTGGGATGTTTCTTTCATTTCATCTTCTTTAAAATTTCAGTTTGAAGTGTTTTTAAATCATAAATTAACAAACAAAACAAAATTAAAAAGAAAGAGACCCTTTATTAGTGATTACTTAATGAAATATTTGATATTTATATAATTTTCCTCGGCAGGATTCATACCCATTTTCAGAAAAAAAATTCCCCGAGTTTTCCAGAGTCGTGTTTTCCATCGCGGGGTTAATTATTTTTTAGCAAGAATAATTATTTTAACAAGCCAGATAAAAATATTCAAACCTCAACTACACAAATTCTTCCTATAACATGATTAAGAATTTCCAAGATAAAAATGACTTTTTCCAGGTTTAATAGGGGGGATTTTTCTTTTTCCCTTGAGATTTTAGAACTGATTTACTTTCCCTAAGTTTTCCCTGAGGCATATGAACCCTGCTTAGTATGGTTTGCAAAAATTATTACTTAAAGAATTTATTTTTAAAGCAACTTAGAGCTGAATCACAAATTTAGTCAATTCAGGGCAATAAGGTTGTGCGTAATATGTGATCTGCAATTTACTTAAAGTATGTGCCATCACTAAATCTAAATAGTATTTAATAGTATTTATCATTTTGAATACTAATTTAAATAAAAATTAAATATTTTCAAAAATTCAATTAATATATTCTACTTTTAGTGGCTGTTTGATTATTTCAAATAAGTTTCATTTGGAATAATCTAAACAAAATTTAGCATGGACCTATCTTTTAAGTAAATGTTTTCAATAAGTATTACTTTATAAACAAGGAGAAAGATAAGATTTATTTCAGAATTAAAATTAAACGGCACAAAGTACAAATCTTTCAATAAAGAGTCTCCTTCTCAACTAAAAACATTAAACATATATAAAAATAGAGAAAAAAAAAAGGGGGGGAAATCATATTACAAAAACAGAAGAGTTTAATAATAATATAAATAAAGAATAATTTAGTAATAAATTAATGTAATACTATAAATGCTACCTCTTGTTTATTTAAATATTGTAACAACTACTACTTCTCTTGTAGCAATAACCATCTGACCCATTATCAATAAGTAATAAATCCGTTCACTTTTTGAACATTGACTGCTACAACAGTTCCTTTTCTGTTGTACATCAACAAATTGTAAAGAGAATCCCTAAATTATTTTCATTAGAACATCTGTATTTATTAGAATAATTTCCTCCCCCCCAAAAAAACTAAGAATCTACCATTTGTCTGATTTTTAGCATATTGGTGTCCAACTACTCTTTTGATGGCCTTTATTTAGTAAGTCTTTTGAATTAAATATATATTGTTACAAATTTCTGTATATTTGTAAATATTTCATAGTATTAATTATGTAAAAAGGAAAATTTATGTACATTTTGCATAAGGCAGTGCAAGAGTTTGACTTTACTTTGCTTTCCTGCAATACGTCTCATAATGCTTGAAAACGAGTTTTACAAGGAGAAGGCCATTTAACATTATGGTTAATGGCAATCTCGCCAAGTTGCCGACCGTTTTCGACAAAATTTTACGAGAAATCACAAAATGTCGCTAAATTTGGCGACACTTTCGGTCCCTATGTGCCTATAGGGCTTTTCGACTGTGATCTGGCAAATTCTCCAAATTTCTATCTCTAGAAGATTCGCAAAAAGTTAGCTTTCCTATATATGGCCAATAGAGCGAGTGATCTAGTTAGTTGGTTAGTTGTCTCTCAGCAGGCATTCAGAGTAGTTCTGAAAGTAAACTGTATTGCATTGTCTTTTGCGTAGATTTTAGCAGTTGTGTATCTAGTTTTTAACTGCTGTTTGTACTCCATTGTAGTGTAAAGAGCTGTATTAAATTTTATTAGAACGGGAAGTTCTGGAGTTGTAAGAGAATCTGCGAAGAGTTATAACGGAATAAATTTCTTCAAGTCGTAATCTGCTTTGGCTTCAAGTCTTTCGAACCCATCCATACAACAATATAATTAACAAGTACTTAAACCATTTATACCTGAAGCACAATAGAACATTTTCTACTAAAAAAAGTTCATAAATTTCAAAATTGTTTCTCTTTCATCAACCATGGAGCAAGCCTACATAGCTTGAAATCCCCCACTTCAAAACAAAATATATCGTTGAACCACTGATACCAGCAAGCACTAAACAACAAAAAAATTGAATTTTCCTGACAATTTCCGAAAATTCTTCCTGCAAAACATTAATTTCATTGTATATTTTTTCAAATTAGCAGTGTTTAATTATTAATTTATTAATAATTGATTAGATAATATTTTTTTAATTGTTGATTAAACATCCAATGAAAACTCAAAATAAACGACTCTTCAAAATTTTATTAAATTAGAAAAGAAATTTAATTATAAGTCAAAAGTAGAACGGAAAAAGTCCAGTGGCAAAATGTTGTTTCTCTTGTGAAATTTATTTTTATTACTCTATGACTTTAAAATGAAAACACATACAGTAATAAACCCTTTGTCTGGCAAGCTCGGGGCCAATATCATTACGATTTTCAGAATTTGCCAGATTTCAGGTACATTCGAGAAAACGCCAATTAATGATGCAGCCGGTTAGGTATATATAAAATACACACTTTCTCTTCCCAACCGGCACTTGCCATTCACGAAAGATGAAAATATTCCCTATTCCTGATCGTATTGAAGGGAAATATAAACATTGCTCGCTTCCTCTGCAGTAGTCATAATAATCACATCGAAAAATAAAAAATGCACTGAGAAAACAATACAAATTTAACTGTTTTAAGTTTTTTAATTTTTCTTTCAAAAGAATCTTGGAATTTTAAAAATTGAAATAATGACAGAAAAAAAAATTATCTTGTTCCCATGCCACATATAAGCTTTTAAGTTTCTTTAATGTTAAAAACGTTATCCTTCTTCAGATTTGATGGAAATAAAGGAGTGACGATTTAAAACCAGTTTCTAAAATCCATGCCGAAATCAGCTAATTTCATCGCGATTTCCCTCAAAATTTTATCATTAAGAAATGTTGATAAATAAAGAACAGGAACAATATTAACTAACCAATATATGTTTCGGAATGTCTTAAATGTGATTAGTTAGTCCGTTTTATGAATTAACGACTTGTGTACAGAGCTAACTGCGATGTGACATCACAGAGTGATGTAATCGTTCACTTCCAAACACAGAATTTCAAAATTTAAAAAAAATCAAAATACATGCCGGTTTTTGGATCATTCCGGATTTTGGGTTGCCAGATAAAGGGTCCGTTACTGTATTACGTTCCATGAGAAGCAACTTTTTCAAATATTCCTTGATATTTTAAAAATTTACATTTTCTCAGATATTTCTATATTTTCTGTAGTTGTAAACGATGGTGTTTTTATGGAAATGATTATCAATGTTCATGTCACTTATATTGTATTTATTGAACTAATTTAAATTTCTGTCAGGCTCATTTGATTTAACAGATACAGTAGGATGATTTTGTCACTTTATCCTGCTGACTAATTGTATGCCATATATACGGTTTTTAGCAGAAACTTTTGTATTTTTTTCCCCCTTTTAACTCCTCTTATAACAATGTTCATTAAAACATCAATTCGCAGTTGCATAAATGAATTTAATTGTGCTGGATGTGATTTTTTTTTTTTTTTTTAATATGGGGTCATCAAACATATTGCCCCCAAACTCAATAATCAACATAACGTGCTTGACCAAAAGTAAAAAAATATCAACGAATAATGAGTTCCTTGAATTAGAGATGGAACAATGCTGATTGTTGTTTTCGTCGAATTAAACTTCATTAGCTACTAAATATATTTCCAAATGAACTTCCACTACCATTAACCTAAAAAAAAATCCAACCATTTCTCAACATCTTAAACAGTACCTGGGAACAACTGAGTCAGGGCTAATCCTGGGAGGCACAGGTGGCTTGAGGTTCTCACAAGAACTCCTTGTGACTATTGGTGGCATAGTTGGGGTTGGTGGGCTCAGTGTGATTGGACAAGACACTGCGTTGGACAGCACCTTCAAGGGTTCTGTGGCACCTGCAGCCTCAGCTGTGTACTTTATATTGGTGTACTCCCGGCCTAGCTGAATGCTTTTCTGTATGGAGTTGAAAATTGGATTATAAACAGGAGTTTGTACATTTTTTTTTAAGGCAAGCTTCATCAGCCTTGAAATCTTTTTGCAAGTAGTATTTTTAATAGAAAAAATAATTTGAAAATTACAAATACTATTATGTATGCACTCATGAATTTCTTGATAAATTCAAGATTTTAAAGGAAAATGGCAAAGGTTTCTAGATTCTAATAAAGGGATTTTAATATAGGAAACTTTACAAGGATGACATGCACCTAATAAAGAAATATAGCTGACTACTTTAAATTTTAAATGATAGCTCCACCTTAACCTCAGTAAGAAAAAAATTTAAGGCGAAATTGGATTTCCTGGAAAATGCAACAGTCTCCTTTTAAAATCGAACAATTCATAAAAGACAACCCTTTTAATTTTCTGCATGATTTTCTGCTCACAATTTAAATCTACTAATAATCCGATTTTTATTTTCATACAGAAAAAATAAAAATTAGATAAAAACTTAATTATATGCTTGAATAGATATTAAAGTTGTGAGAAAAGCCTTTCCATTTGCATAAAAGTCAAGTTTACATCTAATAATTTTCTTTGATATATATTTTAATGCAAGAACTAAAAATACATTTAAATTTTAAACCAAAATGTATAGTAAAATATTTTTTCAAAATTCCATTCTCATTTACAATTACTGTCATTTTCAGTTATGACAGTATATATATATATATATATATATATATATATATATATATTGTATACTAAAAGGATTTCATGCAAAACTTTTGGCCTACATTTCTTGTTAATTCAAACTTGATTGATAATGGAGGCTATAATGGACAACAAATGGCTTTGTATGTTAATTGTCTTTTGTTTTAAAGAATGCACAGAGCAAATAAATCACTATTAAACAATGACTAACAAACAAGCATGCCTGATCCACAACTTTTCAAAGAAGTTACTTCATCCTCTAACAATATCTTAATTTTAAAAGTACTACAAATTGCACATTAAGAACCATACACAAAAGACCATTCGTGAAACTCGGAAGAAATAAAATGCCTGCCTGCTTGCATTACAAATCCACTGATATTAAACAACACAAAATACAGCCAAAAAGGAAACAATTCTTCGAATCACAATCTCAGTCAACCATACAATATGGTTCAATAAGACCTCTCATGCATGAACCTTTTTGTGGGCATGATAAAATCTAGAAATATGAGCTCGGAAATTTCCAAAAATAAAACAATCCTTTGCAGGAAGAATTTTGTTATGGTCTGCAGAATTTTTCATGCAAGGAATCATTTATTTTCTGTGAGTCATTACATAAAGAAGTAATTTGCACCAATGTTATATAGAGTAGCAAACTTGACTTTGTTTAATATATAAATACAAAAATATATATAATATACTAATTTGAATTAAATACCTGCTCTGCTTGTATCCTTTGCTGCAGTGTATCAATATAATGCTGAACTGCTAAATAAACGAATTTGTATTGGGCTTCAGTTTGCACCATACCAGACCTTTGAGAACGGACCATTTGTATACTTCTTTGAATATCAATCTCAGAATCAAGACCTAAAAGAAAATAGTATATAACTACTACAAACAAGCATCAAAACTTTTATAGTTAGCTAGGAAAGCCAAGTACAATAAAAGTAAAACTTTATTTAAAAAATCACTGTAAACTCTCAATTAAATAAACAAATGTTATCAAATATTTAAAAACACATTTAAAAATCAATAACTTAGAACAAGACAAGCTTTAACCAAAATAAATGGCAAATTTAATTAAGTGGTTTTTAATACAGTTTACCTGGCAAACATTAAATTAAGTATGAACGATTCATAGTGAATAATAATATTAAAAATGAAAAATGAAAATTTAATTCAAATAGTATTTCTTTTACCTTGTCTTTTAATAAGATCAACAATCATATCAATAACAATAAAAGTTCCAGTTCTTCCAATTCCAGCACTAAAATGAAATTTCAAATAAGATAGAATCATGATAACAATTCAATCAAAATAGCTGCATGTAAACCTATAGAAATATACTATAATCAGCTCAAGGTACTGGTGTTATAGAAATATTGCACATTGTAAATAAAAAAAAATGCATAAAAAATAATATTAGTTGTTTTTAAAACAGTGTCTTGAGATTTTTTTTTTTTTTTAATTCCTTTCTTTACTAAATTAAATCAATAAAAATATAACTAATCGATTATATAACTAATCGATTAAGATACTGATCACAAATTGCTTTAGATTATACTAAGCAGTGTGTAAAATTGCTTAAAACAATTGGGATATCATAGCCATTTTGCACCCCTCATACTAAATTCACATTAAGAACTAATGGCACATCCAAAACTGTAGAAGTAATGCAAAAAGCCAAACAGTCTGATAAGGGGACATTTCCATAATCTGTGAAGTTAAAATCTACAACACAACATGATCTGAACCTTTATTTCAAAAAGACATGGCATTTGTTCTACCATGACTCTTAGTTCCCCAGCCCTTGCAATCATCATCTAAAACTTAATTTAAGATCCCAGTTACCAAGTCTATCAAAACAGTACAAAACTTCCGGCCAATTAATAGCCTATAAACATTTGCATTTGTTTAGAAGTTTCCTTAATAAATATTCAAATTGTTTCATACACTAAAATGTTTACTACTCCAACCCAATTTTCTTAATTAGGCTCAACCTGAGAATGTTCCTGAACTCAGAGCCAGTCCTGACCAGGACAGGGACCAATGGCCGAGAACTGACCTGACTATTAGCAGAGCTAAGTCTAACAAAATAAAGAAAATAAATGTATGCCTTAATTAGTTTTGGTTAGAGGAAATTATTGAACAATTCGGTCAATTTCATTAAATAATTTATTTATACCTAGTAAGGCATATTTCAATCGAATTTAAATGTTCAAGCTATGCCTTATACCAGGTCAAAAGAATATAGTTTGGGTATTTAAAAAAATAACAAGAAGTAATCAAATAAGATAATTAGGTGATTGCCTACCTGCAATGGACAACAATAGGGCCTGCAGCAGCCACAGATTCTTGCCGGTGGTTGACATCATGTAAGAAGTTTAAAACACATCCAGGATCAGATGGCACACCATGATCAGGCCAGGCAGTAAAATGATAATGAAATATTGTGCGTGTTTCTGTCTAAAAACAATATTTTAATAACTAATAACACATCAAATGCTAAATGCGTAAGAGTTCTACAGAGGGGAGGGAAAATATTTAGAACAAACTCATCAAATAATAACTTTTCATAAATAAAGATCTTACACAATTCTCCTTGTTTAATGAAAATTCTCGCAATATATAATCTGTCGTTGAAGACTCGCCTAAATTCTTTAAAACAAACTTCCCCACTTCCTTTGATTGGTTCTCATCAGGCCAATATCTAGCACATTTATTCTGAAAATACAGCTCAATTTAAATATAAACTCAAACATTCAATCTCATTGGAATAAATTTAGATAAATATAATCAAGTTAAAATTAAATTTTTCTGGTTGACAATTTAATCACTTCTTTGAAAAATCAAAAAAAGTTTATAGGAATATAAAATAACAAAAGCAGCTGCAGTATAGAAATATTTAAAAAAAAAAAAAACTGTTCAACTTACTTTGCCTCGCTCCATTTCTTTAGTAGTCATAACAATAACACGAGTGTTCTCTTGCCAGACCATCCACCAGAAGTCAGCAACAGTGTTATGTAAACAACCTTGAGTAGCTATATAATACTTTTTAGTACCTTCCCCCACGTTATCTTCATCTGGCTATAAATAAATAAATCTTCAAAAAAAGTTTGGCAAATTTTGGATTGCAAAAAAATTTAATGAACTAAAATAAATTTTATAAAATACATTAGCTAATATAACAATTGAAAAAATCCACAATGTAAAATAAGAGCAACCTTCAAATTTTCATTTTCAATATCTAATGGGCTTTGAAATAACAATAAAATTAACTCAAATTTGTATAAATGTTTTTGAATCCAAAATACTTCATTAAGTATTTTGGTTTCAAAAATATTCATACACTGATATAGGGGCATCTTTATTCTAAATTTTAATTGTCTTTTAACAAATTTTTCAGATTTGGAGACTTTTGTAGAGTCTTAAAAGGCCTGATGGGTAAAAAGGAATAGGTGTTGTGTTTTAAGGATATGAGTATTGATAATGAGAATTTGTTTAAAAACTAATTAATGCAATGCAATAAGAAAATAAAAACTAGTATCACTAAGTTATTTTGGTACAGACATACAGATTAGCTGATTAAGATTACTAATACAATCAATGAACAACTGATTCTAATTGAAGACCTGGGGAGGAATAGTTTAAGCCTACTTTCTGTAAAAATAGAGGTAATAGAGTTAATCTAAAAAAAATGACTGCTATCAAATTAGAGTTACTTACTGATGGTAAGTCATGATGAAATAACAATACAGAGTGAGAAATAATTCCCAGAAAACACAAAATGATTTAACATGTTTCTAAACATCTAAACTATGTTTTCTCAAAATTACTTCAACCTGACTTAATCCATTCTTTCCCTTTGGTTTTCAATTAATAAAATATCAGTAACAAAAAAAACATCCTATTTTTTAATGTATTTTTTAACTTTAAAATTTTTTTAACAAAAAAAAACTTATTGTTAAAAAAATTATACAAATAAGTGTGTAGTTGAAAAGTTTTGTGCTTAAAATTTTTAATGTCCAAAACAATCCTCGTAATGCATTATTTTCTGGGTAATAGCGATATAACAACAAAAAAACACTCAGACTTTTCTGGTTATTTTCACAAAGCCGGATATATTGGCATTTATTTCAAAGGGCAGTTAGAAATATCAATGATAATAGACAAAAGTATTGATTAAAATAAATTTAAAAGGAGCGAAGGGAGAGAGAGAAGAAAAATTTACATTACAAAGGAAAATTAAAGTTAGGAATGACTTACAGTGATAACATTTGCATTAACGTAATCCGTGCCAGGAACGTTAGGATCCACATCTCTTAGTATTACACGAGTATGATCAACTGCAAAAAAAAATTGTCAGATGATGTCGTGTTGGGAACAACTATAATCTACTAAATATGCAATGTTTACTTAAGTACATGAAAGAATAATGTAGCAACCAAACTAAATATTGAGGCAATTACAAAAAGTATGACTATATACTTAAATAACTCACATGGAAGAATGTTTTTATATCTATTCTTTGACCTATTTTCAGGTTTTTGACCTTCTTTCCTACTGTATAAATGTTTGCACTCTTGTTGCTGAAGATACTAAAAAGAAAATCATAAAAATTTAAAGTTGCATAAAGAATGAAAATATAAAAAAATTATAAAATAAAGTGACATGTGACTTGCATTCTAATTAGAAATAAAATTTAATTTATACTTATTTACTAAAATCTTAATCATATCCTTATGTTTTAATAAACATATTTTTGATATTTTAATATTTATGTTACAGCTTATAATTATTTAAACATTAACAAAATAGTTCAATGAGGAACTTTCACATTTTTTGGTTTTATTTTTAAATAAAAGTAGAGAAAAAATCATGAAAAACAATACCAGGGTTCCCACTCAAATCACAGAATGAAAATCAATGACTTTTAAGGACCTAATTAATGTTTTTAAGGACCTTTGAAAATTTGTTTTCAGGCATCATGTCTATATATAAATTTTTAATAAAGTATATTCTACTAAAAGAGTTACAAATTGGTGGACGCATAATACAAATACGTCGGAAAATTCCGATACGGTGCAGATAAGTGGCGGTCACGCAGAAATAGCAAGTCCGACTTGAAATTTCTATAAATTTTGCAGTTGGACAACATCTGCAAAAATTAAGGACTTTTAAGGACCTCTAAGCATTTTCAAGGACTTTTAAGCACCTGTAAGCATTTTCAAGCACTTTCAAGGCCTTGAAAACAAGTTCAAAAATATTAAGCTCTTTTAATGACTTCAAATGACCGTGGGAACCCTGAATACCATTCTTTCAAAAATTTGAGCTCGGATAGATAGTTAACTTCACTTACGATTGTTTTTCACTTTGCAATTTGGCGGGAAAAAGCTACTTTTGCATGTGACGTCAACGTGCAGACGATGAATCAGTCTAAAACCTGTTTTAGATTAAGTTCCTCCTCAGATTTTGGACAGAATCTATGCATAATTACGTCACGGTTTTTTATGTGTTTTTAGTCACGTGACTTTTGCTTTGATTTCAAACTCGATTTTTGATTAATTGAAAGCATAAAGATTAAAAATAATTGCATTGCTCAAATATATTCGTTGGATAACATTAGAAAATACAAAAAATATTCATTTTCCTCACTTGTGCAAGTTCCTCATTGTTGATGGACAGCAATGTAAAATTGTATTAGGGACCTTTCTTTCCTCGAAAAAAAAATTTAAAAAGCATTTTCATAAAACTTTTTGTAAAATGTAGAGGCTTTTAATCCAAATATCAAGTGCATAATTTAGAGATGTAATCAAGTGAAAATGACACTTTGCTTTGCAGTTAATATCACCAGTTGAATTGTAGAGTAATTTGTATATTTCTATTAATATGTGAGAATAGCATAACTGTACATTTTTAAGATTTCTATCTTCCATGCAATTTAAAGGAGAAAAAATTATTATTAACCAACTAAGTTTTCTTTTGTAAGTATTTGAATGCAAATATTAAAGTGTGTAATTATTTGCATATTAAAAAGTAAAGTTGTGCTATAAACTTTAACAATATTGTTACAAAATGTACAGTTAAACAATAAAATACTACATCCAGTATAGTTTAAATAAAAAAATACTATATCCTATGTTTTTTGCTAATCATTTTTAATAACATTATATTACTTCTATAAAAAAAAGAAATACTAATATATTTAAATTTATAAAGATATCTAAATTTATATATAAATATACAAATGAAATACACATCTTTAAATCTAATTAAATAGGTGTTCAAGATATATAAAAATTGTGTTTATTAAAATCCATGTTCTTATTATAAACGCAGTATGGTGCTGCGCTTGTGTTGTTAAACTCCAACCAACTTATTCAAAGCTGAATGGACAATTCCTGCATTCTTTAACAAAGAGTGAAATTAGTTTATATTTATGAAAAATGTCTTTCTGATTCCAAATATTCAAACAAAAATTCTTTAAAAAATTTAGTTATTTAAATATTAAGAAAATAAATTGAGCTGAAACCCCATCCAATCAAAACGATCTGCTATAGCTGTGACGTCACAACTTCCTTCTGTTTCTATGGTTATTGTGAGGTTTCTGCCAAGTTTTGTGTGTGTGTTTGTTAGACAATCGGTACATCCCGTACCAGTTGGGGCAATTTGTGAGAAACTTGCAAAACTGGTTTCCAATGCTTCTTTTGAAGCCAAGTTGTTTCAGATGAAGTGACGTCACATTCACTTCGAGACAAATGTGTCGTTTTTCCCGCCAATACTAGCAGGTGAGCTTAGGTTGTTGAACTCAAAAAAAGAAAAAGCGCAGTGAGCCAAAATTTTTGTGTTTATGGCCTTTTCGAAACATTTCGAATTGAATAAAAAAAAAATACAGGAATTCTCCATTACAATAACTAATAAAATTCATACTTCAAACTCTTCCCAGAAGCCGGCTTTTCCACTACTTTGGCTATTTTCCTTTGCCAACTGTTGAACCCTGCACTCTATAGTAGAGGCTGTGATACGAGTTGCATTAAATGGCATTTTGAGATGGACGACAGTTCCTGTAGTTTCCACCATAGGATTTTTCTTGTAATGCTCAACTAAGTCTGCCAAACTGTCAAACTTTTCACCCCCTCCAACATCATATTTGCCATCCTAATATGAAGAAAAAAAAAGTTACATATCCAGATGTTTAAAAAAAAAAAAATTCATGTGCTAATTTCTAAGAGTTTAACAAATGGTAATGTATTATTTATTTCTAACTCAAAAGTAAAATGTTGTGCAAGTGCCAATGTAGAATTTTATAAATAATCAATGATAGGACATGCATAATTTACATCATGCACTTAAGGGAGAAAGTTGTTCAACATGATGAACCATGGCTTGCATAACATTAACAATTTCACTTTTATTGGGAAAATGCAATAGAGGCTTTTTTTTTAAATTTAAAGTTTAAAGAAAAAAATAGTTTAAATTCATTTGTCTAAAAATCATATTAATGTGGGATCAAACAACACTTTTACCCTCTCCCAATATGCAATGACAAGGAGCGGTACGACACAACAAATCATTCGAACACATCGATATAGATAAACAACTCGACAGACTGCTCCGATGTCAATGCAAAGAGAAAAATTCACCGGTGGTTGATGATATCGGTGGACGATTAACCAATCACAGTTCACTTTTATACTGTAGGAATGAGAGAAACACTGTGGGAATGTGAGAAATCTTGAAAAGTGCTAACATATTTTTTTGCACATTATTACTAATTAAGGTCTACTATTGACATTTCTGATGTGTACAACCAAAGATTTTCTTTTCAATCCTCGGCAATCCGTATTTTTCGCCCACCCAATGTCATCTGGTAATGGATTCATTTTCCCAGCGTTAAGCAGTCTATCCAATTGTTTGTCTATATTGATGCACAAACATTGCACTTCCAGAGATTGTCGCCTGATATACACACACACATTGTAACTTGCCAGCATAAAGAAGTTAATTATTAAATAAATCGAGAGACCAAAATCTCCAGTCTCATTACTTCCTGCCCCCTGGTACAATTCATCTCCACATCAATTAAAATCAATCTGCAATAAGTTATACTTTATTTTATCCGAGTTAATTTCAAAAGCGTTAACTATATTAAATATGCGCTTTTTTAATGATACTAAAAGGGGGTGGGGGAGAGTAAAATAAATTAAATTACTTTATAGCATAGGATGGGCAGAACTGTGATGTAATTTTAAGGGAGTTAAACATGATAGAATGAGGTATCAAAAAAGTAAAAATTTTGTGTGATGTAATTTATGTACTTTCCCAATGGTTGATTTATTGTGCAAAACTATAATTAGTATTTTTATCTAACCATATGTTTATAATAAACAAGAAAAGAAACTTTAGTTATTGAACACAAAAAATAATAAATTGGTAGAAAATTGCATGCAAGGTTTTTATAGATTTTAAGATTAGTTTCCTCTTTTATTGTTACTGAATATCAAAGTAATAATTTTTTTGAGATATAAAATAAATGTTATTCAAACCTGATATCGTATCATAACATGAGTGACTTTATCATCTGTTCTCACAGAAAGAACAAAATCGCCCGGTTTGCTTTGGCTTTCTCGCACTAGAAAGCTCCCATTTTTCCCCTTCTCCATCAAAATACGTTCAGCTTCTTTTCCAGATAAGGGACCATGAAACCAACTAAAGAAAAATCTTCCTTGTTGTTAAAAATATAAATACCAATAAAAGAATCACATACTTTTTAATATATATCTTTTTCAAAGTGATAGAGATGGCAAAATGCATAAAATATCAAATAAGTTCAATTTCAAAAAATCGGAAATTGTGCACCCAAAATATGAATTGTGTTAAAACCATTAATTTATTTTGAATATATTCTGCATAAATCTTACCATAAAAAGAAAAAAATTCACTTTTCATGGTTCAAACAGATTTTCAAAATAAAAAATAAGGACTTTTTAAGGACTTTCTAAGTACTTTGTTAAATTTTTTAAGGACCTCAATTTTCTTTGTGATTTAAACAATGGGGAGAAATTGAATGAAAAGAAAATTTTAATGCATATTAAATGTCATGAATGAAATTTCTTTTAATTCCTAATGATTATAACCAATCATTTTGAGAAATAGATATACTTTTACTAAATGTAGTTTAAATTTTTGAAGTGCAATATAAATTATGCATATTTTTAATAATCTCCTGTTTCCGATGGTACTTTTAAAGCAAATTGCAAAATTTCGTAACTGGTTTTCTGCCATAATTTCTACATTATTTTATTTTTCTACCACGATGAATACATTTAAATTAACAATGATTTCAAAATTTTAACAATGATGCTCAAAAGGGCACGAATTAAAAACTTCTTCAGAAAATATTTTAAAACTCAAAAGTTAAATGATATTAAAATACTAAAATATCAATTAAAAATGGTCCGGTCCCACCTCTGTTGGAATGTGATTAAAAGAAAATTATTGAATATAAAGAAAAACATATACACTTAGTAAGATTTTCATCAAATATTCATTTGCAGGGTGGCTACAGAATTCGAGAAGCAAAATTCCCTGACATTTCACTGATTGCCAGAAAATTCTCTGATGTCTCTCTGTCGATGTTATCATTCAAAAAACGAAAAAGAAAATAATGGCTAATTTAAAAATGTACAAATTTTATAAGTAAATGTAATTTTAAATAGTCTAAGCATAATTGCTCCAAAATAAATTTACGCTAAAAATCAAAACAAGCATCATTAGAGCATGAAAAAGAATGGAAAACATTAATTAAAAAATTAAAAATTCACACATATCACTTTCAATTAATTGTGTTCAATAAAATGTCAAAATGAAAGTAGAAAAAAAAAATCAAGTACAGGATCTAAGCATTTTTGCTTATGAATGCTTTTAGGTTTGTTGCAAAACTGTAACACAGCGCTAAAACGGTTAAAAAAACGAAAAAATCTGATGGAATCAATTTTAAATATTAAGGAATTTAGAGCTCTAATATATTCTGTTGACAAAATATCCAAGTCAAGAAGAAAGGTAATCATATCTGTAAAGGATGCAGTTAGATTAAAATTAGAAGATTTTTTTAACCGAAAGGCTACTGGCGGCCACGCTTCTAAGTTATAAGATAACTAAAAATCTAACATAAATAACACGTAAATAATTTGAGTTTTAATATATTCTGTTGACAAAAAACGTGAGGCAGGAAGAAAATAATAGGATGCAATGAGAATGAAGTTTGAGGATTTTTTTCTAACAATACGGCCCTGACTTCACGTGACGCGATCCGAGATAGATGTCCGCACCCGCACGGGGAATGCGAGAAAAGAAACTCAAATATTTTAAAATTCCCTGATTAAAGAGGAATTTTACGAAATTCCCAGAGTTGTCCAGAAGAGTGAAATTCACTGACATTTCCCTGAATTCCTAGTCTGTTGCCACCCTGATTTGTATAAAAATAGCAATTTATAACTGTAATATTTAGCTAAGAATGTTAATAAAGTATTTGCAACCAACTTTAATGCAAAATTTTCTAAAATTTGATCAACCCCAACCGTTTAACTTGAATTTTTATTTCCAAAATCAGATCAAATTCTGCTTAAAACTGCAATTTTTTGTCATACATGCAGCTACTATAGGCTTTAAAACATGTGTATATATATTTTAAATCGGAAATAATCCAGGATTTTGATTACATTCCTGTGATATTTAATTTCAAATATAAAACGGACGTTCAGAAATTTATTAGCAATAGCTAAAATTACACAAAACGTTACCCTAAATTTAGTAAGAGAGTATCGCGATTTCGAGTATCGGTGCGGAAATATATTCTTTTTAAATGCTTCGTAAAAAACACTTTATGGTTTATATACCTTAGAATAAGTTTTAAACTACCGTTTCCAATAACTTTCTTCTCTATTTTGAGCAAGAAAGCATGGTAAAAA
This sequence comes from Linyphia triangularis, assembly GCA_963978545.1. NCBI lineage: Eukaryota > Metazoa > Arthropoda > Arachnida > Araneae > Linyphiidae > Linyphia > Linyphia triangularis. The sequence continues at coordinate 50,482,856 of OZ021729.1, read as the reverse complement.
AAGTTCCAGAGACACACTTAATCAAGGTACGTATGAAATATGCATACATGCTTACTAACACTTGTAATTTTTGTGACGGACCCCAGCAATCTACCTACTAATGATGCACCTGGCATCAAATGCCATTCAATGACTTCAGCGAGTCACTGGATTGTGCATGGCACGTTTGTACATGAATGTGCATGCGCAACAGGCGATTTCGGTAGGGATGATTGGCATATTGGATTCCATTTGAAAATTTTGTTTTTTTTTCAGAAAAGAACAGAAAACTTGCTATTTTCGGAGAAAAACTGCTTTTTTTTAAACAAAAAAGGCAGGAAGGACGAAAACACTTTGGATGATCTCCAAATTTCACTAACATTGGTTTTTAACTTTGAAAAAAATAAGGACTTCTAAGGATTTTTTTAAAAAATAAGAACTTTTAAGGGCCTTAGAAATTTTTTTGAGTTTTTAAGGACTTTTAAGGACCGTACGAACCTTGCTTTTAATATGAAGCCGCAAACATTGTCAATTATTAAGAAACCAATAGAGAAAGAAAATGCTTGTATTACCAAATAGTTTTCAATGAGGTTTAAAAAAATATATATTTTCAACATCAGATTACTTTGCAATATTAGAATTTAACTTTAGAAATGAACATTTAAAAACATACATCAATCCCAAAAGGCACTTAAATGTAAACATGCATTTGTTGTCAAAATAAAAAAAAAAAACTTGTAACAGTAAATATATTAGCAAATATAAATACTAAATAAGTCTTTATAAGCTTAGTGAAAAACTCAAATGAGTATTAAAAAAAAAAATTCTTCTGTATCAAAAGATGATTTGGAAGTAATTTTTTACAATTCCTATTATATCATACCTGCCAACATTGGCATTTTCAAATTAGTACAATTTTTACGGAACAAATATTTGCATTCCTATGAAAGTCAAATAGCGACAATATTTATGAATGTAATATAGAAATAATAGTAATTCTATAACAAATGCAAAAAAAAAAAAAAAAAAAAAAAAAATTGCAGAATATTAAATTGCTCTCAAATATAACAAATTGTTACATTTTAGCACAAAATGGAAATTATAAAATAAAAAACTAACTTGGATTTAAAAATAAATCAAATTTAAACTTTACTATGAAATCTCTGATGAGGTTTAAGATTTAGTCTACATTACACCTAAATAAAACATGCTTTATGACACAAAAACTCTAGTGAAACATACAATGAGTTGGTGGTATTCAAAGTGTTTAATCACACGCACAAATATCAATTATGTAGGCTTTCGAATTCTTATCATTACATTTGATGTGGTCACTGTGCTTTTTAGAATTGATATGAACTTCGACATCAGTAAATCCTCCATGAGAAATCTTAATATCAGATGCATAGATAGAGCAGAATGCAAAATTTGTTTCTTTGTTTGAATTTCTGATGATTAAAAGTAAACTGCCTGGTTTGAAGTAAACTCCAAAAAAAACTTGATATTTTCTGGAATCTTACACCAGGATTGTTTAACTTGGATATTTTAAAATAAATAATTAAGACTAACAAAGAAGCTGAAAACCGAAAGTGCTTTAATCTCTAAAGTCCGAGAAAGCGAAACAGTCGTTCGGCGAGTGCCGCCAAAACAATTGAAAACGGCGGCGGCGCGATTTAGTGCGCAGCGTTGGAGTACGGTCCAAAAGAAGAAAGAATAAAAAAAAACTAAAGCACTTTCAGTTTTCTACTTTATTAATATCTAAAGTTCGAGACAACGAAACAGTTGCTTGGTTCGCCAAATCCCGTCGGCAACACAGATGAAAACAATGAATTTCCGGCGCCGCGCTTAAGTGCTTTTATTATATACGCGCAACATTATTGTACGGTCCAAACAGAAGGAAGAACCAAAATCTAAAGCATTTTTGGTTTTCAGATTCTTTGTTAATCTCTTAAGTCTGAGGAAAAGCAATAGTTGTTTGGTTCGCCAGGTCCCGTTGGCAACACAAATGAAAACAGTGCATCCCCGGGGCCGTGGTTTAGTGCTATTATTTACGCGCCAGTCCAGTACTATTATTTACGTTTTGGAGTCCAGTCCAAAAGAAAGTAGAATCAAAAAACTAAAGCACTTTCGGTTTTTTGCTTATTTATTAACTTGTAAAGCCCGAAAAATCGAAGCAGTGGTTTGGTTTGCCAAATCTAGTCGGCAACAGAAAAGAAAACAATGCATCCTCGCCAACGCGCTTTAGTGCTGAACATATGCGCAATCTTGGTGTGTGAATAAATATTTTGATTGACGCGGCAGCTTTGGAAAATCGTTTCGGTTTCGTTGTTGTCTTGAAAAAATATTTAAAAAAAAAAAAAAAATTTAAAAAAAAAAAAAAACGGTTTTAGGGAAAAACGAAAATTACAGTGAAATCCGTACGATTTTTTTAGCTGTTCGTACACCCGTACAAAATAGTAAAAATCCGTACATTGTACGGATGATTCGTACAAGTTGGCAGGTATGTTATATGGTCACATGAAGACCTGACCATTTATCAGTAAGACCTAACACAAGATTTTCATGGAAAATTTAATCAAGCGTAGTTTATTAAAGTTATTTTCAGATAAGTAGAATATTTTTAATTAAGTTTTGTAAGTACAATGGTGTTGCTCATGTATCTAGTAATTTGTCAATGGCAACTAGAACATTTATCAGTTCCCTAACACAAGATTTTCATGGAAAATTTAATCAAGCGTAGTTTATTAAAGTTATTTTCAGATAAGTAGAATATTTTTAATTAAGTTTTGTAAGTACAATGGTGTTGCTCATGTATCTAGCAATTTGTCAATGGCAACTAGAACATTGTATTTTGAATTACACCTACCGTTCCGTAGTGGGATCGGCACAGACAAGTGGATATTTTAACTCGATAACTTCTCCATTCTTTTCTTTTAGTTGCCCTTGGTTTTCCATGTAAAATTGCACAAGCTCAGCTAATGTAGCAAACTTCTCACCTCCATACAAGTCATAGTAATCACCAGTGTTTTGTATTTTAATGTGGGTAACTTCTCCATTCCTTCTGAAAAAGCAAACAAGAGAATTCAGAAACATAACGGGTGAATTGTATTCGATTGTTGTTACGGCAAAGGAGTAACTATGTGCTGAATAATCAAGATATGGACTACTGATAGCCTGAATTTCAAAGGGGAAAGGCTATACTATAACATAATTCTTATAAATTAAAAATCAGATTCTCAATTTTACATATATGGTTGATTATCTATAAAGAGATTAGGCTAGTTTTTATTACAAACATCTAATCAGCAATTGTTTTTATGGAATTCACAATGCAACTTTATTGGATATAAAAAGAATACTTTCTCTAATATAATATAATTTTAAAAATTAACATCCTTTTAAAAGTAATCAAATAATAAAATCATACAAAATTACATAATTCCAAAATAATTATACAATCCTACTTTTAAAAATGTAGAATCCTGCACATACACAAGCTAAGGAAAATACATTGAATTATAAGATTTCAAACTGAAATTATTGGAAAGAAATTTCAAAAGTTACAATGGCACAAGTTTTGTAACAACATCACTTTAACATATGTGCAGAAGAGAATTTTCAGAATTTCTGGTCAGTACCTATAGTTGAAGTTTTGTGTTCAATGTAAAGCAATTTTAATTTCCTAATAAACACAGAAATGGAGAAAACAGGCGAGATCTAAATCTAACTGCCTGGCATGAAACAGATTCACTCAATGCTCAAGTATAAGTAAAAGTAGTAAAACTAATGATTATAAGCTTTTATCATAACTTGTACATTGAACTACTATTTTTTGTTATTTAAACATACAAGAAAAATCCCTGAAGTATGATCTTGGAGACTTAATAAACTTGTATAACTTAATCCACTCCTGAAACCATGCATTTATAAAACTCCTTTTAATTGAAAGTTGACATCTATGGTACTCTTTTTCTAGCCGGGTACCAGATAAAAACCGACAATTCAAACAACAAATCCAAACTATCAACATTCAAATAATTTACGATTACTATTAACAGATTGCTATAGCAACCTTAATTATTTAAGCTTGGAGCTACATTTAACACATAAACATTTAGGCCAGGCGACAACTGGCACCCATCTAATGCAAGAGTACCACCTTTATTATGTAGGATTATAAACGTAAAATAAATTAAACTGAAAAAACTCTCACCGCACAGAAAGAGTGAAATCACCAGGATTAGATTTACTTGGCCGTGCCAAAAAACTTCCATCAAGGCCTCTATCTGTAAGCATCTTCTCGGCCTCAACACCAGTGATATTTGGATGAAACCACCTGCTGTGACTAAAAATAAACATTTATTATTATTCCACCGATATACAAATATAATTCCAATGCATTGGTTGTATTGAAATTTCTATTACTTAGAGAAGTTACTATTATTACACAAAAACCTTACATCTTTTAAATCAATGGGATTCCTACTAGAAATAATAAAAATAATTCACAACTTCTTGGATTGAAAAAATGATTATTAGGAAAAATCTAGACAAATGATAAAGCTAAAAAATTATGTGAAATTAAACAAATTAGATTGTGATAGTTACTAAAATGCTACTTCTATACATGTTTGTATATAGATCCAGATACCGAGCATATACAATTTGGCTACATTTAATGATGGAAACCCAAAGTTAATGATGAATGATAACCCTGACAATTTATAGTATTTTTACTAAACAAAAATGTTGCCCTGTTATCAAGTGTGATAAGAAAACATGGCAAGAAAACTTGTCAGCAAATATCTAAGTTCTAATCTCCTACTTCTATTTGCAGCCATTTTGTAACTTTTCAAATGAAAATTTAAAGCACTTCCGGTTGAATTTTATGTGATGCTACTAATCTTATCAAGATCTTCCAAATGATATATGGATACATTTCAGCCGCACTAATAGTTTAGTCTTAAGGAATTGCAATTTGACAAGCGGTCCTCTTTTCTGGTACTTCCACTGAAATTTTGTTAATTGATTTTAAATGAAGAAACTTGCCCAAATGTCATGCACTACATCCAATTCAATTACTTATATCTGTCAAACTAAAGTTATTGATGCCTAAAAATGTATTTTTATTAATATACATTTTCTAATAAACACCAGTTACACAAATTTCTGATTTTGTGTCGAATAACCCATAGAACTGTTCAGCGAATGAAACTAATTCAGGGTTCGAAATTAGTAAGTGTGCGGACCCATGTAAAATTTCATTCATGTGTGTAAGTTTTTAATTTGGGTGCACACAGTGCACCTAGCTATTAAAAAAAATACTGACTTTATTATGATTTTTTAAAAAATTACTTTTTTGTTTATTACAAACAAAAAGTTGTATTTCTTTAGCTTACATGCTTAACTATAATTGATACAGTTACACTTATCCATTTTTAAAGTTGAAGTTTACTTTCAATTCTGTTAGTTAATGTGTACGCCTAACTGGTATTTTGAGCACCGTTATTCAATTACAAGACTTGGGTGCACATGTGCTGCCGATTTAAAAAGTTAATTTAGAAAACCCAGGCTATTGAGTAACAATACAAAGATATTTATCTTATAAAGCCAAGGAAAGCCAATAAAAATCTGCATGTATCTATAGTGCTCCATACTTACTACTCCCTACTTAAAGATTTGTTTAATTTCTAAGTAATAAAATTGTTTCTAAGCAATAAAATTGTTTCTAAGCAAATAAATGAAAAATTTGGTAAATTTGTTTGGACTTATAAGCCAAGCACAATTTAGTCTTATCATAGAGGATGGTGTTCAAAAATACTTCTAAACATGTTACTTTGAAGGAAAAGTTTGATTTTGAAAAGGGTCACTATATCTTTATTTTTAAAATCCGATTGATGTGTAGCAAAGTACTTTAATAGATGCTAGAACTTCTTAAAGTACTTCAGGTTAGCATAGTAGTATGATTTTTATAAAAACTGGGAGGAAGAAGTTATTTGCTAATATTTAATGCATGATTGTATCTCAACTGTTTTGTATAGGTACACCGGGAGTTGGTAGAAAACAGCCACCAACTTACCTTCTAGTACCCATTATAATTTAATTTATTATCCGCATTTAAGACAGTTGAATATAGTGGACAGTTTGATTGTTGATAGTCATCTGTCAGATTTTGAACCGGAAATAAACAAATTATACAATCCGCACCCCTTGGAAGAAACTGATTTAAAAAATAAAAATCTACACTTCTACTAGGGATGGGAAATAAAAGAACAGTCTGCTATTTTGAGCCTGTTCCTTAAAAAGAGCGGGAACATCCTGTTCTTTGATCACACCAAAACCCTGTTCCTTAACATTCTTATCTTAGGCGAAATCCTCCCCGCTCCGATCCTATGCGTCACATCTCTGACGTCACACTTGAGGAAGAAGGTTTCGTTTTCCCCTCTCCCACCTCACACACATTCCTTATCCATGATCTCTCTCCTAACAGCAGGGCTGCGTTGCGCAGGCGCAGAGTAGATGAACAGCATCGATATGGAGTACTATCGATGAGCAGGTTTGTTTCAAAGAGCCAGTTCTTTTCAACCAGCTCTGTTCAGAACAGTTGAGCTGAGTTGCTCTTTCCGAACGGCTCAGTTTGAACTGCTCCGTAAAGAGCTAGTTCATTTGAACTATTCCCGTTCACTTGTTCTCTGCTCATTCCCGCTCTGTGTCGGAACGGGAGCTTCTACAGAACTGGTTCCGTGTTTCTCGGCTATGCTGTTGATTTCATTATTAGGACTGTGTTGAAATGCTCGCGGGGAGGAGGGGGGGGGGGGGGTGAGATCTTTTCAATTAATTTCAGCAGATATTAATGCTTATATGTTTTATTATTATTATTATTATTATTATTATTATTTTGAGTATAAAAAAATAATAATAAGGACATTATTTTATTTCTCTTTCTATATTCAAACTATCAATGCATTGGAATGAAACCGTGTTTTTCTTTTATTATAATGTGTTACAAGTGTGTTTTTAAATTAAGTTTTAAATTAAGTTAAATTAAACTTAATTTTTTTTTAATTTGGAAAAAGGAAACATAATTTATGGTAACAAAACGTTGTGGAATTATTATTATTTTTTTTTTTTTTTTTTTAATGTATTAGGTCTATGTTACATTGGTCCGGTAAATCCCATCCAGCAAATAAAAAAAAACATTTAGTTTTTTTTTCTTTTTTAATTTTACCTTGATTTTAAATTGAAATTATTATAATTTTTTTCACTATATTTGTGTGTAACAAATAAAAGCTGGTTTTGAAAGAATTAAAAAAATAAATTTGCGGAGTTTATAATAAATTTGTTAAGATCATGTTCTTTCACAGATTCTCGCCATGTGAGGAATTGTAAACAGTTTTACTTTCTTTACTTACACAATATACACAATGCATAATAGGAATACATAATTGAAAATATCGAATTCTACAAATTCGGTATTTTCTATTATGAATTCATGCATTAGCGGTTTTTTGTATTGTGTATTTTATAAATTCAGTATTTTATTTTGTCTAGAATAACCCTACTGGATCTTAAGCCTCTTCTTGGTCTTCCTATTTGTATTAATTAAGAAAGAAGAGAAATGTCGTTTTTTGTTTAATGCTATTCCAAAGGTTGCTTGTCATATTTTTAAGGTGCTAGGTTCGAATCCTTAGCAGGCTGAGTTGTTCGTTGACATTTCCAAATCCACTGTAATGAAGGTTGTATTTTTTATATAATGTGAAATAAAACTAGTGTGTTCCATACATTGTAAATCTATTGTGAAATATTATTTTGGTAAAAGGAACTGGGCTATCTCTAACATTTTTGTTTCAAATTAATCTCTTCTACACTACATTATCACCGTGAGAATCTTTCACAAATTACTCATCCTCTATCGCCCCATCGGGCCAATGTAATTTCTACTATCCAGAAACGAGTAGACACGACAGTGATAGTAACAAATTATCTCTCACTAGTTTTTAAGTTGTTTTTTTTCTACCTCAGTTTAATAAGTGTTCTATAGAAAGATAGTTGTAATACTATAAGAATTTTGTTTTCAGAAACGTGTATGCTCAAAAATAATTTAAATTTTTGAGTTAATTAATTAAAGTTGTAACTTTCTAGAAATTAAAAAAAAAAAAAAAAAAAAAAAACGTTGTTCAAATGGCGCCGATTAAATACTTGTTTTTAGCATAGTTTACCATTAAAATGAAAACTAGGGGTATGGAACATCGCACAACTTTCGATTACATACTGACGTGGAATTGTGTCATTTACAGTTTTTATATATTATCCTTTATTATAAGTGAAACAGAGGGGAGAAGAAAAAACGATCGTTGATGAGGTATACTGTAGGAAAGAGAACTTTTGTTGAAGGCATTCGTTTTTCAACTTTTTACGCCTTTTAATATTTTTATGGGAATTTCGAAGGTGGGTATATCTAGAACACCTTAAGAGGCATTTCCACAGTGATTTTAATGAAAATCGTTAGAGCCGTTTTTTTAAGCAATAATTGAAAAACATGATTTTTTCAATGGCAGTTACCTTGTGCGCATGCGTGATTTTGACGAAAACCTAAATGGTACCCATGGTCACCACATACCCGCATACTCAATTTGAACATCGTAGGTCAACTTTTTCGGGAGTTATGCTGACCACAGACAGATATTTTTTCTATACCACTTTTTTGAAAGCTGGATGTTTCAAAACGCGGAGAAGTGCAAAAACAAAATCGATTTTTAATGACCGAATGCTATACTTTCATTACCCTATGTATACAAATGGGTAATTCAAACGTTTATCCAGGGGAAGGGATACGGGATATATCCCTTCCCGAAATTTTTAGGTTTGCCATTAAAACACAAAAATCAATTGATATTTTGTTTAAAATATTAAATTTATTTAAAACTAGCTGAATACCCGTGCTTCGCTACGAAATTTTAACATGTGCAATATTTCAGCTAGCTGTGAGGCCTCGCTTTGCGGAAATCTGTCATTCGTGTATAGGACACAGTTTTTGACGCTTCACTCGTAGAAAGGTTCATCGCTACGCAAAATCGAGCTCGCTTCGTTCGCTGAATAGTTCACTGACGCATAAACACGGGCTTACTTCACTCGTTGAAAGGTTCATTGCTATGCAAGCATAGGCTCGCTTCTCTCGCTGAAAGATTCATTGATGCGTAAGCATATGCTCACTTCACTCACTAAAATCTAATTGCTACGTAAAACCTTAATATTGGAAGCCTCTCTCCCTTGTAGAGAAAAAAAATTCCCCTTTAAAACAATAAAACAACACCCCTTTAAGATTATTTTAACATGTGTTTGTGGAAAAGCAAAATTAGAGGCCAAAACTACTTATGTTGAAACTTTCAGAGCTCTATGCCTATTCGAAGTCGCTTTTTGTGAAAAAATTGATTAAAAAACAAATTAAAATTTTAATATTCTTTTTGTCAGTCCAATTAGAAAGCCAAAACTACTTGCGTTGAAAATTTCAGAAATGTAGCCCTGTTTGAAAACGTTTTGTAAAATATATATTAATTAAAAAAATTAATTAAAAAGAAACTGAATAAAAATTTAAAATTCTGTTTTTCAAAAATCCAATAGAAGGCCACAACTATTTATATTGAAAATTTAAAAGCTGTAGTCCTATTTGAAATCATTTCGTAATATATATATTAATTAATTAAACAAATTAATTAATAACGAACTAAATAAAAATTTAAAATTCTGTTTTTCTGAAATCCAATTAGAAGGTCAAAACTACTTATGTTGAAAATTTTAGAGCTGTAGCCCTTTTAGAAATCATTTTGTAAAATATTAATTAATTAATTAATTAATTAATTAATTAAAAAGAAACTAAATAAAAATTTAAAATTCTGTTTTTCAAAAGTCCAATTAGAAGGCAAAAAACTACTTATGTTGAAAATATCAGAGCTGTATCTCTATTTGAAATCACTTTGTAAAAAAAAAAGATCAATTAAAAAAGAATTAATTAAAATTGTAACATTCTCTTTGACAAATATGTACAATTAGAAGGCCAAAACTTTTTATGCTGAAAATTTCAAAGCTATACTCCTATTTTAAGTAGGTTTCTATATATAAACAGACAGGCATCAGACACACAGCTTATTTTATTATTATAGTTGTTTTTTTAATGTCTAAGGATACAAAAAAATAGATATTATCTTGATTACTAAATACATGCGGCATTGATAAAGAAGATTGTATGATTTATTGACATGATTTCATATCTTCTCCCGAATTTTTTTTTTTTTTTTTGGCTACGCCCTTGGGGTAAATGAAAGTAAAAAAATAAAAATAATAATTTCTTGTGTGTCGGAAAAAAATTATACAAAATTCACCATCGTTTATGATTTTGTATACCTCCATTAATTTCTAATTTAGAGTTCTAATTCATTTATTCATTCCTTTTAATAAATTATATACCAAAATGCAACAATATTTATTTGTATTTTTCCATTGAGGTTTTGAACTTTCTGTGAGTCCCATTGTTTTGGAAACTTTAGATATTAAAAACTCCATTCCTTTAAAATTCCTACATTATAAATGCAAATATTCAAACTAAAATTATATGTAAAGCTTATAATTTAAGGAGAGCGACTGTCACAATCATATTTTCGAAAATATAAAAAGTCTCTTCTAATTTGTATGTGTTATTCTGACGCGGTCATTGGAAAACCACACAAAAACGTAGTAACTTTTCCTCTCATTTTTTAAAACGCCACGTTAACAGAGCAGTGAAGTGGAGGGGAAAGATTCGTCCTTGACCCTAGTGACCTATCCCAGAGACCTACCGAAGATAGCACTTCTTCCCAAGGGCTATGATTTCGGCAATTGGAAAAAAAGAACTAGTTCTTCAAAAGAACGGGTTAATGAGTAGCTCATTTTAAAAGAACGGGAGCAGAGAACACCTGTTCAGTAAAAAGAACGTAAATATCACATCTCTAACTTCTACTTTAATTCAAAAAAAGGCAACACTCAGTTGCAGTTATGAACAAGTATTTGACTGACGTCATATGAACACAAATAGACAAAAGATGACTGTGGGTATGCAAACTATGGTGCTGTTCTGATCCAATTATTCTTAGAAATATTAAAAAATATGTACAGTTTTCCTACCTCGATTTCGGTAATTTTTGGTACTCAATTGGCGATACATCTATTAACCCACCAGAACTCGCGCTGGTGTGTTGCTATGGGATTATTATATTACGACAGGGTCTATTTGGACCCAGCGCGCGTTCTCGCGTGTTAAAGATCATCAGATCAAACCCTCCTAAAGACATGTCTTTCAGCAGCTTTACACTACGCGAGCTGATAGTGAGGCTGGTTGGTTTGCACACTCAACCACCTATTTTAAGCCCATCAATGACGGCTAAAGAGGCCGAGACCTACAGCTTAATGTGAATTCCGAACCACAACAAACATCCATGACTGATTAGGGATTCGAACCTGCACCTTGGAATGCAAGGCCAGATCTCTAATCCCAAAGCCATCAGTTGGACGCGGGGAATGGGGAAGAGTGCTTTGGATTCGAGTACTTCAAAGTCGCAATTAATATACTTTCACTTCGGGGGTTGAAAAATATTTTTGCCCATCTACACAAAAATGGAAAAAGTTGTGAAAACCAACCAGTCAATTCCCATAGTTTTTACAAAGGAGTTCGAAATTATATGCAGGAGTATTTTTAATGATAATATCCAATGGAATGAAGAAAAATATTTCATGGGATATGAACCTTCCCAGATAGCATGCAAGCTTACGAAAACCTTGTCATATGCTTGTCATTAGACTTGCAGTTCTAAGCTTGCCGAGTAACCCTCTAATAAAAGGGTTTGAAAAGGGCAGCCGTGAAAAGCTTGGAAAGTAACACCTTTCGAAAAGGATTTGTAAAGGGTCGAATTCCAGGGCATCAGCAACCCCCCCTTTTCGAAAGGGTAGGTAAAGGGTCGAATTCCAAAGGCTGCAGTCTTTCCCCTCTAATAAAAGGGTTCGAAAAGGGCAGCCGTGAAAAGCTTGGAAAGTAACACCTTTCGAAAAGGATATGTAAAGGGTCGAATTCCAGGGCATCAGCAACCCCCCCTTTTCGAAAGGGTAGGTAAAGGGTCGAATTCCAAAGGCTGCAGTCTTTCCCCTCCCCTTGCCGCAGATCAGATAAGATCTCCCCCGTAAAACGTGTGTGACTAGACTTATCTTGCAACCGGTTTTGAGTTTGGCATTCGAATGTTGGTTAAAGAGCTTGACCAAGAGCTTGACGGACACGGAAGATGAAATACTTTCATCTTTAATTCCCGCTGTAAAAACCGGTACGTACGTTGTTTTATAATTATAATTAATTAATTTTTTATCAATCTGCAATAATATTATTAAAACGGAAGCGTTGGAACGTTTTATCAAATTCTTATAGAAATATGCTTAATTAGTTGTTGACACATAGTAACGCAGCCTAGAAAACATTAACAATTTTTTCATAGACAAGTAACTTTTTTGTTTCTTCGAAAAGTTTTATGGGCCGAAAAAAAATCAGCTATTTTTGTGGCGAAAAGTTATTGAATTGCGTTGGGGTAGAATTTTTTAAATAGTACATGCTTTGTTATAAACAATAGCTTAATTTCATAATTCACTCTGAGCGTAATTTTTACCTCGTAACACGTTTTTACGATACTACAATTTATAAATCTGTACTTAAGATAAACTACCAGGAGTGCAATGTTAAACACTAAATTGCATTTATGGGATCCCGCATTTTATGATAGTTTACTTCTGAGGTACAGAAATGTTCCTTATGTGCTGTAAGTTTAACATAATGAAATAAAATTTAGCCGTGTTTCATAAACATTCCCTTAAATACAGACAGGGCAGCCGACAGGATTTTCGGCCCCTATGCAAATGTAACTCGGGCCCAATTACCCTCCCTCGCCCATATACACATATTAGCGTCGATACTAAAAAGATAATATCTCCACAGTTATTATAGCCATATGCATTCAGGACATTTAACCTAAGAATAAGATGAAGCAATAAATGATTATACATTTTTTCATTGTTTGGGTAAACAAATACTAAACTTGCTGCGTATTCTCAAACCAGAAATATAGAGAAAACGAGAAAAAACAAAGATAAATTAGAGGAGTAAGATGAACTGATAGCACTGTTCTCAAATACCAACTTAAAGTTAGCGGCCCCCTGGTACCTTCCCAGTCAAAATACAGAGCAATCAGAATGCGCTATATGAGTGCGCCCATGATGCGTCACAATTCCAATTGCATCGAGCTTTTGTTGACGTTCGTTGTTCTCTTGTCTCCGACTGAGGTAGACGGCAAATTTTGCTGTAAAATTTTACACATGCGCGTGTTGCTAAAACGACCTTTGCTTTTTATACACTTGATTGGAAAAACCCGAGTTCGATTTCATCCAAAACGAAGAAAAAAATTGATGTGAAAAATCGAGAATTTAAAAAAGAATGAATTAAATCGTATGCGTTAATTAACACCAAATTTGGACAGCTGACTTGTCTCATTCAGGCCCGTAGCCAGCCAAAGTTTGTAGGACGGGCAAAAATTTTCCCAGGAGGGGCAGAAATATAAATTATTTAATTGGTTTTCAATTAATTTTTACAATTGAAATTTTTACAATTATTACAAATTTATACAATTTTTACAATTCGTAAAAGAGTATTTATCAGAGCACTTTGTGAAGTACATATACAAAAAAATATTTAAGAAAAGAAACATTGTTAATGTAATTTTATTTTTATTAATTCTTTTAAAGATTCTACACCAGAATTTTTTTTGATAAAAACAAAACTTTCAATTAAAAAATTTTTAAAGTATATTTAATACAATTCTATTCCTTTAAAATATTCTATGCTTGTCCATCTCTTAATTTTTCACACATTTCAACTTAAGAATATCTACTTTAAAAATAATTACAAATATAAAAATTAGTAAAAGTTACTTTTACATAAAAAGTTTTTTTTAACATAAAAAGTTTTTTTAACATAAAAAGTTTTTTCGAAGTTCTGTTCTTACATTTCTATTTAAAAATATATATTGTTAAACAAATTACATTTTTTTATCATTGGTGGAACAGCTACATAACTCTTTAACAAACTTTTCATTTAAGAAATTCTTTCAGCAATAAAAAGTTATTTACATTTTTATATAAAAACTATATCTTTAATATATATATATATATATATATATATATATATATATATATATATATATATATATATATATATATATATATATATATATATATATATATATACACATTACTAATAGAATTGTATTTTCCTTTATTTTCTCCTATCATTTTCAATACTCTGAAAAATTTATCAGATACTATTATAATATAAAAACCCTTTTTCTATTTATTTGCATATTTTATTAATTATAATATAAAATAATAGAAATTCATTTTTCTATTCTTGGTCTTATATTAAACATTTTGAAACTTTTTAAAATACATAGCGTAACAAAAAAATCTAAAATAAAATGATAAATGTTAGTATAATAGCAATTTCCTATCTTTACACCATATTAAACAATTTCAAAACTCTTATATCTACTTCAAATGCCCAAAACACTAGATTTGCCATCCTTTCGTGGCCCATTGACATTCTTTAGGGACAATTTATGGCCGTCAAAGTGGAAAAGGTAGATTCGCAAGTTGCTGTGCTACAACCGAAGGTATCAACAGCAGCAAAATGTTCGTTTCTATTCAATCATAGATATAAAGGTTTACAAATGATTGGGATAAAATTTTCCAGGACAGGCGAAGATTTTTCCAGGTTTTGCCCCACTCTGGCTACAGGCCTGGTCTCATCTGCCATGATTTTTATACTATAAAAATGTTCGTTGTTAAAAACTCGTATTTCCGCTCTTTAAATGTACTGCGATTCTGATGATTATTGAATGTTTGGCTCTTTGCACAGAAACGTCTGCCGAACCCTGGTAAATGTAAAAAAGGTTTTGGTAATAGAAATAGTACACCAGCGTTAATTGGGTGCTCTCATGATATGTTTTGGCTTTATAAAATACTGTAATACAGCCTCTAAAAAAAATTATCTCAATAATATTCATTTCTAAACATTAAAATACAAGAATTAAAATAAATTATTGTTTTAATTTTTTCGTTTCAATAAAAGTTAAAATGTCCTTATGTGTACTGATTTTTAAGAAAATAGTTTGTTAAAACATCTTGTGAAATGCATATCGGCTTCCATTTATTTATTCCTAGTAAGAGGTTACATTTTTCGAAAGCTATTTTATTGGCTTATTTAGGTAGAAAAATGAAGAGGCAAACTCCCATACGCTAGAAAATATTTCCAACTGGTAGTTTTTGTAAGAAAGAAAAGCAACGAACAGACATTTTGGAAACTTTCGAAAACAGCATTTTAGATTATGTGACCTTTATTTAAACAGTTTAAGGTCTCAATTAAATTCATTTCATGGTATTCGAGGTTATTGCATATTCAACATAATAGGCCAAGAAATACATATAAACTTATAAATCAGCATACTAAAATATCGTATTTTCTAGACAAACTAGAAAGGATAGGACAAAAACAATATAAAGATTTTTTTTAGTTTTAAATTTTAAAATAAAATTTCAATTATAAAAGTTTGCTGTCGATTAATCGAGTACTACAATTTTACAGAATTTTCTGATATTTTAGAAAAACTTATTAAATAACTAATGATTATTAGATAATTTTTATTTCAAGGCAAAATTTTCAAACAAATCAATGTATTGGATTTCAAAACAATTACGTATTTACCATTTTAACAATTTTACGGACATTTTTAAAAAAAGCAGTATAAAAAAAAGATTTTTTTTTTCTTTCTTTCTTTCTTTCTCCCCCCCCCCCCCCCAATAGTATTACTTAAGGGTAAAATAATCAAAAGGGTAAAATAATATCATAAGGGCCTAACATTTTACAAAAAGTTGCCTGCAAATTGAACCAGGTAGTTCTCAAATATTAAAAAATTTCTACATAAATTACAAACACAATGAATTAATAATCATTTTAGATATGCATTAATTTCTGGTGATACGTTCTTACATAAGTAATGAATTTATCATTTCCTTATTGCTTGGTTGTTTTCAGATTATCTGGCGCCTTCAGCAACACGAGGGCTATAATGCGCCGAAACATTCGTCATTAGACAAGCCAACATACATTTACCAACACCCATGCCTAACACGGGACTCAAACACGCAGCCTCACGGTCTATAAGCTTGCACGCTAAACACTATACCGTGTAGTCGGCCATTTCCTTTTTAAATCAATGAATAATATAAATACCATTTACCCAAATAACAAATGCTTTTGAGAATGTAAACTTGGTATTTTGAAAAATAATTATTTAAACTTTAAAAAAATAAATCTTTAAACAAATTACTTTTATTGGTATCGATAGCTAGCTTTTGAAATTAGTTTTAAAAAAATTCAATTTTAAAGGTATAAATTCTAAATCTTGACACACATACTAAAATAAAATGTTACTCTGAACTCATACATTCTTATCAATCGTATATTGCAAGCCCACTTTAAGGACACTCCGGTGCATCCCCAAGGCGGATGCCGGACATCTCATCCCTCGGACAAGTCGCCACCGGACAACTCGACCCCGGACATCTCATCCCCCGGACATCTCACCACCGGACATCTCGCCACCGGACAAGTCACCACCAAGAAAGCGCGGATCGAGGGTGTTGTTAGGGGGAAAACGATTTTCTTACGAGGAACTGTCGAAGCTGAATGGTGGGACTTGCGTACGTATTCAAGAAGGCACAGCATTGAAGTTATCTTTTAACCCCTCCTCCCTGCTGAACATTGTTGGTGTTATTTAAATATTAACGAAATATTTTATTACAGTCTTGATTAAATTAATGTTAGTTCAAGGTATTAATATTTTTAATAATATATGAGTTATTAAAATATGGAATTGTTATACTTCGGATTTTTTTCCCCCTTCCCCCCCCCCCCCCCTTCTCGGCGTAGAGACGTTTCTTTTTGACGAAAGAGATGTAATAGTATCGAGAATATATAGACACTTCGTATATTTAATATTATGCAGGGTAACACTGATGTGTCAGATGGTTATCAGCCACGGATCTAGAGATATATATTAGGAGAGACGGAGGTGCGTGTTGCATATGGGGAAAGTTTTTATTAATATCTTTAACAAGTTATTAAAATTTGGAATTGTTATATTTCGGATTTTTTTTTCTTTCTTGACGTATAGATGTTTCTTTTTGACGAAAGAGATTTGGTAGTATCGAGAATATATAAACACTTTGTATATTTGATATGATGCTGGGTAAGAGTGATTTGTCAGGTGGTTGTCAGGCGCGGATCTAGAGATATATATTAGGAGAGGCGGGGGTGCATGTTGCGTACATATGGGGAAAGTTTTTATTAATATCTTTAATAAATAATAAGTCATTAAATTATGGAATTTTTATATTCCGGATATTTCTTTTTCTCTTTGGAACGTAGAAAAGACATTTTATAGAATCGAGAATATATAGACATGAGTGAGTTATAACATTTCGTAATTCTGATATAATGCAAAGCAAGTTGATGTATGTGTAAGATGATTGTCAGGCGCGGATCTAGAGAGATATAGTAGGGGAGGGGCGCGTATTGCGTACGTATGGGGTAAGTTTTTATTAATATTTTTTATTATAATTAGTATTTAAATTATGAAATTTTTATATTTCGAAGATTTTTTTCCCTTTTTGACTTAGAGGAAAAGACATTTTATAGTATCGAGAATATATAGACATGAGTGAGTTATGACACTTCAAGGATCCAGTTAGGTATAACCAGGCAAGGATCTTGGGAGGATTTATTAGGAAGAATATGCGAGCTGCTCACGTGAATTAAAAAATGGCGATGCACTAACTTTTACAAGCCTATCATCGATTTTAAATTGGGTATTGCATAACGCCAACGGGATTCAATCGTGAGACTAATTGCACGCTAGGCACACTACATGGTCAGTAAGAGCTTTGAAATTTTTACCATCGATGACGTTTTCTCGCCAACGCGGTATGTATGTTGAAAAAATAATAAATAGTTTTTGGTATTCGATGGCATGGTTAAAAATCGCAATGAGGAAAGGTTATGGCGTTTTCATACTATAATGAGAATATTTAGCCATTTTCGTTTCAATCCTTTCAATTCCTTTTATTTTCAGCCTAGTTGATGGCTGTGTTGTTGACGTTCTTGCATGCCATAGGTTAACGCAAAAGCTCATGCAATGTGTTTAAAAGAGTACTAAATCCTTTTCTTCTCAGGCATTCCAACACCTTCTCGGGCACAATTCCTTTTATCGTAACTGGTGTGAAGTTCAGCACAGTTAAACATACAAAGCGGGTACTGAAAAAGAGTTGTCCGACAATGGACAACCCATTGTATCTTAAGTAACCTGACTAAAATGGGTTTTTCAAACATAATTCATACATCTGCTTCTGTTCTTAGTTTTTGACTTTTAAAGGATTTTGTCAGATTTTAAACAAAAATATAAGACAGAAATGCTAAATATAAAAATAGCAATTTTAAAAAATGAAATATTTATAAGATTTTATTCTGGCATGTTTATACGGATATGTTGGTACTTATAATGAACAACAGGTCTTCAACTAAAACTAAAGTTGTATTGATAAACAGTTTTATTTCCATTTAATACAAATTTCTTTATCTACCCACTCAATCTTCAGTGATGTGATTCTACATATATCTACAGTAAATGTAAGACTTCCAAAGTTTTCAGTTAACATTTCTTAATTACTAAAATAAATTCTTCCCCACATCTTAGATTACTTTTTCATCATTGTAAGTTTTAATAACTAGAATTTGATAGAAAAATTATAATGTTTTTCTATGCTTCTATATAAACTTCTCAATAAATAATTATGTTATGAAAGCCGAGTCTACTGTTTCATAGTATTATTACACTGATGATTATATTATTTATCCTTTTGCATGGATTACACATGAAATGGTTCTATATAGATATCGATTAAAAAAATAGTTCCTACTTATAAGTGTTTCAATTTTAGAGACGCCATGTTCAATGGAAAGTTCTAAAAGTTATTTCTAAACCTTTAGTCTTTGCACACACTTCTTAGAAAGTCGATCTTTTATGACTCCTACGCCGACATTTTGAACTTTTAATGTTACTACATTATATTTGACGGTAATATTGTCAAAAGTTATTCTCCACTCCTTTCTTTGTATATATAATTATTTAAATTTGCTTTATTTTACTTTATATATTTTGTGTTAATCAATATCTTCCATTTGGTAGTCAAATCTGAATTGAAACAGCATTTTTTAGAATCTAATTATTTCCAATTTTATACTCTAATAAAAATTCCAACTACAAAGTAGATTTTACAACATTAATAGTTCATTGTCGCCCGACAATGGACACCACTGCACAGAAAATGTGGTTTTCTTTTCTCAGAAAAAAACTAGTTTGTTTTTCCATGTGTTTTCGCACATGTCCACCAACTTAACCCTAAGGATACAAAATAGCAGTGAATGCCTCTCCTTGGTAGAGAGTAGTTACCGAAAATCATTTACCCTCATCAGGGATTCTTTTGTATTTTCCCCCACCCTATTAGCTGCAGGCACATACAGCTTGACATTTTATTCCGAAGCCCTTGTGTAAAAAAAAAAAAAAGACCCCCTTCAAACGTGATAGTCCATCAATTAACACCATGGGGGGGACTGGCGCCAAATTCTTGATCTACCTTTTCACTTACAGCTGAAGGCCTGAAGGGATTTATTCAACAGTAAGATGTACAAGATGGATATTCGCACAAAATAGTGTGGGGAAAAAAAAAACCAAGAAAAAAAAAAAACAGTCGAATGAGCAAATGCACATAATATGCATAACGAAGCTATGTATATTACTCAAAGTGAAGTTAGCAGTTACTATTATTAAGTTATGCATTTTGCTCAAATAGTTGCCCAATTATGGAGTAGAGAAAAGATAAAAAAAAAAGGGGGATAAGAAATAAAAAATATGCCAGATACTTTTTTAAACTCAAACTTTCAACCCTTAAAAATAATGCATAGTTAAATGTTAAAAAGTCTGTTGAAAGTAATTTATATTACTTGTAAAAAACATTTAGGCTGCAAATGGAAACTCTGCAAACCCTCCTTCTGAAATAAATATTTAAATCTTTTTTCCGTGATAATGAAAACGCACAAGAACTATCTAGTGAGGCTAAAATATTTCTTAAATTAGGAAAAATAAATATTTTATGTTGTGAAAAATGGCAACTTTTGAATGCGCGAAGTATATTATTTTTTAAAAAATAATTTTAAATGCATATTAGGTAAAAGAAATGGTCAATTGTTTGAAATAGAGAGTTTATTTGCATTTGGTGATATTTTTATATAAATTTATTGTATGTTTACTCTGAAAAGTGTATCTAACCAAAGGTTGCCTTATAATAATTTTAAAATTCAAAGTCTCAAATATAGACATAATACATAAAGTATAAATTAAATTTTTAAAAATTATCAGAGTAATAATCATAATAAATACGTTATTATTAACTGTGTCAAAAAATAAATTAAAAATATTGCATTTTAAATAATTTAGAGCAATAGGAAGTTGTATAAAAATACGATTGATCTGGTTATCTAAGACTTTTGTCTCCCCTTAAATGCTTGATTAAGTTATTATTTTTTAAATTTTAACTTTCAAAATCCATCTTGTACAGTAGTTATATATTTTTTAGTAGGTAGAAATCTGAATTTCGAAACTGTTTAATTTAATAATAAAGATATAAACACACTTTTTAGGCAATGAAAAATCTATTAATATTATTTTTAAATACACTTCCATTTGACAATCATTCTTCATGTTTGTATCTTTATTTAAATTTCTAGATAAAATAGCTTTTTCTCACATTTTCATAAAGTAACCATGAAAAAATAAAAATAAAAATTTATAAAATGTACCATTTAGAAATTAATTTCTTAACCAATTTATATTATTGAGTTTTCATCATTCGAAAAATTATGGGAACTACTGTAAATAATGATTCATAATACTGAAATATTTTATATTCGTGATGTGTTTTTGTATTAAAAAATGAACTTTTGTTAAATAAATTTGTTTTATTTTTCGATGTTTCAAAAGCATTTTTTTTTTCGATTTGCGACTAACGCATGCAGAAGCAGCATCTAATGATGTATTCTTCACTTAGTCACTTTTACTTAATAACAAAAAACTTTCTTAATATTATATGCTGTTATTTAAGTTATCTAAATTTCAAAACATTTACCATTAGGAAAAAAAAAAAGGAAATATATCTTTGCAGTTTTAATAAGTTAATATTGATTGAGTACTTAATTAACTCATATTAATTTTGTGTTACTGTTATCTGAAAGAAAAGAGAAAAAACAGGATGTTGTTTTTTACGCTTAACGATCTATTTTTATGCACAATGACGGCTCATCAAGCGACAACTACAGCTTAAAGTAGAATCCAAGCCAAAAAGAGCATATGTGCCTAACCTGTGATTCGAACTCGACACCTTTGGCATGCAAGGCCAGATCGCTAACAATACAGCCATCAACTAAGCTAAAAACCGAAGGAGTTGAAAGGGTTGAAATGAAACTGGCTAAATATTCCATTTCTCGCTATAGAATGAAAACGCAGTAACCTTTCCTCATTGCGATTTTAAATCATGTCGCCGAATACCAAAAACAATTTATAATTTTGTCAACATACCACGTTGGCGAGAAAACGTCGTCAATGATGAAACTTTCAAAGCTTTTATTAACAACATTGTGTGCCTAGCATGCAATTAGCCTCATGATTGAATCCCATAGGAGTTATGCAATTTCTACTTTAAAATCGATGATAGACGTGTACGTTAGTGCTACACCATTTCTAAAAGTTCTTAATGGGGGTCGGAAGGCTTTATTTAGCCCATCTTAAAAAGGCCTTTTTTATGTACCTTTACTCAGAATTACTCGTAGCATCAGCTTAAGATTTTGTACAGCCAATATTAAAACACTTTGACATGGACTAAGATATCCTCTTGTAAAACAAAAAAAAGTTTTGTTTAGGATTTATGGTGTTTTGTAATTTTTTTAATAAAATTTTCCAAAAAAACCCAACATGGTTAGGATTTTTTAAAAAAAAATCTAATCAACATTTCTGTAAAAGCATATGTCTGTTTGTATAAAAATACAATATGTACCAGGAAAAAAGATTTAAAAGCAAAATATCGAGTAGATCCTGAGGAAAAGGTACATTGGTATGAAAAAACAGCATTTTGAGAAAACAGCGTTTAAAGTACAAAGCAGACGGGCTTTTTTTTTCAGTGATGTTATTGTTTCAAAAAAATATTTGAAAGTACTTCGGATGTGCGCATTGACCACCAAGTTAAACCATTTTGTAGATAACATTTCAAATATTGTGATGTGCTAAAAACTTCAAAATGGGTTCCGAGAAAAAAAATTGCCTTCCGACCCCTCTTAACTTTTAATGTACGCTACATGTGATCAATTCGCATATTCCTTTTAATAAAACCTCCCTAGATTCTTGCCTGGTCATAGTGTGCACATAATCTTAAACATACATCAGTATTGTCTATATGAAATATTCGAAGTGGCATAACAAACTCATGTCCATATATTTTCGATACTATTAAATGTCTTTTCATCCACATAAAAAAAAAGAAGGAAAAAACTCCGAAATACAAAAACTCCATATTTTAATAACTAATTACTTATAAATGATATTAATAAAAAGTTTCCACACATGTACTCAACACGAACCCGCCTCTCCTAAAATATACCTCTAGATCCTTGCCTTACAATCATCTGACACATACATCAGTCTTATCTGGCATCATATCAAATATATACGAAGTGTTTATATATTCTCGATACTATTTTCTTTCATCTACGTCAAAAAGGGGAAAAAAATAAAATCGAAGTATAAAAACTCCATATTTTAATAACTCATTACTTATTAAAGATATTAATAAAAACTTTCCCCATATGTACACAACGCGCATCCCCGCGTCTCCTAATATATATCTCTAGATCCGCGCCTGACAATTATCTGACACATCAGTCTTACCCTGCATCATGTCTTATATTCGAAATGTCTATATATTCTCGATACTATTAAATCTCTTTCGTCAAAAAGAAATATCTCTACTCCAAAAAAGAAAAAAACATCCGAAATATAAAAATTCCATATTTTAATAACTTATTACTTATTAAAGATATTAATAAAAAGTTTGACCATATGTACGCAATACGAACCCTCGCCTCTCTAGATCCACGCATGACAGTAATCTGACACATCACTCTTACCCTTTATCCTATCTAATATACGATGCGTCTATATATTCTCGATACTATAAAATGTCTTTTCATCTGCGTCAAAAAGGAAAATAAATTCGAAATATAAAAATTCCATAATTTAATTACTCATTAGTAATAAAAAATATTAATAAAAACTTACCCCATATGTACGCAATACACACCCCTCACCTACTATATCTCTCTAGATCCGCGCCTGACAATCATCTTACACATACATCAACTTGCTTTGCATCATATCAGATTTACGAAATGTTATAATTCACTCATGTCTATATATTCTCGATTCTATAAAATGTCTTCATCTACGTCAAAAAAAAAAAAAAAAAAATCCTCGAAATATAATAATTCCATATTTATTAGACCATACTCCATTAGTTATTAAAAATATTAATAAAAACCTTCCTCACATATAAGCAATACGCCCCCCCCCCCCCTTCTCCTCCCCAATATATATCTCTAGATTCGTGCCTGACATTCATCTTACACATGCATCAGTCTTCCCGTACCAAATGTACGAAGTGTCTATATATTTTCGACATCAACAGTGGTGGTGGGGAGTCGGGGCAAGGCATCTACTATGTTGTGGTTGTGCCTTCTTAAATATGTACGCAAGTTCCACTATTCAACTATGCACCTCCCTAACGTTCCCCCCCTTTCATTGGGGGTGACTTGTCCGGTGGCGAGATGTCCTGTGGTGAGTTGTCCGGGGGATGAGATGTCCGGGGTCGAGATGACCGGGGTCGAGTTGTCCGGGGGATGAGTTGTCCGGATCCCCCCCAAGGCATGTCTGGTCTTTTGTCAAAGAGCAGACATGCAGCATGTGTGGCCAATTAACCAATTTCCCAAGGCTATAACGCTGTTGTATGGTATTGACATATACACCGAACCCAACTGCTTCTTGGTTTGCGGGGCGGGGGTTAGAAATAGAGGAGGTGCTTTTCTCCATCTGAAGTTAAAAAAAAATAAATTTCTGTACCTTTTGTCTTTTTGTTTTGTTGTATGGATCCAATAAATTTTAAAATTTTTTAGTAAAACAAGATATCGCGGGTTCTTCTTGACAAGCCCTTCTTTGTTTTTATTTAAATTTTATTTTAGTTACTGTGTTTTTAATTTTGGCGAATTTTCTAATCGCCAAATGTCCTATGTCCAATGTCCCTTTCAAACTCTGTTTAAAATACATTTTCCAATATTTCTCGGAAAATTTGTGTTCCACAACTCAAAAGATCTGACTGCAAAATGCCGAAACCCAACTCAAAGCTATCTCCTGAAGTTTGAGGTAAGCTTTTTTTTTTTTACTTTTGTAATTTTTAATCAAATGTGCGTAGTGTTAAAAACAATGAATTCTTCTGCTAGTCGCTTTCCTGGTAACCTTGTTGACCAGCTCTTCAAGAACTACTTCATTATTTTCTGTTGTTTATTTTATTACTTTTTCATGTTTTTTTAGTATTATGGAGTGAAATTATAATTTTTCTAATGTTTATTTTTATTTAGTCACCATTTTTTTTAGTGTGTTTATAGGCTATTTTCTTGTAGAGCAGTCTCAATCTTTAAAATTTTATTTTATTATTTCATTTGATTATTAATTTTTTGCAGTCACATTTTAGAATTGGAGGATCAGTACTTCTACTACACTTTTTTAGTAGTATTATATAGTTACTCACTATTTAGTTTTTTTCTTTGGTTTTCTGAAAGAAAAAAAAAAGACTTTTGTCTGCTCTTGCCATATTCATGTAACGCCTTAAAAAACTGAACATTTGATCATAATAGGAAAGAGGGTTGGGCAGCTAATATTAAAAAATAATAAAACTAGTTATAAATTAAAATTACTCACTTTTTAACATAATGAAAGGAAATTTAAAACTGCAGTGTTTCACAACTATTCTGTTAAGGTATTGAAAAACAAATAATCTTACAATTCTACATTATAACGAAAAGAACATTTAATAAACATTAGTGTCGTTTCTAAAACACAACTTAAGCATGTGTTATTAAAAAAACGTAAGCATGAATGTTATAAATAAAATCAATGTAAACACATAATACAAACAACGCAAGAAGTAACATGTTAAAAAATCAACGCTGGTGTATACAGTGAAATTTATTAAATGTTAAATATTGTTATGATATAATGTAAACACTGTTTATTGGTGTATTCTAAATCCCCTAAACAAGGCAATTTCATTGGCTACCGAAACCAAATTTTTATGTTGTGAATTGACAAAAAGTGCCAGTCTGTTCAACCTTGTTTTGTTCATAGAATTTCTTAATATGATGTTAATGATCACAAAGTTGAAAGCTCAGTAGTTTCAATTGAAACTGGTAAAATACATTTTTTTTTTATTAAGTGACGTATATTCGGAAATATGTCTACAGAACATTCTGTGAAAGCATCAAGAAAACCTTTCTACAGGGTTACTACAAAAGAATCATTCATTTTCAAAACAAGATTTATTCAAAAGTATTATACTTTTGAATAAATCGGGTAAACTTGAGCACCACCTGGAGCATAAAACTTAAATATTTTGCGGTTGTTTTCTTGTACCAATCATATGTGTAAGTATAATACTTTTGAATAAGTCGGGTTTTGAAAATGAATGATTCTTTTCTAGTAACCCTGTATTTTGTTTTCCATATTTCCTAATCTGCTTCGATGATGTTTTGAAAACCAAGAAAACCTCTTTCATAAAATTTTACCAGATTTTCTATGGCAGATTTGTATTATTGGTATCAGGAAGGAGAAGTCTTTGTGTCTACGCATGCTCTTTCAGGGAACCAGTAAGTTTTCTCTGCTCTGACCATCTGAAGGACGTCATGACCCCAGCATATAGAAATGAGAAAGAAATGTAAAATCGGAAGAGTTTGAAATGAAATAGATGTGCTTGTATTTTTGTGTTCATTTCTCGTTGTTATAGTTATTTTGAAAAAAGGACTGACTCGAAAAGTTAGTTATATGAGGATATTAAGTATTAACTATTTACAAAAATTGTTACATTACACTTGGAAATATAATTTTTCTCAATTTTCAGGGAGCTGTAGCCCTATCAGCCTCCTCCCTGTATACGCCACGGACTTCATATGGCTAAGCAATCCTACGTAAGTAGAATCCTTTATTTGTTCAGATCTTCAATACCAAATTATTCATCGTGGTGAAACAGGGAGTGTTACATTTTTATCGAGCGAGGGGAGTACTTTCATTTCACCTAAAATTATAAAATAGCATCTAAGAAAAATCGAATATTTCAATAACGTACGTATTAGAGGCATTAAAGTTTCAATAAAGGATGTATTTTGAATTCTTTAAATTAACTTCGATTTTGTGTGAGTGTCGATAGAGTGCAAGTCTGCGGATGCTTAATTAACCCACCTTGCCGTCATCCAAGCGGGCTGAAAGTTGGTAGATAGATTCGATGTCGATGGCAATACATTCTTTCACATTTTGGGGCTGTTATTGTCACTAAAAAGTTGCTTATACGGAATACTAATAAACTAATTTGCCTTCATCCAATCGCGCTAAAATAGCAGTAAGCCGATCATTGTTGAAACTCTTTGATATTGCCAAATTTTTTTTAAATAAATAAATAATAAAATTGTTTTAATCAAAATAAAAAAAAAAAGATGTTTGGATGTGAATGCATAAATGCACGTTCATTTCTAATAAATACATTTTGAAACGTAGTTTGCAACACATTTTGCTGATATAAATGTGTTTGATATTTAAAATTAGATACAAGCACCAAGCACACGCTGTTAACAGAATCGGCGCTGTGTTAATGAATATAAAAATTGGCGATGTATATAAAGGATTAATATTTAAAACTTTGTTTTCATGGGTTATATAATTATGTCTCGCGAAAAAAAAAAGAATAACGTCATTTGAAAATGAGTCAAAAATTCACAAATATTTGAGTTCGCAGCTGTATGCGACTAAAACAATTTATAGAGGGATCTGTCTTGACGAAATAATTAATTTCTTCAAGAAGTTTAGCTAAATATTATAATTTTATTTAACAATATCAATAGCATGGTTTATTTCATATGTATTTAAAGTTTTGCGAACCAAAACGCAAATTATTTTGTAAAACTTGGCAATTCTCTAGTAAAAGTTCCCGCGCGGAAAGAGTTTCTACTAAATGTCCCATGCAAAAGAAAGAAAAAAAAAAATCGCCACAAGACTCTGCTTCTCGGAGTTGACAGGAGTGAACTGCCCCCTATAAATCAACACCACAGGAGGTGAGAAAGCTGACCAGACCCCCCAAACCTCGAAGATCCCAAAACGCCCGAAACCGCCCGAGAATCCTCTGCAGAACAAATAGTTCTCGTGCGCTGTAGGTTTCAGGGGGTTAAGATTATTTTAACACGTATTTGTGGAAAGCAAAATTAGAAAGCCAAAACTATTTATGTTGAAACTTTCAAAGCTCTAGGCCTATTAGAAGTCGCTTTTTGTTAAAAAAAAAAATAATAATTCAAAGAATCAATCGAAAATCAAATTAAAATTTTAACATTCTGTTTGTCAATAGTCCAATTAGAATGCCAAAACTACTTGTATTGAAAATTTCAGAACTGTAGCCCAAATAGAAATCGTTTTGTAAAATATTTTTTAATTAATTAAAAAAGAACTAAATAAAAATGTAAAATTATGTTTTTCAAACGTCCAATTAGGAGGGCACAACTACTTATGTTGAAAATTTCAGAGCTGCAGCTCTATTAGATATCGTTTTGTTAAATATATATTAATAAATTTAAAAAAAAAAAAAAAAAAAAAAAAATTAAAAAGGAACTAAATAAAAATTTGAAACTCTGTTTTTCAAAAAAAGGCCAAATAAAAGACAAAACTACTTATGTTGAAAATTTCAGAGCTGTAGCAATATTGGATATCATTTTGTAGAATAGTTATTAATTAATTAAATAAAAAGAACTAAATAAAAATTTAAAATTCCGTTTTTTAAAAGTCCAATTAGAAGGCTAAATCTACTTATGTTGAAAATTTCAGAGCTGTAGCTCTATTAGAAACCGTTTTGTAAAATATTTATTAATTAATTAAAGAAAAAACTAACAACAAATTTAAAATTCTTTTTTTCAATAGTTCAATAAGAAGGCCAAAATTACTTATGTTGAAAATTTCAGAGCTGTATCTCTATTTGAAGTCACTTTGTAAAATAAAAGTTAGTTAAAATATTAATTAAAAAAGAACTAATTAAAATTTTACATTCTGTTTGACATTCATAAATTAGAAGGTCAAAACTTCTTGTGTTGAAAATTTCAGAGCTCTACTCCAATTTTAAGTAGGTTTCTATAACAGATCCACAAACAGACAGACACACAGCTTGTTTTATTATTAAAGATTTTAAATTTGTTTATTTTTTTCAGATAGAAATGAATGGGATTCCCTTTAGTTTTCCTCAAGAATATTCCAGAAACTTCTTGTCAGATGCAGCAAATAAATGAAGAAATATTTGTAGTATATATTTAAAATCATGTTTAAATTATATTCTTTGTATAAAATGAAAAAGCAACTCATTTGTGTTTGTTTACTTCAAAATAAAGAATTATCTAAAAAAGAATTATCAGTAAAAATGCATTTTTAGTTGTATATGTTTCTAATAATAAAACTATAAGTAGCTTGGATTAACCCTTTAAAACAAATTTTAATGCAATTTAAATTGTCTAACGCAACCTACTAAGATCTCAATGCATTTTTTTAATAATATATACATAATTTTTTATTGAATTTTGAATCTTTATTTTTTTTTAAATTCTTTACAAAAAAAAGTAAATTATGTTTATTATTCTAGTAAGTTCTACCTAGCAAATAAATTAAAATTTATCAATAAATTGGGTTATGATTGATACCATTAAAGGCAAATTGTAATTAAATTCCTATAGAATAAATATTAATTTTTCATTAGCCACTAAATTTAAAGCATTTTCCGACAATATTGGAACTCTCCCAATTAAGTGTTTCTTTTTGAACACAAAAGATAAATGATACTTTATAAAGGAAAGTTTTTGCAACCTTTCCTATATCTACAGGGTGGGAACCTCAGAGTGAAAAGGTTTACACACCCTTTACAGTGAAAACCTTTTGGCAAGCCTATTATGAAAAGGCTTATACAACCCTTACGGCAAAAACCGTGTGGCAGGCTTATCACGAAAAGGTTTACACACCCTTTACGGCGAAAACCTTGTGACAAGCTCATCCCGAAAAGGTTTACATACCCTTTACGGCGAAAGCCTTGTGGCAAAGGGGGTCATGAAATGGTTACCAAAAGCTTGACGTCTGGAGACTAGGACCCTTTCTTCAAGGTTTTATGATGGTTACTCCCTTGTCATCTGAACCTTACTCCCTTTTCGCTTGAGAGGTTTAGACAAGGGTTTTAAAAGGATAAAATGCTATCTGGGTTATCAAAGATAGTTGGATGTAGATAAACCCTATACCCCCCCCCCCCATAGATTTATATGGCTCTGGGGTACTTATACTTTTGTTAGTATTTACATTTATGTACTCGAACGTCTTTGATACGTGACTGTTTACCACTAACAATACCAACAAGCCATAGATAATGAATGTTAATGGAAACATAGAAAGCACACACTTGATACCAAAAGAAAGTCAAAATGTCCTATTTTCATTGAGAAACGTACGGGAAGTAGCAGGGACATATATAATCTGGGTAAAGCATCGATATATAGATACATGATTTTTTTTTTTATTTGATTTTTAATTTTGCCAGAAGCGAAGTTTTTTGGAGCAAACTTCTACTTTTCATGAATTTATGCTGAAATTGTTTTAGTAAATAAATTATAAAAATTGTTTTAATGAATAAACTATATTATCAATCAGAAGGAATAAAATACATTTAGATGTCAATGCATAAATTCAAAAATGTTTTTAAATAAGAAATTTTGAAAAGTAGTTTACCGCATTTTTTGCTGATAGATGTTTTTAATATTTAAAATTAGATGCAAATTCCAGGCACACGTAGGCAACAGAAACAGCGCTATGTTAATGACTACTAATAAATGATAATACGAAGATAATATCACGAAGAATAATCACGAAGATAATATCATTTAGCCGAAAATTTATAACTCTGATGTTTTGCCCAGAAGGAAATTGCACATCAACGTTTGAAACTGCAGAGGATTTGTCCCTACATATTGCTAGAGGAGAACACCAAATTCCTAAAACAATCACAGGTCAAAACAAAACCAGGAGTGCATTTTCAAAAAGAATGGAAGCAACCTTAGTAGCAATTTTACCTCGGGCGATGATCGGAATTCCATACCCAGGTGAATCGCCGATGATTGGCGATTCACCGGAACCTCACCCTAAACTTATCTTTCCCTTGGAAACTAATCCATTTTGTCCCCGTGGCCGGCCATTGGCCGATGTCCGGAAACTGATTGAATTCGAGCAGAAGCCGACAAGAATTAATTCGAAGGCCGAGCGAAAAGGGGGAAATACGAGCACTATCAGAGGAAAATTTTGCTCTCAAGAAATATCGAAACAATGGTCGTTATTTTGTCGAAAATATCAATTAATAAACATTAAATAATTATAAAGATGTAAGTATCGAATATTAAAAACGACAAGTTAAAATAATGCAAAACTAAAATATTTACCCAGAGCGCGTAATTCTTATATGGTAGTATTTCCAGTGACATTTTAAGAGTACAAATCGAAGTTATAACACTACCAAATTACTCACACCAGAATTGTCTAAATTACTTAACCTGGGATCGAACCAAGGACGGTTATCTCCGGAGTGCGTTGACATGGCCACTGGACTGTAGTTACTTGTGATTCTTGGTATAGCAATTGTATTGTAGTACAAAACTCTACTATCATACAGACTTTGCAAGGAAATTGACCGACATTTTTTTTTATATATGGGGTATTTTCGGAAAATAGCAAATCTTCCATAAATTTGGGAAAACGATACTAATTTATTTATTATAGCAAAAAAATAATAGTGTCAAATAAATAGTGTCGCCATCTATTTTGTAAAATTTTAACTAACTGACCAGTAAATTTTATGATATTTTTTGAAATGCAATTTAAGAGTTTACTTAATAATTTTGACATTTAAAAAATATATTTAATTTTTAATTTTTTTAAAAAACTATATCCAATTTGATTAACTTTTTGAAACATATAAACATATTTTTATTTTACTTAAAAGATATTTAAAAAACGGACCAAAATGAGTTCAGCAAATTATAATGGAAACTATTTAAAAACAAGGACTATATTTTTATTTTATATTAAATTGAAATGATAATTTATTTTTAATTTTAGAAAATTGTTCCTATATTTTTTTACTATATAAAAACCTTTATTTATGGATTTTATTGACGTATTAGATAAGCAATATATAATTATGTGATTTGCATTTTTTCAAAATATATTTTTACATTTAAAATTTTTCGTACACTTATTTTTAAAATATTTTTCACTTATTGCTAAAGCGAAATGTTTAGCAAATTGTATACTTGATTTAAATTTGAAATACATTCAAGGATCGCCTCTAATTCAGTGGAATTGCAAGAAAAAGAAACATAAGTTTTTTATCGCCTGTCGATGTGGTTCGATATCTTGCCGATCAAAAAAACGGTTATCAGAAATTCTACCGGCCACCGATGTTGGGAAGATATCTTTTCCCGATGAGTTTAGGGTCATCGGCAGACAAGGAAATATGGGTGTGTTTATATATCAGTCTGGGGAATCGCCGATGACTTTGATGAATTCCGATCATTGGCCGACGAAACGCCATGCAGTGATTGCTACAAGGGAAGGACAAAAAAGACTAATTAAGAAATTACTGCTGATTTTGAAGAACCCACTATAGGGAATAGAAATTGCATCTAGTCCTGCCATCTACATACCTGATTGTCTCCAATGATTCCAAGATAAAATTCGTCATCTTGTTCAATGACTTCATCTTCAATAACAATGCATATTTCAATCGTACCTTTCATTCTGTGTTTCATTCTGGAAATGTGACATAACTTGTTCCCTTGTCAAATATTCATTTGAACAAAATTTCTTCTTTCCATCAACTGTGAGATTTCTCATCATACTTGCAACAATTTGGAGTGTTCATTTATTTCCTGTTTTATTTCCTTTGCTGAAGTATTCTAAACTGTTTTTGATTTTGGTTCTTGAACTTTTCTTTTGGGTTTCAGTGACTATCCTTCTTTGCGTACAAGACTTGATTAAATGTAATTTTTATTATCTGTAGTGGGGTCTTCAAAAGCTGCAGTAATTTCATGATTGGTCTGTTTTGTCACTGCTTCCATTCCTTTTGCAAATGCACTTCTGGTTTTGTCTTAACTAGTTATTATTTTAGAAATTTGATGTTCTTCTCTATAGCAATATGTAGGAGCAAATCCTCTGCAGTTCCAAATGTTGATGAGCAATTTTCTTCTGGGCAAAACATCAGAACTACAAATTTATGGCTGAGTGACATTGTCTTCGTCTATAAAGTTTGGCCTGACTTGTGCCTGGAAATGATTACATGGTGAATTTGCAGTTGAAATCCAAATTACTGTCCCCTAACAAATGGAGAATATCATAAAAGAGATTAAGCTAATTCCAGATAAGAAAACGGATTTACATTAGTAAACTACTAGAAGATTGTGGGGATGACGTATTTGAAATGAAATTTCTTCATCAGAGAGGAGATGATGAGTTTAAGTGGCCATTGCGTGATCCGAAGCTCAGTTTTCTTTGGTACTTTGCAACTTTCTGGAGCCGATCTAGTCAAAGTTCCTAGCTTAAAAGACATACTACAAACAATTGTTATAAACATGAGGAAGAGAGAAGTGAAAATAGATTAATTTTTAAAAACATGAATGAAAACAGTAATGCATCAATATGTAAGGATGGGATGCAACAAAAAAAATCATTTATTTTTTTCTCTTCAACTTGCCTCAATAAAGTTTTATTTCTCATTAAGTATAATAAAAGAGTGTTTAAATAGTCTCAGCGTTGTGTCAATATATTGTTCTCGCAGCAAGATATAAAAGCTCAAATTTGTGTCAAATTCGGAGATTTTTCGATTTTGACGCGAAATAACTTCCAACGTGTTCAACTTGCCTTAATGTTTTATGTATTAATAAATAGTACTAATATAGCTCTATCCAATGGCACCTAGTTTGAAGTGACAAATCAAATGCGCAAGATATAATTCAGTCTTGAAAATGGTAAAAAACATGAAAACCTGGACATTTCATGACCTTGCGCAATTGACTTACCATGAACTTTTTATATGTTTTATAAAGATCTATTCTAGTACATTGCATAACAGAAGAAATGCAGGTGGCAAGTTGCTTGTGAAGTTTTAGAAGGATAAAAATAGTTTTCATGTGTCACAAAAACACCAATTTTTTCATTTTTAAAGGTGATCTTTGACACGTCATAGAATTTGAGCGGTGCAACTACGGAACAAATAATTTCAGATTTTATCATCTAATAAGGGTATTAGCAACTGCTAATTTTTTGGGGACAATCGGAGATGGTGTGAATCAGGGGTGGTTCAACTTCTCAGAATCTTGCTCTTAAAGGTTAAAAATTAAGACGGGCGCCAACCTCAAGCAGCGTAAATTTTTATGGGAGCGGAACTTAAATTTTAAAAATAAACTAAGTAAGCAGACATTCTTAAGCGAGTCACAACTGAGAGTTGTAATCAGAGGTTGGCCATTTTTTATATCACTGTATTTGTGGCTGAAAATTTTCATCATGTTTATGATTTTTTTATTGCAAGAAAGTTTTTTGTGTTTTTGAGGTTGGTGGTTTTACTTTTCAAAAGTGTTTTTTGGGGGGATATCAGAACTTTTTTTTAAACACTGGCGGCTTCTATTTTTTTAATTTGTCCGTTTAATCGTTTTTCTATTTATCACCTATGGTACACCTGGTACAGTAACCAAAAAAAAAACAGAACGATGGCTATATCTTCGGTTCTAATTATCGTAGAATCTTACGGTTGGCACCAAAATGTTTTGCATACGATTTTCTATATATCTGATGCAATTTCTTTTTCTTGAGGGACCGTTTACTAAGTAAAAGTAACGCTATCTTCGAAAATTTCAATACGAACCCTTACTTTTTATCATTTCATTCGATTCAGAATACATCATTTACCTTATATTCCAAATTTCAATGCATTATGTTGAAAAACACGTCACTTATGAGCGAAAATGTTTCGACCATTTTTTGACCGATCTTCAGGGAGAATTTCCATAAAACGAAAGGTATTTTTAAGGTTCTACTTCACAGTGGGAGAAACTGAACGGTCAGTGAGGCGTTTCACGACGTTATAAAATACAAATATTCTAAAATTGCATAGAAACTACTTGGATTTATAGTGACATGTTTAAGATTAATACAAAAATATCAAGTAAACGCAAAAGTAACATAATTTATTTACAACGTTAAGGATGTGCATTCTTCACACGAAATAAATAAAATATCGAAAACTATAATTGCAGAAGTATAACGTATACTACTGATAATTAGAAAATTAATAAATATAAAATGTAGGCATTAGTAAACAGTATTCAGCAAAGTGTGATTATTTTACAGAAACATTTCACTGTAAACACAAATGTAACTTGATCGTTGAAATTATTTATAAAAGGAAAAATTCACCTGATTCAGTAAAATTTTTAAAGGATAACTTATTGAAATTGCTTAAAAAATGTGGTTTTAAATAAATGTAATTTAAGGCAGTAAATTTAAAAAAAAAAGAAAAAAAAAGGACACTGTTGAAAACCACACAAAACATATGCTCCACGATTCCAAACACGTTAGACAGATAAAAAATATACATACAAAAAATAAAACTGCTTTGTATAAAATAATATTTTTTTTTTTTTTTTTTTTTTTTTTTGTAATCTCAAGAAATTCTGTTCCGATTCACCTCGCTGTTCCTATTCACCCTATTTTACGATAATTGAACGTTGTGCGATTTTCCACACCTCTAGTTTACCTTGAATTAATCTTTGATAGTTTTCAAAAGTCGTCTACTATACGGTCCCTTGAAGTGAGCGTTTTTTACATTTTCGCTAAAAAATCGAAAACTAAAGGTCAAAATGAAAAGAAAAAAATTGTGGTGGGGTTTCAGACCATGAGTAATCTAATGAAAGCAAAAAAAAATATGTTTCTATTAAAAAAAATTTAAATTGTTTTATTAATTAAATATTAATTATTAAAAAAGAAATTGATGCAAAAGTTTATTGCTATTTATGTTTGGCCATTTACAAACTATCTTTTGAAAAAAAAAAATTACTGAAATATATCAATTATTTAAGTATTTATGGCCGAAAAACCAAATTTTTTATTTAACATTAATTTATCATTTTCGTTTTATCATTTAAATTACAAACCATTCATTAGAAAATTACGAATTTTTGTATTTCTTATTTTTTTTTTTTTTTTTTTTTAATGCTGAATCCAAATATGGAATAATATTTTGAGGTTGCCATTGAACTTTTTAAAGTTTGGTTCTGTTTTAATATGTAGATGACCCCTCATGATAAAAAAAAAAAACTACATACAATTATTAAAAACCTTCCACGATTTACAACGGTACCTTTTGTTTGTTATTTCAACAATTAGAGCAAAAGATATAGCCATCGTTTTGATTTTTTTTTGGGTACTGTACCAGGAATATTCATAATTCTTCAAACTGAGTTCGACGATACCTTACATGCAATAATTATCTTTAAAATTGATAAACCGGAAGTGGTACCGATAGCATACCTGGTACTTTAAAATTCATAATTCGTCGAAACAAAGGTCCAACATGCCATATTTATCTTGGAAATTGATAAACTGAAAGTGGTACTACCTATGCTATACCTGGTACCTTAAACATTCGTAATATTTCAAGACAAGCCCAACGACACCCAACATGCCATATTTATCTTCAAAATTGATAAACCAGAAGTAGTACCACCCATGGTACACCTGCTACCATGAATATTCATAATTCTTCAAGTTGAGTTCAATGATATCTTACATGCCAAAATCTACTTGAAAATTTACAAATTGGTTAAATGCGGATGGCAGTAACCATCAAAATCGACCACGAACGAGTAATAGAAACTTGTGTATGGCAACTCAACCCCCAAAACTTAAAGAAATACGTTGCCATCGACAAAGAGCCTGACTGCCAAGTTTCAGCTCGTTTGGTTAGTTTGTACGCACAATGACCTATTTTAAGGCATAATAATGACAGTCCGGGACCCACAGCTTAACGTGGATTCCGAATCACAACGAACATCCACACCTAACCCAGGAATCAAATCCGGCACCTTTAACATACAAGGCCAGAGCGTTCATCCCATTGAAAATTTATTCTAATAAATTGTTACAAATAAATATTACAAGTTTTTTACAGTCTAAATATTGCAATGTAAATTATTTTTATTATACCAAGCATTATTTTGGTTCACATATAATAACCCATTGATATCGGACAAAATTTAAAATATTTTCTAAACAACAATTTTAAAATTCACTATGAAATTACAATTTTGAGGATATATGATTCTACGATTTCATTCTACAACAGAAAGCAAAAAAAAAATCAACACATCTTTAAAAACAAATGACATTTGTGCAAATTCCATTAGCCAATCGCAATGCGTGGTTTCATTTAGTCCTCTGTAATGAATTGACTGTGACGTCAGCTCGCATAACCTCCACATTTATACTTTGTTTTCAACCCATGGTATCTTGCAACAAAATGTGATTGTTTTCATTTTTCAATGGAGATTTCCCGAAATTAAAATGTTTTTGAAAGTTAACTCTCTATATTGTCATACAGTTCAAATAACACATGCAACTTGAAGAACAAATATTTCTCTTTAATTCTGTTTCTTCACAAATTAAATTATTTCAATTTTAAAGATGTTATAAGCCATATAATTATAGTCTAATTCATTCTGCCTATACTTTAACTTTACGTTCATTCTCACTTAAGCCTAACATGTCGGAAAAACTAAGTTCAAAATTATAGCAAACCTGTTCGGCAACTTTTGGCATATATTTCTGAAACACAATTACAAGCTGATCGCCTCTATCTGTCGCCAAATTATGAAATGAAAAAAAGTGGTTTTAAATTAATTAAAAATAGAAAGAATTATTTAATGAAAGTCAAACCAGCGTAGGATTTTAAGTTGAAACATTCCCCATCCTATAATTCAATCTGTTTGAAGATCTATAGCTTAGTTAGGGCTGGACGTTTGTCTAAATTTTTACATAAAATCGGGCTAGAACTCGTTTTTTTATTTCATTTTGGAAATTTCAATATTTTTTCCCTTCGTTGTCTTTTATCCTAGGTACTCAATTTTTTTTCTTTGAAAGATATCACCGAGACAAATCTATGGTATTTTTTGTATAATTATGTGAAGTTTCGTAAGCGCGCTAGAAAAAAGTCAATTTCGGCTTTTTCGCTGGAAGTTGTGCAGCGAATAGATACTTACCGTAAAATGGGGTGAATCGGAACACTTTTCAACTTTGCAAGTAAAAAATCGGTTGTAATAAAATCGTTAAGAAACATATTTTTGACATTGAAAATTGGGTCTTACCTTCTTTG
Source organism: Linyphia triangularis (assembly GCA_963978545.1). NCBI lineage: Eukaryota > Metazoa > Arthropoda > Arachnida > Araneae > Linyphiidae > Linyphia > Linyphia triangularis. Next base: position 50,444,852 of record OZ021729.1, on the reverse strand, counting down.
AGGATCAACCCAAACAATATTGAAAAAACTTGACTTTAATTTATTTTGAATTTTTTCATGGTGTTCCGATTCACCCCGCAGAAAGGGGTGAATCGGAACACTCGCTACAATTTATATCTGATCTTATTTAAATGTTTACAGGGTGACAAAAAACAAGTAATAATGCATTGTGGTAAATAGGAACACAAAATTATCATAAAAAGTCATTTAATATGACTGAAAAAATTTGCTTATGTCAATTATTGTCAAAACAAATCATGTTTCAAAGCCTATCAACTCTTCTCATATAACTCATACAAATAGTCTTTAAAATTAATATTTTTTAATCTATTTATGCTAGCGTGCCGTATGACTGCAAATTTCTTACAATATCTTGAGAAAGGAGAAAAGCATCCTCATTTGTTTCAGAAAATCTCTTCATTCATGGACGTTTTTTGTTAAACACACTTAAAAACAATAATCTTGTGGGTGTAAAACTTTGCTCACATAGAGTCTTCATACGTTTTTCCATATAACTTAAAGATAACCAATTCATTTGGAGAAAAAACCACTATAACAATCGGGTTTTCTGCTATGCGGAAACTAGGCTCCCCTTCTGACATTTATTCAAGCCTGCAATCTTGATTACTGTCATACAGGGAGTAATTAGACTCTTCTTCAGTCGTTGAATCTTGTGTGGAACATAATCTTGCCAAAAACAGCCTTTTAATATCACTTTTCAAGTGTTCCGATTCACCCCGCAAATCTCAAAATCGAGACGATGCCAAACAAAGATTCGTAAAATAAAAACTTTTTAAAATACTGAGGTTTGTTGACCGTAGTTGGTCGTAACTGAGCATTCTTTTTAAAATCACAATGTTAGAACTACCATATTATCTCATATACCAATACACATGTGCACCAAAGGTAAGGGAATGTTCACTCAAAGAAATAGTCTCGTTTCTTAACGAACACTTTTAATTCAAAATCACACTCACACAACGTCAACACATGACAAGCTACGAAAATAAGAGGTTATATTATTAGAAAATTATATATTTCACTATGTCCATTTATCTGCTTAGTTCTAAAAGCCGGCGACACACCAAGCTTCACTCTTCCACCTTCCGTCTCGTTCGTCCTCTCCTTCTCTATGGGGATTTTCCATTCACTGTTCGTTTTGGACCACTTTGCGATAGTTATCTCCTTGGCGGTCACCAAGTTTAGACATGCACAGAGTCTTACATGTCCCTCCTTAAAGAGCACATAGCTCTCCTTAGTGACTATGCTGCTAAAGAAGAATGTTTAAGTAATATAAAACACTTTAGTAGAAGAAAGAGCCTGTTCGCCAGCCCAAATTTTAGTACTTAAAGATTCAAAAATACTAATATAACAGAAAATACTAATGTAATATATACACTTTTGCAATCATTACAAAGCTATAAAAACTATTTTTCTATCTAAGGAAATCTAGAAAGTGCATCTGCATTTCCATGCCTGCTTCCTTTCCGATAGGTAATTTTTAAATTGTATCTTTGCAATGCCAAAGACCGACGTGCAAGTTTAGCACCATGTGGTAATCCCTGGGTAAGGTAAGAAAGTGGGTTATGATCAGACACCACCTCGATATCAGTCCCAAAAATCCAGGTGTCAAACTTCTGGAGTGCTGCTAGGACGCTGTAGACTTCTCTCTCTCTATGGTAGACCATCTGGTTTGGCACGGAGTAAGCTTCTTGCTGTAGAAAGCTATTGGATGTTCTTTTCCATTTTCGTCAAGTTGGGACAAACAGGCTCCGACTGCATTAGCGGACGCATCAGTGTAAAGCTGAAATGGTTTGTCAAACTGTGGCGTATACAAGGAAGGCATTTTGACTAAATGGTTTTTCAAATTTTGAAAGGCTTCTTCTTCTGGTTGGTTCCATGGAATTTCCTTGGGAACTCTCTTCTTAGTCAAGTTAGTTAAGGGTAACACAATGCTTGCAAAATTTGGAATATAGTCCCTGTAATAACTTGCTATTCCCAACACTGTTCTCAACTCCTTCTTGTTAGTTGGTGCCGACAGTTTCTTCATAGCTTTTACCTTTTCTGGATCAGGGGAATGTCTTCCTGAACCCACCACGTGTCCTAAAAATTTCACTTCTGTTTTCCCGAAATCACACTTTTCCAGATTTACAGTGAGACCCACTTGACGCAAAGTCTGGAACACTTTATCGATATGCTTCAAATGATCAGACCATGATCCCGAAAAAATTGCAACATCGTCAATATAAGACTGACAATAGTCCTTATGAGGAGCTAACACTTTGTCCATGGATTTTTGGAAAGTGCTGCCAGCGTTTTTCATTCCGAATGGCATAACTCTCCATTGATAGTGTCCAGTATGAGTTACGAAAGCAGTGTAATGTCTATCTTTCTCACTCATAGGAATCTGCCAATATCCTTTCGTGAGGTCAAGCACAGTGATCACTTGTGCTTTCCCTATTTGATATAAAAGTTCATTAGCATGTCTCATCGGATATGCATCAGGAATAGTGTAACTGTTCAAAAGTCTAAAATCTACACACAGACGCACACTACCGTTCTTTTTAGCCACGCACACTAAAGGGTGTGCCCATTCACTATCACTTTGTTCAATAAGACCAAGTTCCAAAAGTTCTCGAATTTGACGATCCATTTCATTTTGAAGAGTCACTGGAATACGATATGGACGAAGTCTTTTGGGTGAACAGTCATTTGTAACCTTAATAACATGTCCATCTACTTTTGCTATTCCAGGCTTAGTACTGAATACATCATTGTATTTACAAAGTAAGGAACTCAGTTCATAACGTTGTCTGGCGTTTAATGGGGTTGTCATTTCCCTGATGATATGTTGTTCCACGTCACTTTTTGTGGTAGTAACTCGCTCGGTTGGAGCCACATGTAACTGTCCAAAATCTTCGTCTTGTTCAAAAACAAGCCCTATGTGTTGAACACGTGTCACATATGGTCGAATTTTATTGAAATGTAGTTCTCGCCTTGAACCATCATCAAGTTCGACAATAGCTGAATGGGGTCGACTAAGTTGCACTACAGTCGCTGGTCCAGACCACGTATTCAATAGTTTATGAGAAGATGTGGGTATCAATATCAAAACTTTATCTCCTATTTGATATGTTTTTTCTCGTGATCGCAAGTTATACCGGTGAGCATAACTTTGCTGGTTTAGTTCAGCATTCTCACTTGCAATTTTATGAGCATTCTTAAGTTTGTCTTGCAATTCTTCGACATACCTTTCCACAGATGGAGAAGCATTCATTGGAACAGCTTTCTCTCCTGTCCAAACTTCCTTCAGCAATGCAGTTGGTCCTTTGGGTATCCGTCCGTATACTAACTGATAAGGTGAAATACCCGTTGTGCAATGTGGGACTTCTCTATATGCAAACAAAAGATGTGGAAGATGAACATCCCATTCGTTTCCATATTCCTGGATGTTTTTATTCATCATGTCTTTTAAAGTTCTGTTCCACCTTTCCACTGCTCCCATACTTTCGGGATGACCCGGTGTTGAGAATCTTGGAGACACTCCTATTAGATTCATAAAAGCACCAGTCAGTTTTGAAGTAAAGTTCGTTCCTTGGTCTGTACATATCACTTTTGGAAATCCAGTACGAGCGAAAATTTGCATCAACACGTCACACGTAGTTTTGGCTTTTATATTTTTGGTTGGAATAGCTTCAACCCATCGAGTGCACAAGTCAACTGCACAAATTATATATTTATGTCCTCTCCGGGACGGGGGTTCTAACGGTCCTATGCAGTCAACGCTCCAAACCTCGAACGGGTTGTCTGGTCTGGTAATTGGCTGGATTTGGATCCTATCTCTGTAAGTTACAGTCCGTCTGACTTGACATGGTTTGCAACTTCCACAAAACTTCCTTACGTCAATTTTTATGGTTGGCCAAAAGAATGAATATTTTATTCGCTCCTTTGTTTTCTTTTCTCCAAGATGTCCTGCCAAAGGAATTTCATGGGCCGTCTTCAATACAAACTCACGCTTAACAGTTGGCAGAACAACTTGCTGGATTCCTTCTTCACACACCCACTCAGAGTGTACTAGTAGTCCATCGTCCACGTCATAGCCGTTTCTACGTGCTTTTGCAAACTCCCAAATATTCGCCAAAGATTCATCTTCCTGCTGTAGTTTTATAAACTTAGCTCTATTTTCTTTGCATCCTTCCTTTACTTCACTGGATGGAATAAAACTATTTATCTCGGATGACTCTTCCTCTTCATTTACGGTAACTTTATTTAGACTGCACTTCTTTTCTAGTTCGTTTTCTTGTACTATGTGAGGGACAACTGATTGATGATGTTGGATATTTTCGTTCAGGGCCTCGTATGCTGTAGGACATATCAGCATATCACTCACTAATTTTTTGGAAACTGCACAGATCACGGGAACTTCGCAGTGTTGTGAATCGTTCACTTTCATGTTGAAGACCACTAATGGTGCTGTTTCAGCTAAACCAAAAGCACATACGAGCTTCACAGACCCTTCTCCTTCACCATCTTCAATTGGAATCAGGTCATATCTGATGACTGAGATTTGTGCACCTGTATCCAAAATGCCATCGAATATAGCAGAACCACATTTCAGTTCTATTCTTGTCAGTTTATCGCACTTTACTGAAATCGTTTTGACCGGAGTCAATGCTGGCACCGTAATTCGAGCCTATAATACTTCTTTGTCTTCTAAAGTTTCTTCTGTAGTGACCAAATTACTACAAATGTTCTCAGTTTTGTTCCGCGTCCCTTGGTTATTATTATTAGTAGGACAAGCTCGTGCAAAATGTGATGAATCTCCACATGTAAAACAGGTAGGTTTAGATCCTCTGGCCCCTTTATCCCTCTGATAATATCCTTGATTCTTCGTTTTGTCAAAGGGTTTGTCCTTCTCCTTATACTTGGTAGTACTAGTAACTTGCTGGTTTCTGGTATTTTCAAACTTTTCGTTCGGCTTATATTTATTTTTATCATCTTGATGCCATTTAGAACTATCCTTTGCTTTATTATGGAATGTATTTTTCTTTAATCCGTCTCTCAAACTTTCATATTCATCAACTTTTTCTGCGACTTCTAGAGGGTCGATCATCTTATTCCATTTGTCCAAAAAATGCTCCTTTACTTCATTTGGCACTCTGCGCTTGAGTTGATCCGCCACCATTAAATTTTTCAGCTGGTCGAAATTCTGTACTTCCAGTTCATTGACCCATTCATTAAAGTAATTATTCAGTGCATGTGTATAACTTCTCCAGGATTCTTCTGGGTCTTTCTGATGTCGGAAAAATAACTGCCTTAATTTTTCAGGATTTAACTTGTAACGTTTCAACAGCATTTCTTTAATGAAGTCATAGTTATTTGCTTTTTCAGGAGGTTCTCGAGCTATGTTATTAGCTATCTCTGTTGGTAACAATCCCAGTAGATAAGCTACCCATTCCGATTTAATTACACCCGCCATCTCTGCCCGACGTTCAAAATTTACTAGGTATAACTGCATTTCATCTTTTTGTTCATCATATTTCGGGGTAATCTGCATAAGTTGCACCCTGGATCTCGTTTCGTTCGATCGTTCGGCCACTTCATCCACGGGAGAATAGCTACGTCGTAATTCCAGTCTTTTCATTTCAAGCTTAAAGTCTCTTTCTTCTTTTCTGATTCTGGCCTCTCGTTCTTCTTTACGAATCCGTTCTTCGTATTCTTTTGCTTCCCGCCGAATTCTTTCTTCGATAATTCTGCCCAGAGAAACTTTGGCATCATCTTCGTCGAAATTTTCACTTTCAAGGATTAACCCTTTTATTTCAATCACTTTATTCATTGTACTAACGTCTATTCCCAGTTCTTCCGCCAGTTCGATCAAGTCCTCCTTCCTACCCTTACCCAAGAACGACATGGCAAAAGAATTTTGAAAATAAATTCAAACTACTATTCAAATACAATGAGGTATGACTAATATTTTTCAAAAATTCAAACCATTCACAATTCTTATATTCAATTCGATAACATACAGTAGAAGCAGAATTAATCTTAAACTCCACCACTGTATTTTGACTGGCAACAAAATATTGTAGGAGATAAAACTTCAGTTTTAGTTATTGTTGCAATCACCCTTAGAATAAACAATTCTGAATAATACTTAAAATAACATGTATTTCTAAAATATCAAAACTCGCAAGGTTATACACAAATCAATACTCATTAATATTTTAAACAATAAACTCAATTAAATATTTATTACAAAATATTTCCTAAGTTCAACATACTCATTATTGACCTATTTTAACCTTGGCTTTTCTCCTTATATTTCCTTTACGGCAAGGACCTATATACTTATACAATAATAAAAGGCTTATCTGTTAGTTATATATATATATATAAACTCACTAATAGCAAATATGTATATTTTCTAAACCCTTTAAAACGCCTTACCAAAATCAGATTATATCAATTTATAATGATGCATTTTTTTGTTTTGTTTAACTAAGATATAAAAATATTACTGTTCACAAAAGAAACAAACCAAAACATCGGATTCCAAATGAATATATAATAAAAATACATCACCAATTCACTATTTCTGGGAAAGAAAGAAGAAAAAAAAAAAAAAAAAAAAAAAAAATAGAGGATCATTCCAACCATTTCTCCTCCTTTTTTTTTTATTTATTTATTACCTCTCTTTATGTTGCGTAATCCACAGAACACATTTCAAATCTGCATTAAGTTTTTATTTTTTGTTTTGTTTTGACAATGGCACTTTCTGACGCCAGCTCTATTCCAAAACCAAAACAATTTTTAGCAACTCATATTAATAGCTTTCACAGATAGCAAATTATTACAAATTATTAATCCGTAATCACAATAATTATAATCATAATAATTATGTTTAAACACAATCTATAATAACATTTTTATTCGCTCTTCGGATCTGACACATAGCTTGCATCAGTTTCACAACAAAACCAAATTTGTTTTCATTACACCCAATACCACTTTCACATCAGATCACAATTCTTAATGTGTAAACACTATCATTATTTTATAAGCATGATATATAATTAAACTGATATTTGGGCTTAACGAACAAAGCTCTTACCTCGTGCTCTGTAACTTCTGCGTACAGGAACCATCGTACACGACTGCGCCACTGAGGTTTGTTGACCGTAGTTGGTCGTAACTGAGCATTCTTTTTAAAATCACAATGTTAGAACTACCATATTATCTCATATACCAATACACATGTGCACCAAAGGTAAGGGAATGTTCACTCAAAGAAATAGTCTCGTTTCTTAACGAACACTTTTAATTCAAAATCACACTCACACAACGTCAACACATGACAAGCTACGAAAATAAGAGGTTATATTATTAGAAAATTATATATTTCACTATGTCCATTTATCTGCTTAGTTCTAAAAGCCGGCGACACACCAAGCTTCACTCTTCCACCTTCCGTCTCGTTCGTCCTCTCCTTCTCTATGGGGATTTTCCATTCACTGTTCGTTTTGGACCACTTGGCCATAGTTATCTCCTTGGCGGTCACCAAGTTTAGACATGCACAGAGTCTTACAAAAATCAAGTTAAATTAAGTATAGCATGCTGTTGTGGATGTTTATACTTATCTAAAAGTATATTAGTTAAGAGGAAGTGAAAGGTCTACCGAAATCTATGCAATTTTAAGGGATAATTGAACGATTCTCCTGACTTTAATTTTCAACAATTTTGCTGGCGATTTTTTGCATTATGCAATCTAAATGGTTTTCTACAACTTTAGAATATTATATTTTGATTTTACTGAGACAGTTTTTTTAGAAAAGTAATTAAAAAATTAAAAAACGACCAAAGTTTACTAGATATTTAAAAATATATATATAAGAGAAATTATCTAAATTCTATTATATATAAACTTGAAATACTATTTTTTATCGTTTAAAACAAAAAATATCTCAAAAACTTTATTTGGAACCAAGAAATAACAAAATAATTCAAGAGAGATATTTCATTGATTGCCTGTTTATTCCGAAGATATTTCGCTCTGGACAAAGCGCCATCTACATTTCTTCCCTTTCAGAGGGAAAATTCGACCAGTTAATTATAGAGCACTTCCCTTCAGTCACCATTGAATAGGGACCCCCCCGCTATTATAGGAATGGTCCCCGTTTGCGGTTAGCATCCCCCTCCCCCCAAAAGAAACTCTCCAAAAACTGTTCTTCCTCTACAATTTCAACTGTGGAGTGCTTTGGATTATTTCAGTAATTTTGCAGCTATTTACTTCACAGCGTTTTAAATCTAATGCCAGTGTTTGTTATTGGAATTGACTCTTTATTTGTTCCTGAATTATTTTTTATTTTTCAAAACCTATTTAAAATTTTACTTAGCAGGAAGTTCTTTTGCCCGTAAATTTTGCAATTAAGAGGGAGGGGAAGTAAGAAGTCAGATATTTTCCATCATTTTCTTTGAACATTTAAACAAAAGTATAATAAGACACTTATATCACTGCTTATATACTGTCATATTTTTGATAGGCTGTCATCAGTTGCTTTCATTTCGTACCGAACAGAATGTTATTTTATTGATTTTTTCATATTTGAGTTTTTTACAGACAGGCGTCGAAATAATTTTATGTGCTCCGTTTTGTACATTGACATACGAAACAATCGCTTTATATAAGGAATGCAGGGAAACGTTTAATTTAATAACATAACAATCGATTTATATAAGGAATGCAGGGAAACGTTTAATTTAATAACATATTTTCATACCTACCAACTGTTACGGATTAGCCGTAAATATATGGTTTTCGACCATTTTTGTATGATTGTACGAATAGCTCTAAAATATCCGAATTTCGCTTTTTTAGGGGCGCAGCCAGCGGGAGGGGGGGGGGGGAGTGTCAGAAACCCCTCACTAGGGCCCTAAAATTCCCATATTTTCTGATGTATGACTAACAATCACATAATAATCGTAAATAATTTCAAAAAATAATACGTTTCTAATTTACCATCATTCAGATAGCATAATCGCACTAAAGTAGCTATAAGATCCTAGATCTTTGAAACAACGTATTTGTAAATATCATAACACCAAAAAATCGTTATACAACAGTTTTGATCTACTTAGGTCTAACATAAACTGGAAAGAAAAAAAAAGTTCGTTTTCTAAGTGTTATAATAGTGTTTCAATGCTACATTGTCTTTATATTTCAAGCGGCATACATATCTGATAAAATCAGTCTGATATGATATTGGTATTTATCTGTTCTCCTAAAAAATATTACTCTTTCGCCAATTGAATATAAACAAAACAAAAATTTAGATTACTCTATAATCTAGACAGACAAAATGGATAAAACAGGATATATATAAAATAAAGTCCCCCGTTGGGGTATTTTGTATAACTCGAATACTGGACTATTTTGCAATATAGGTAGCATATTACGAAACTGCAATAATATTGCAACTTGTGACAAATATGGGTTGAGAAAGTTCTACATAGATTCCCCTCCCCCCTTCTTTTATAGAGAAATACAGGTTGAACTAATTGCTTGATTGAAAACTCCCAAAGAAATAATTTAAACGCGCACCTGTTTCTTTTACAGGAGACAAGTGTTCGAGCATGTTCATTCAGAATTGCGGAGGACTTTTTGATTTGAATTGGTTTAGTTGGGTAGAGTAATAATTTTACAGCTATACACGCTCCATAACATTTAAAAAATAAAGTAATAATCACCTCATTCAAAATTCCAATGTTTGGTGTTGTACGAGCTTTTGGTTGTTGAAATTAAGGGCCTGCAAAGCAAAGGGGTTCAAGTGACTTTTCTTAACTTTTGAGGAAATACAGTGCGACTCATAATTAAAAGGACAATCATAGTTTCTCCCAAAATAGCAACAAAAGAACTTCGAATGAGCAACACGAAAACGATAAGATAACTTATTGTAATTGCAACACTTTTAGCATACTTTTCAGCAAAACACATAAATTATTCTGATATTTAAACAGTTCTATATTTTTGTCATTTTGTATTGGCTCATAATTGTAAGGACAGCTGATGTATTTTATCACAGCTACCCTGAGGGTTAAATTGTAGGTTAATAATGATTTTATTATACTGTGGGTCGGAGATTGTTCTTCGTTCAGAACCATTTTTGACTTTACTTGTTTTAGAATGCCTCGTGGAAAAAACTTATTGAAATTCCAAATATATAGAATTTCTTGAAAGTAGTAAGTCTAAAGATATATTAGTAAAGTTATTGAAAGATCGAAAGGTTCTATTAAAAATGTATCAAAAGAGGAATTAATGGTTCAGGACAATGGTTCGAGCAAGAGCGAAACCCAAGTTGTTTCAAAGGGATCGGAGACGAATCGTCCGCATGGCTGCCCCCGAAAAACATGCTTGCTCGCCGAATTGCCGATGATTTGAGTAAGAAAGTTTCAAAGACAACTGTTTCGCGCGTTTTGAATAAAGTCAATAAAGTGAAATACATAAAAATGTATAAAAAAGTATACTTGATGAAACGACATCATCAGCTTTTGCGAAGAGATGCAGTATTAAGATGGATGGTATTAAGATGGAAAATGTGAAATGATAAAATTTCCTATTTTCTGATAAAAACGGTTCAATTTGGATATCCCTGACGGTCCAAAATAGTATTGGCACAATTTAAGGCCCGAGAAAACTTTCATAGGGAGCAGGCGTTTTCAGAGTATGTCTTTAATGTTTTGAGGTACTATTTCTTCAAGTGGAAAGACAGTTTTAAGTATTTGTTACTACAACTATGAACAGACAGAAGTATCTTGAAATCCTACACATACAATTTTTAGCATATGTTTACCTATGGGTGGGGAAAACTTCCTATTTCAACAAGATGGTGCATTATGCCTCACTTCTAATGCTTAAAAAATGATTTGAAGAAATAAACATCGAGCACTTAACATGGCCTGCGTAATCTCCAGATTTATATATTATAGAAAACGTTTAGGGATATCTGGCAAGAAAGGTTTATGTAAACGGAAAGAAAAATTACTCATTGGCAGAGCTTGAAGAGAAAGTTTACGATGTATGAAGTGAACTTGACTCTAATTACTTTGAATGAACTGGTCAGCTATATTCCAGAAAGAATGACTAACTATCTAGAAAGAAAAGACATGCCAAAGAAATATTGATTTCACGAATAATTTTCATTTTTCCCGAAAAACTAAACTGTTCTTATACTTATCCACATGCTAAAAAATCTTATTTTTCGTGTTATTTTATTTCATTCCAAAGACAAGTTTCTGATTTCCATTTTAAACAATATATATATTGTTAAGTTCATCTCTTCTATTTAGCTTTATCATAAAAATAAAATATCTGTTGTCCTTATAATTATGAGTCGCAGAGTACACTATAAAGTTTCTTATTACATTAATATTCTATGAAAATTATTTGCTGTTCAAATACTAAACTCTGGAATAAAGATATTTTTCATAGAATTAAATATAAATAAGATACTTTAAAGTGTATATTCTCAAAACTTAAGAAAAGTCACTTAGACCCCTTTCCTTCTCAATCCGTCAATTAAATTAACCACACAACTTTTTCCATTATTTTTGGTCTTTTCTTAAAGATTCTACAATTTCATTCAAGGCTCTTTATTTTCTTGCGCCAGAATTATATTATAAAGGATTTAACTTATTTTCTTTAAATTCGCACAGTTCGTTTTGTAGTCATTTCATGAAATAGACAATGTGATGAGACTAGTTTTGACCAGTATGATATGCGTTTTTTAATGCATAAATAATTATTCAAAATTTGGTAGGGTTTAACATTAGAAATATAACAATCAAATACATCAAGTTCAATTGAGTTTCTCAAATAGGAAAGAGTGCGTTTATGTTGCATAGTTCCTCAATGTTGTAAAAGTTACTCTGGTAAAAAAAAATCTGAATCTAAAGTATTTAAATGGAAGAATACTGGAGTACGTTAGTTCCGAATTGCAAAAATTTACATTAAATGCATGCATCAGGAGCTATTAATATAGGAAATAACGTCTAACAATGCAACAAAACATAAGTTGTTATATATAATTATATATTATTATTTCTTCATTTATACTTTATGATGAATGCAAACTTTATCATAAGTTCTAAAATTTCTAGTTTATTATTATTTTATAAATGTAATAATCCTTTATAAATTCTCAAACTTTTTTTTATTTAGCCTCTCTAATTGGCAATTTTCTTGGATACCTTGGATTTATTAACTCCCGAAGAATGCATTCTAAGTAAAACTTCCTCAACTTTGGAACTAATGCATTCCAAAATTCCGAGTTCCGTTTGACTCGAACTACTTTTATATCATTTGGACACCACACAACAAAATCGCACCATTTTCTGTCTGTGATGTTCAACTGTCCTTGAACCTGAACCGCCTTGGAGGTGCAAGGAAGTGCACTTGCACACCCCTAGACTCAAAATAATGTAGAAAAAGTGGTATGATTCACTGGAAATATAAGTATGGTAAAGGCTTTAGAATTTTCAATGATAAGAAATGTAATACAAAATTATTTATTGAAATTTTATTAATATAGCCAATTGAAAAACCGAGATTAAAACAATGAATTTGAAGGTGATGGACCCTTCTGAAAATAATTCTACCAGCTTTCACAACTTCATTAGTTGAATAATTTGTTTTCAAGAGACACATGACAATCCTTTTTGTTGTATTATTTTTATTCGAGTAAAATAAGATATTGTCAATGGATGTTTTTGGTTGAATAATCAAATCGTTTCTCAAAACACGATGTGGTGTAAGAAACGACTCTTGCTATTGAGAACAACTACAAATACGTGTTACGTTATACAGAGCTTTAGGTTTATAAAACACACCCAGTTAATTTCATTTAAATAGGAATCTCCTTATCACACCCAGGAGAAAATATTTTCTTTTAAATTAAATATGTACCAACAATTTTTTAAAATTTTCTTGAGTAAATAGACTTGCAAATACATACTAAAAAAAAAAAAAAAAAATACTAATTGAAAGTATGACATATTTGAAAAATAAGTACTTGCTTTTTATCCAAAATAATTGAGGATTGCTAGCTTCACATACTTATATATATTAAAAAAGCGTTTGAAAAACAACTACTGATTAAAGTTTTAAAAAAAATATTTGTTATTATTTCGAGAAAAGTCTAAGCGATCTTCGGTGAATCAGATTAGTGATCAAGCCAAGCCGTATTAAAAGTTTGATTTTAAAATGCAAGTGGTTGTCTGTCTCAAAGTTGAAACACGTGCTTTTAGAGCTTTTATAAACATGTAATTTAATTGAAAAATAAGTAAATTTTACTTTTTTCTTATCATAATGTTTTAATATTTCAACTTTAAGATATCAATATAATTTCATTACGTTGAGTAAAAGAGGAATATCCAAAATCTTTCGACCAGCTTTAGTCAGTCATTACCATCGCTAAAGTTCACACGGTTCCGTGATCATTTCTGGGGGAAACCGACCCTCGTGAATATTAAATCATATAAAAGGTTCTTCAAATAATAAAAAATGCCCTTCCTCTGATCGGTTTAGAAGAATGAAAAAAGAATGATCAAAATTCATCGAACCGTCTTAAGAGTAGCTATAAATATCTTAAAAATGAACATAAATAATGGCATTATGTGTATATTAATACATTAATAAAATACACACCTGCCACATTGATTCACATCAATTAGTAGAAAACAAAATACTGAACAAGGAACAACCTTTTTTTGCAAGACAAAGAGGCTGGTAATTTTTAAACAGCACACATTTCTTATAGTCCTCTAATTTGAATCCCGAAAAAAAAAAAGCATATTTTATGTCAATATTTCATGCAAAAGTTTCACAAACGTAACGCTTCAGTAAAATTAAGGTCATTCGAAATGTGGCCAAATATACATCCATCTAAACAATTCTGACAAAAGATTTATTTTTATTACAGATTGCTTTGTATGTATTTTTTAATTTGAGTCTCGTGTAAAATCGAAATTTTGTCATTGCATCATTTTCATTTCGTGATTTTTAAGTTAAATTACCGTTTCTTTCATATTATCTAGTCCAACCATTATCTTATATATTTTTAGCATTGGATTTAAAATGGATCAGGAAACCTGGTCCCCTCCTTTTTCTAAGAACTGAAGGAAATGTTTAGGGGGCCTTTTAGGGGTGTATTGGACAATTTGCCCTCCACTGGACATGTGAACCCCCGTTGAGAGGGGTGGGAAAGGAAGATAACATCTCACAGGACCCCCTTTGCCACCCCTATAAGTAAGATAAGGGAAAAGATAGGGGAAAGTTTCCCTTACTGGTGGATTTTCCCCATTAATTAATCCCTCACTCAATCAGCTCGCACTGCCATCTATTGGATTACTTTCAAGAATTTTTCTGCTTTGATAGTCTGTTAAGTCTAACAGGTACATATTAATTACAGGATAAGTTTTGGAGAGGTTAAGACTCAGGATTGTATGCACTCTTTCAGAATTTTTTTTAAAAAAAAAAGACTTGTTTTATGGGGTTTTCAACACTGTCCAACATGTTTGGAATCTTGGAACAAATAAAAAAAAATATTTAATTAATAAAAATGCATTATGTGTAAAATAATAATTTCTTTGTAATTTCATGAAGTTTCGATCCGATTCACCCCGCTGTTCCTATTCACCCCATTTTACGGTACTGTCGTTTCTGCCTTTTTAAGGTTGGCGGCGAAACGACAATTTCGTCTGATAAGAAAAACAAAATGTAGCGAATCCAAGTTGTTTTCTGTTGCATTAGTCAAATTTCGAAAGATATATTGTGATTAGCTGAATTTGGAAATTCGCGCATAAAATACATTTAGAAGATTTGTGATTGGATGTTTGAAGTCGTTGCCATTCTGCTGACAGAAATACAGCCGAATTTGGGCGGCACGCAAAAGAATTATATATATAGATAAAATAGCTTCAAAAGTCAGTTTATAATTTAATTATCCTATAGTGAAGTTAAGATTGAAAACGATGAACTTTCTTTGCATAAAGTTTTATTATTAGAAGTAAGGAATTCAGTTGAGGTACGCTTAGAGTCAATGCTTTAATTCATTTCATGCCTAAACTGTTTTTGTGTAAGCAATGAGGAACTTGCACAAGTGAGAAAAATGAGTATTTCTTGCATTTTCAAGTGTTATCCAACGAATATATTTGAGCAGTGCAATTATTTTTTTTCTTTGCTTTCAATTAATCAAAAATTGAGTATCCAATCAAAGCAAAGGTCACTTGACCAAAACTCATACAAAACCGATTCCAGTTACAGATTCCGTCGAAAATTAAGGAACCTGGTCTAAAACAATTTTTAGACTGGTTCATCATCTGCGCGTTGACGTCACACTAAAAAGTAGCTTTTTTCCGCCAAATAGCAAAGTGAAATTTTTTTTTTATCTATCCGTGCTCAAATTTTTGAAAGAATGGTATTGCTTTTCATGATTTCTCTACTTTTATTTAAAAATGAAACTAAAAAACACTACAGTTCCTCATTGCAGAAATTTTCGGATTGGTTGATTGTGCTGTATGGCGTATGAGCAATTGTTAAGCCATAAGCTTGGCGTCCACTATAGTTGAGCAGTGCAGAGCAGAGTGGATTAGAGCCAAATTACAAGTCTGTCAACGTCCATTGTAGCACGAGCCTCGTGCTACAGTAGACGTTGGCAGCCTTGTAATTGGCTCTAGTCCAGTCCGCTCTGCACTGCTCAACTATAGTGGACACCAAGCTATACTGTGCCTATAAAAAAGAATTTTCTAAAGGTTATAACAGTATGTTACCCATTTCGATAGCGTATTAAGTATTTTCAGAAAATTGTAACGAAAGTGCTGAAGAGAATTTTATAGAACAAAGCTTTTGTAATGAGAAGTGACGATAGAAAAAAACCTAATTGATCAACTTAACAATACTCTTATGGCTGATGGGTTTGTCGAGTTTGATAATTTCGATCAATTAAACCAAATGCAAAAGACCAAAGTATATGAAAGACATTTATTTACAAACATTAATTACAACACATTTACTTGAGAATACACGGGAATATACACGTGAATGAATTGTTTCCGAGCATTTTTAATGACTGGAAATTCCGCAATTACTTTTGCGACAAAAGGATAGAAATGCAACTGGTTGATGAAACTTAAAAATGTAGATTTAATAAGACATTGCACTTTCAGTCTCAAAATCCTTACTTTAAGCCAAATCTACTGCGAAAAGCAAGCGAAACGTATTAAAACTTAGTATCTTTTTAAAAGATTTCGTATTAAAAATCAAAAGCCATTATATGGTAGTTTAAGTACAAATTGAAAATTTTACTTAATCCAAGTTAAGTATCGGCAACGGGAATGTTAAAGTATGTAATAACGGAAAGCTTCTTGGATGCGTATTGTGACAATTACTTGCAGATTAAGAAACCTTAAAAATTTCAAAGTTGACGTAAAACAGCAACACCAGTGCTAAAAAGTTAGAGCTTGACAATCTTAGTTGAAGTTTTATTCTACCTTCGCTCTGCACAAACTCCATCTTTGCAGGCTTGGCACTTCTCTGAATTGTGAGGATTCTTTGGTTTACCAGGTCTTCGGTTAAGCTGTATGGGTGGTCTTGCAAGACCGTAGAATACGTGAGCTACTCTGTTGCAAATATTCCAAAGCACCTGTAAAAGAAAAAAAAATTAAGAGAGTTTGATAAAGCTTACTCGTTATTCTATAAAACTAGTCGTTTATCTTCCTTTAAGTTTTCAGTTAGAATATTTAACTTCATGAAATTAGAATTTAATTACAATAAACTTTGTTTAAGAACAAATTCCATCAGAGTTTTTAAAAGTTGAACATGCTTCGAAAATTTTTTCAAGTAGACATGGGCGTTTGATTATGCTCCGAAACGTCTTTCCAAAAATTTTATGTATAAAAATTTTAATTTATTATACAGCATAGAGTAATGGAACATTGTTCAAATTTTTAAATATTACTTTAATTTGTAGAACGAAATTGACGAGCAAAACTAGTAAATATGTGTCAAGTATTTTGAAATTGCACCGAAGGAACATGACATAAACAGAAACAGACTCTGGGTGCTTCATAACGATTCCTAACATAACGGAGCCAATTCGGACTTTCTCCCTATTCCACAACGTTATACAACCTCGCCCCTCTAATCATCTAATGCAGATAGTGGCCAATACAAACCAAACGGGCGTACACTAACTGATACGAGAACTACTGATGTGTCGGAACATCTATTAAGACTGAGTAATTGGTAGTTGAGACAACACCAAGCGATCTGACAATAGACTGTGGCTTTTTACTTTGAGAGAATACTTTATCTAACGCAGGAGCTGAATCAAAACAATTGCTTCTTAAATGGGGAAAAACAGAATACCTCCATCAAGCAACACGACAAATGGGATTCAATCTCCGACACTTTGATATGCCAAGTTTTCACAGGTCAGTATTCACATTACTGGAGGAGACTTGTTGTATTTCAGATTTATTACTCGCAAGGGTCAACGCAAGGGCCAAACTGCACCGGAGGATGTCGAGAAGAGTCTCTCAGCGTTACGAAATCTGATTTAAAGTGTTTGGGTAGGAAATTTTTCAGAACACATTTTCACATGGCATATTTAATATTTTTACATATTGAAGTATCAATAGTACTTCAAAAATTAAGATTCTCGCTCTTTAGGATCCACCAAGAAAAGCATCGCAGAAAATAACTCGGTTTTAAAAATACAGTCTGGTAACGCAGGCTTCGATCCTGGTTCTGCTCGCATGATATGCTTGATGGCGGAATGTTCCATCATTCAGATTACGAATCAACCGATTTTTAAAACGTATACATTAAAATACAGGGGTTGAGGGTTTCATAACTAGATAACAGAAAATTTTTTTGCGCAAATTAGGATCACTCTTCAGAGTGTCGCTCAAAAGCGAATATTTGCTTGTAAAACTGATTTCGTAACATTAGATTGAATACATTTTGGGAAAACATTTACCTTTTCTATTTCTTCGGGGTACCACATAGCTGGTTCGTATCGTTCTCCTTGGCAGCTATCACATTGTTGTCCATACAGGCGATACGCCACTACTCCAGTGTTGTTGGAGAACGCACACCAAAAGGTTATTCGACCTTTCATCGAAGTCCAACCATGACCACAAGCCTACAAGATTAAACGAGATTTTTTCTTTAAGACTTGCAAACCTCAGTGCTATTCATTCCGTTATAACAGCATTGTAATTTTTAAACTGTTTCATGACATTAACACCATCGTGCTAAACATTGAGAAAATTGCATCAAGATTACCAACAAGAAAGGTTATAAGATAACAATTTTTTCGCATTCAAAATTGTGATATGCGTTTTCCAACATCGCATCCATACTCTCAGCTGTTCCAAAGCTTGGTTGTGATATTTTATCTGAAGATTAATTTCTTGTACAATCAAGTTTAAGCGTGCCGAAATTTAGACTTTTTTGCTGAACAATTCAGATTTCGTCACACAACAGAAAATCAGAATAGTAATTGCGAGTAGTATGTCTCAAACAGCTACTCAATAAAAATGAGTGTTTACAGTTTTGACACAAAATAACGCCTTAAGGAATCACTTTCGTAATTTAGATTATTCGAAGGCAATAAAAGTATACATACCTCGCAAGCAAAACGTACTTTGGCCGAATCGACAAATGTGTGCCATCTTCCAGAAGGTTTCGTGGGAACTGAAACAAGCCTCCAAGAATGGGGAACAAAACGATAGAATAATTTCATAAAGATTAACTGCCAAACTACTGTAAGATTGCTACATGGAAAAAAAAAATACACTGAAAACATTTTGTACAAAGATAATTTAATATTAAATTCATAAGTTCGGAATTCACAAAGGTAAATGTTTGAAACCAGTTTCAGATTTTATAAAGTATTTTGAGTGCTAACATTACTTTTCAATCACAATTGTTCTTGAATAAAGATATATTTTTAAATTTAATCAACTAAACAGCCCATGTTTTTATCTCTTAACTGCTGTATGCGGTCTAACAGACCGCGAGTCATTTTTTGTGGAATGTATCGAATCCCTAAATATTTCCTCTTAAGATTTTCATATTAATTTTTCCCAGATACTATGTTTCTTAAATTTTAAACTGCTCTTAACAAATTTGTTTGGCGCAGATGGACCACGTATTGTCCTTGCGCCAAAAATAAACAACCCAACCACAGCAGTTAAGAGGTTAAAATCATTTAACTAGTTAAATTAGCATTTTCCACTTACATAAGAGCCTTAAATTCCAATTAATCTGTGACCACAATTCAGTATCTAATTTATTTCCGTCACCTGCCGGCGATTATCTATTCATTGAGAAAAGTCAAAAAAAAAAACTTTCAACGCTTTCTAATCTGACAATATATCATCAACGAATCAGCAAAAGTTCCCACGCACTGTCAAACGCAAATGAATGCATCATCTCGTAGAAAGAGCGCTCAATGTTTCTCTTAGGGTTAATTTTAAGTGAAAGAAAATGTGAGCATGCCATCACAGTTTCTCATAAGCCGAAAGATGATACTTTAAATTTTATTAAGTAGACTGAAGTTCTTTTCCTCTTTAAACGACAGGTCAAAAAACTTTGTTTAGATCCGTTGGTCTAAATATAAGATCTAAAATCTAAACATTTATAAAAATGTTTTTTTTTCCCCTTTCATGTTTAATTTCATTGCTTATTTCTTAATTTAACATTAAAGTCCAAAATTAACTCAAATCAATACATTCTGGAGTAACAGGGTGTTTAACAAGCTACATTTTTTTTTGGCAGGGAATGTGCAACCCAAATTAAACATCTTGGATATTTAAACTGCTGTTATAGAAACATAAGATTCCAACTTAATGATAAATACAGCCGTGCTTGAATAAATAAAGTTCTTACTTACCCTCCTAGAATACTTCTATGATAAGTTGGACTTACCATGTCCGTTTTATGATCGGCACAGCCAAAACAGCTGGCGTCGTTGTGATGGAACACATTGCAAGATATCTGTTACTGTGCAGCATTGGTGGTCCTACTGGTGTAAAGACGGGTGTTGAATACACGACCATTTCCGTTTTTTGATTCAAAAATCTGAAATTTTCAAAATGGAGTTCACACTTGATGCCATTGTATGTTACATAATATAAAAAATGGCATATAAACACAAAAAATAATGTTACATCGACTAATGATGGTTCTTGTGGTGGTCTCGTATACAAATAACAGATACAACTCCTAGACACAGGAGATCTCTAGTGGATAGAGTATCTGGCTGGGAAACCAAAGGCCGCACGATTGATCCCCAGCGACTGCACTACGCTTTATTGGTGATTATCGGACAACTGAATTATGCTGCTATCTATCGGCACATTCTGAAAATACTTAACGACTTGCACAGTCATCTTGGCATCTCTCTTCCAAACAGCAAGAAACCTCCGGCGACTCTTTTTTCACGTGCAAGCAACTCAATCGTTCGTCCCTTAGCGATTCATTGGGAAGGGACTCTGTGGTGGCCTCGTGTACAAATAACAGATAACTCCTAGAAAACCAGAGGTTTCGTGTCTAGGGGATAGAGTATCTGGTTTGGGAAATCAAATGTCTCACGATCGATCCCCAGCGACCGCAAAAAATGAGCACCACGCTTTAGTTCTAAATTGAAACGTTTCTTGTGCCATTAAGACGTTTAGAAAACCAATAGATTTATGTAAAATGACATGAAAAGGTCCAGCTCAGAATAACCTTTATTGAATATAGGCGAAAAAACGTCAGTAGACTATTAGGTAGGACGAAACTAGGAAGCAAGAGTAACAACACATTGGTCATACTGCAACCCCGTCGCTACCGAAATTTGAGGGGATAATTAAAGCAAAAGAAATGCGTATCGAGACAATCTTTAAAATAATCGATTTTAACACCATACCTACAATTTAAGTTGCAAAGCGTTCATGCTCAATTTACTAGAATTTCTCACCGGGATCTTGGTACAAACTATCAGAGTCTAATTCCCATAGCAAAGATACTCCAGACGTGATACTTACAAATGCAAGAACCTTCCAAGTTTACTGTGTTTGACAATTAAAATGTAACCGTTGATTCATGTTAATTACGTCCTACCGCAGTTTAATAAGACTTCTACATTTATCGAAGCGTAAGCATAACTACCAGGAAACTTGAAATACAGAAAAGTGAGTTTTAAAAAATGGGGACTTTCTGTACACAGCTTTTGTTTGAAGTGAATTGTATTGATTAATTAAAATTATAACAGTGATCAAGCTGCGTAACAGCATAGTTTTGCTTATGTCTCCTTCAAAAAAAAAAAATTCATTGGCCTGCTCCACTCATTTTTGATAATGTTTGAAGTAAAATGCATATTCATATCTTATAAATAACTACAAAAATACTCACCAAGTATTTCAAAATTCTTTCAGAAAGAAACTTAATCAGTCACTACAGTAAAATGTTTTTATAGTAAGCCTCAAACACCTTGTTTATACTAAACTTCCAAACTTTTTGAACAGAGTAGCTTTAAACAATTGGGAAGTTTTCGTCAAGTACCGGACTTTTATACTCTTCAGTCCTGCATGCATCATGTTGAAAAAGCGTCTGGCACGTGCAGCAAGGACACATAGTATACACGTGCACATATATATCAACCTCCTCTTCTTCAAATATCGAAACTCAGACTCACTACTTTTAATATATGAGGCAATGACGTCATTTAAAAAACTAGGTTAGGTTATTGGTTGTGTTCCTATTTGTGTTTATGAGTTTCATCTTTCAACTATTGTAGGCAACACTAATCAAGAAATAGCAATTGGTTATGTTTCTAGTCCTGGCTTGCACACTTTGGGCGAAGTAAATATCTTTAGCTACCATTTGTTAAGTATTTTATAACAAGTATCTCATAGAGCTTGTATCTTGATAGAGGTTTGTCCTTTAAATGCGGTTTTGAAATTGAAATTTTTTTTTATATTCAAGCCGAGAAATAATTTGAACCACTAAAATATGAAGGGGATAGTAATTGAGAATCCAATTGTCAAAGAAGTTAACGTATTGAACATTTAAAAAGTTAAATGTAAATGCTTCTTTAAGATATATTTCTTTAATTATGTAAAGTACTTTTGTCATAGCGGGTGTCAGTGATATTTTATAGTGTATTCTTAGTTTTGTAAGACACTCTTCAGCAGATTCGAATATTTTCTTATCTTAGGGTTGTGACTCTATGATAACGCAAGGTAAAGGTGCTGGGTTTGAATCCTATATAAACTTAGAAGTTCATATTATAATTCAGAATCTGTATTTAAACTTGAGGGCCTGATCTTTTTTATACTTATTGTGCATTCTAAACGAGTATATTGGCTATACTCAGTCATTACCAATTGGCAGAATTTTCACTCACCGTGTAAATAGTATTGGCATAGAGCCTTGCTTTACGCTGTATAGTCTTGCTTTTCAAAGTGAGTAATCACGGCGGTGATTGTGACAAATAGCATTGGTTGTCTGCTTGTCGGGAGTTTTCCAGGTTTTCTCATATTCGAGACGCAAATGCGTCACAGTTTCACCTTAAAAAACCTCTCGGAAGGCATTCTTCTTTTTCAACACCTCATCTAATGATATCCCGGTACAGTAAGCCTTCGAGTGGTTTTCGTGTTAGAAAATTTTCAATACAACCAACCGAATAATTATTCGAACATTCATAATAATCATCATCTCGGGTAATTCATTCGACAAATCTTCCCATACCACGCTCTCCACAAGTTAGCACCTCTCAACGTATAGCGCACTCACGTCTTAAATGTTTGTATAGCATTTGAGACTCTTATGTATCGAGGCTCGCCTAATACTGTGCGTAGTAGTTCATGGTTTCAAAAGTGAATATACACGGCGGGGATTCTGACACACAGTTTACTTTCAGAAGCTTAGATTTTCCGAGTATTCTCCTATTCGAGACGCAATAGGGTGCAGTTTCTCTTTTAAAAGACTTCCTAAAAGATGTTCTCTATTCAACGATGTTCCTGCAAAGTATGACCTGTATAGTTCTATATAGTAGAGTATAAACTCTGTAGTAAATTGTCATTAGATACAATTATATTGGGCGGAGAAATTTACGAAATGGATTAAAATCTATCACAAATTATTAATTAAAAAATTATAAACTAAACAAAATATAAAATCATGAAATAGCATCATTTGAAGTTTATGGTTTAGTTGGAGTTTTAATAAATTAAAAGCCTGTTAGCGCTTTCAGCAGTTAAAAACTGGGGGTGTGGAACATCGCACAACTTTCAATTACACTATAATACTGGCGTGGGTTTGTGTCATTTACCAAAACACTTCGTCAAAATGGTGATTTTGGCTATATATTTTTAGATAATCCTTATATAATCCTTTGTTATAAGCGAAACTGAGGTGAGAAGAAGAAACGATCCTTGATGAGGTATGCTCAAGGCAAGAGAACTCAGTGTTGAAAGCATTCCTTTTTCAACTTTTTACGCCACTAAAACATTTTTACGGGAATTTCGGGAGGTGGGGAAGTTTAGAACACCTTAAGAGGCATTACCAAAGCGATTTTTATCAAAATCGTGGGAGTCGTTTTTTTGCAATAATTGAAAAACATAATTTTTTCTATGGCAGCTATCTTATGTGCATTCGCAATTTTGACGAAAACCTTAATGGTAGCCAATGGCCACCACTAACCATGGGCACCATGGCCACCACTAACCCTCATCCCAAATTTGAACATAGTAAGTTAATTTGCTCGGGAGTTATGCTGACCGTAGACACACAGACACACATACATACACACAGACAGACATTTTTTCTAGATAACTTTTTTGAAATCAGGTTGTTCCAAAACTTGGAGATATGCAAAAAAAAAAATCGATTTTTTTTCTTTTAATTTTTTTTTTTTTTTTTTGGATTGAATGCTATACTTTCATTACCCTATGTATGCATATGGGTAATTGAAAGTAAAAAGCCATAATTTGACCATTCAAATTATTTTCCATGATGAATTAACCTGTCCACAGCCCTAAATAATAGAACTCTGTGGAAAAGCCTTCATGTAACTCCCAAAAAAGGTTTTAATGAGAATATAAGCATACTCAATAAAAATTCGATGTATTAATCATAAGCCGATGGAAATAGGGTTCAATAATGATTCGATCACTTGCCGATGAATATAATTTATTCTACATCAGAGTCATATCCCGTAAATCAATAAACATAATTCAATATAAGATAAATTGCGCGTTGCTTGTATATATTGCGACCGTGACGAACAATTACAAGTATAGCGCAGCCTCCCCACCCCTCATTATAGTACACACCGGCGCTCGTGAATTATGTTTGTTTTCATAATTTTGTTCTTGAAAGATGCGCATATTTTAATTTAAACATTTTCCTAAAAAAATTATTTTTGCGGCTAAACATTTCAGTTACACTAACTTTCATTTAAATACTTTTGGTGGTCTCGGGGACAAATAATAGAAACAAGATCTAGACACTAGTGGTCACTTTTGCCTAGAGGTGAACACGCCTGTCTACTGATCTAGAGTCCCTGGTTCGACTTCCTGTTAGCGCACATCGCTACATACTCATTTAGAATATGAAAAAAAAGTTTCAAAAGGCTAACTTCAAAAATGATGAACACGAAACATTTCAAAACATGATCAATGATAAAAAAATTATAATTTTGAGAAAAATGCACTTTTAAAAAACAGAAGCAAATAATTGTTTTCTATATGCAATCTATGTATTTCAAAATTACTAAGAAGGTTAAATATACTCTTTTATTTTATAACTAGCTAAATACCCGTGCTTCGCCACGAAATTTTACCATGTACATTATTTTAGCCAGCGGCGCAAAATCGAGATCACTTCGCTCGTTGAAAAAGTAATTGACACATAAGCACAGGCTTACTTAACTCGTTGAAAGGTTCATTGCTATGCTAATATGAGCTCGCTTTGCTCGATGAAAAATTCATTGCTGCGTAAGCGTAAGGTCGCCTCACACACTAAAAACTAATTGTTACGTAAAGCGTTAATATTAGAAGACCCTCCCTTGACGAGAAACAATACAAAATTTCCCCGTTAATAACTATAATATAACACCCCTTTAAGAATATTTTAACACGTGATGTTTGAAAAAAGCAAAATTAGAAGGTTTAAACTACTTATGTTGAAACTTTCAGCGTTCGAGGCCTATTAGAAGTCGCTTTGTGTGGAAATATTAAATAAAAATTCATTAAAAAACAAATTACAATTTTAATGTTCTTTTTGTCAAAAGTTCAATTAGAAGGCCAAAACTATTTGTGTTGAAAATTTCAGAGCTGTAGCCCTATTAGAAATCGTTTTGTAAAATATTTATTAATTAATTAAAAAAGTACTAAATAAAAATTTAAAATTCTGTTTTTAAAAAAGTCCAATTAGAAGGCTAAAACTACTTACGTTGAAAATTGTAGAGCTATGGCCCTATTAGAAATCGTTTTGAAAAATATTTTTAATTAATTAAAATAATTAATTGAAAAAGAACTAAATAAATATTTAAAATTCTGTTTTTTTTAAAGTTCAATTAGAAGGCCAAAACTTCTTATGTTGAAAATTTCAGAGCTGTAGCCCTATTAGAAATCGTTTTGTAAAATATTTATTAATTAATTAAAAAAATTAATTAAAAAAGAAATAAATAAAAATTTAAAATTCTGTTTTTCAAAATATCAATTAGAAGGCCAAAACTACTTATGTTGAAAATTTCAGAACTGTAGCCTTATTAGAAGTTTTTTTGTAAAAAAAATTGTTAATTAATTAAGAAAATTAATTAAAAAATAACTAATTAAAATTTTAACATTCTGTTTTTCAAAACTCCAATTAGAAGGCTAAAACTACTCATGTCGAAAATTTCAGAGCTGTATCTCTATTTGAAGTCCCTTTGTAAAAAATAAATTAATTAAAAATATTAATTAAAAAAGAACTAATTAAAATTTTAACATTCTGTTTGACAAACATAAAATTTGAAAGCCAAAACTTCCTATGTTGAAAATTTCAGAGCTCTACTTCAATTTTAAGTAGGTTTCTATAGATCCACAGAGCCACAGACACAGACACACATTTTGTTTTATTATTATAGATATGAATATCAACTTTTGATAATAATATAAATTGATTAAAACTACGTTGCAATTTTTTTTTTCTTCCTGTAATCAGATTATGATTTTTTGATATTTGTGGAACATTTTTGCACATTGCATTTTAGTTTAGAGAATTTCTTTCTTTTTCATTACAAACTTTTATTTGGCTTCCAAAAACAAAAATGGCTGTTTGGGTAATTTTTATCTACAAACATTTTATTTACGATAATATCGCTATGTTATGCTGTACATATTCTATGGGTTTTTGCTGCAAAGGGTCTATAATGCGAGAAGGTCTTTGGATAGAAGTAGTTAGAAAATGCCGATCCTGAGCCAGGGCGGAATGGGACGAGGGATGATGACGTCACCGGAAGTGGGCGTGACCGGATATGACGTCACATGAAATGACATCACCGGAAGTGGAATTGAGTTGTTCCCCTCCCGCTGCTGTTTTAGTTTCGGTTTCGTTATAAGCTGTTTGTGTATGACGTCACAGTGGGAATGACGTCATAATGTGTTTTATATCAAAGTTTTGAGAGGTGGCAACACTTTTTAGTTTCGGTTTATCTTTCAGATGGAGTTGAGTTGTTCTAGGACTGCTTCTAAGTGAATAACTTAGAGTGATAGGCTTTTATTGCTTGACGTCACAGTGGGTATGACGTCATAATTTGGTTTACGTTAAAAGTTTTAAGACGGTGGCAGCACTTTTTAGTTTCGGTTTATCTTTAAGATAGAGTTGAGTTGTATTTATGCTGCTTCTAAACGAAAATGTAATAGTGATAGGCTCTAATTGTATGACGTCACTGTGGGAATGCAGTGGGAATGACGTCAAAGAGAGAATATGTTAAAGTTTAACTTTTTAAGTGTGGCAACACCCTGATATAGTTTTAAAGAGGGATGCGTGATGGGTCGAGGGGACGATGACGTCATTGGAAGTTGAGTTGTTCTAGGGCTGCTTCTAAACGAATAACTTAGAGTTATAGGTATTTTTACTAGTGACGAAATATCTGTAAGAGATATTGTCTAAACTAAATATTCTTCTCTGATTGGTCGGTTTTAGACACGTGACTAAATACTCTCTTCTCATTGGCCGATTTTAAACACGTAACTAAATACTCTTCTCATTGACTGTACGGTTTAGTCAGACAGTTTTCTTGGTTTGACAGTAGTGGTGCCATTTAGGGGTGAATTTAAGAGATATTTACATTAAATTTCTAAGATCAGAGATACATGCAAATAAAAATCTTAACACGACTTTTAAATTTAATAAAAGTGAAGGCCATTTGCTAAGGGTCTAAAGAACCCTAACCCCGAGCTACACGTAACATTTCAATATTTTACCAAACAATTGTTAAAATATCGACTATCGGATGTTGCCTTCATGGGAACTCATCTACCCACCCACCCTTCCCTAACCAATTTTGAATAAGCTAATTTGAAAGACTTTAGAAAATGTTAATTATTTTTAAGCTAAATTTTAAAAGTGAGGACCCACCTCCGGTCCGATACCTCTTTTAAGAAGAATTGGTACCGCCTCACTCCTCCCTATAAAAAGAAAAAAACTTATTCCAAAGAACGTATATTTCTTTGAAATATGAGGTCACTATCCAACCTTCCAATATTGAATTTCATGAAAATTTTAGTCTGTCTAAACATTTTTTCATGAAAATTTTAGTTTTGAAACAAACTATTTAAACACTAATGTAAAAAAAAAAAAAAAAAAAAAAAAATATTTTTAATAGAAATTTTTACTAATATCTAGTTGTATGTAGCTTTTTCCGAAAAAACTTAATGAATTTCACGAAAATTTTAACGTACCCTTAACAGTTTTCATGAAAATTGTAATTTTGATACAAACAAATTTAACTTTAGTGTTACAGTTTACTCTTCATACAAATGTGCAGAAATATCTTAATTTTTTTAACTAGCATTTCTTTGTTTATGATGTTATTACCAACGACTCCCAATTGGCTCCCAATGGCTCCCAATACCTGTTAAATGTTCTCAATACCTGTTAAATGCTTCCTAACTGCTCCCTAACTGCTCCCAATACCCGCTAAATGCTCCCTAACTGCTCCCAATAACTGTTAAATGCTTCCTAACTGCTCCCAATACATGTTAACTGCTCCCAATACCTGCTAAATGCTCCCTAACTACTCCCAATGGCTCTTGAGTCCCGATAGTTGAGCTTTACCCCAATAAACTTGATAGAAATTAATCTGTCTATGTTAGTTATATTAATCAAATAGTTTTTATTGTACAATGATACTTACTTAAGTTGATGAATAGCAACACAGAACTAGCTGCTAATGCTGAATAGAGATCTGATAACTGATTTTGGATAATCTAATGCCAAAATAAGAGAGAAAAAGTAACATACTTGAACATCTTACAACTAAGAATTCAAAAGTGAACGTGAAAATTTACTTTACGAATAAACATCATGTCTTTAAAATGTGTACGAATATCACTAAATAAGTTAAAAAAGTAACATACTTAAACTCTCTACGATAATTTTTTTTAACATTAACGTAAAAAGTTTATTTTACAAATAAAAATCACTTTAAAATGTGTAAAAATATCCTTAAATAAGAGAAAAAATAACTTACTTAAAATTTCTAAGATAAATATTTAACCTTTACGCGAAAATTCCCTTCATATATAAAAATCACGACTTTAAAATATGACATGCAAGAGAAAAGTATTATACTTAAACTTTCTACGACAAATAACTTTAACATTTACGTAAAACTTTACTTTACACTTAAAAATCCGGACTTTAAAATATGTAGAAATATCGCTAAATAAAAGAAAAAAGTGTACATACTTAAACTTTGTACTACAAATAACTTTGACATTAACGTAAAATTTTTTCTTCACATATAAAAATCACGACTTTAAAATGTGACGTGTAAGAAGAATTAGCATACTTAAAATTTCCACGACAAATAATTTTAACCTTTACGCAAAAATTTACTACATACATAAAAATCATGTCTTTAAAATATGTAGAAATATTGCTAAATAAAAGAAAAAGTAACATACTTAAACTTTGTACGATAAATAACTTTAACATTAACGTAAAAATTTACTTCACATATAAAAATCACGACATTAAAATGTGACATGTAAGAAGAATTAGCATACTTAAAAGTTCTACGATAAATAATTTTAACATTTGAGAAAAAATAATTTTTTGTGAAAATTTAAGTGAAAATTTACTACATATATAAAAATCATGTCTTAAAATATCGCTAAATAAAAGAAAACAGTAACATACTTAAACTTTCTACGACAAATAACTTTAACATTAACGCAAAAATTTACTTTACACATAAAAATCACGACTTTAAATTTGACATGTAGGAGGAAAGTATAACATACCTATAATTTCTACGACAAAGAATTAAAACATTGCCATTCATGTCTTTAAAATGTCTAACTTTTAGAAAAAAGAAACACTAAAAATTTACAAAGCAAAGAATTTAAAATTGAACGTGAAAATTACCTTTACATGTACAATCATACTCTTATATCAACGATAAATAAGATGAAAAAGAAACTCTAAAACTTTATAAGGCAAAGAATTTAAATAATACGCGAAAATTTACCTCACATATAAAAATTATGTCTTTCAAATGTGTAAGAATAACGTTAATTAGAGAAAAAGAAATACTATAAATTTATAATTTAAGGAATTGAAACAATACGCGAAAATTTATTTCACATATAAAATTTTTATCTTTAAAATGCTAAATTAGAAAAGAAAAAAAAAAATAACGTACTTAAACTTTCTTCGACAAAAACTTAAACAATACTCGAAATTTTCATACACACTTATTTTCTTAGGTTAATGTTAAATAATGGGAAATTTAACAGAAAAAAATTTTCAAAGATAAAATATTTTAACCTTTACACGAAAATTTACTTCACATATAAATATCATGTCTTTAAACTTTAACGTGACAATTTACTTCTCATATACAATTAAACTCTTAGGTTAATGTTAAATAAAAGAAAAAGTAACATACACAAAAATTTCTAAGATAAGCATAACGTAAAAATTTCATATCATGTGTTTAAAATGTAACATATAAGAGAAAAAAAACTAACATACTTGAACTTTCAATAGCAAAGAATTTAGGCGTTGGCGTAAAAATTTACTTTACATATAAAATTCACGTCTTTAAACGGGATGATAAGCATGTGACGGTAATTAGCCAATCAGGTTAGCGGTAGGTGATACGCCACTCGCCGGCATTTTTAGACCGGAGGATGAGTCACGCTAAAACTTGTTGGAACAGGTCGGGAGATTTGTACAGCAAGTACGGGAAGATTAGCACATGACGGTAATCAGCCAATTAAGATAAAGATCGACGCGCAAGCAGCAGGTGATGCTGTGGTGTGTCAGCAGGTGTTTGAGATTATCGTTTTCCTACTTTGCCTTTTTCATAATGAAATGTTTGTGAAAACTTGGAATGAATGAAGTGGATTTCAAAGACACATTAGTAAGTGAAGGTAGAATTCGCATGGACTTTCTTCCAAAAAAGTATGATTCACTTGGAGAATTTAAGATCATTTCTACTTGAAAACTTTTCTATTATCAAAAGCATTGAATATCTTTCAAACTCAGTGGGATTATATGCTACAATACGGGTAAAACTTAACAAAATTGCTTCATAGAAGAAAAATAGCAAGTGATTTAAAATGAATACTAGTTATAGATACTCCAAAGAAAAATTTCAAAATCTACTTTTCAATCGGAAAAGCAATACAAGTTGGAAATTTATGTTACTTCAAGAAAGACTTAGACAATTTACTTTGTAATAATATACGTTAAGGTGTCATATTAACTAGTGTAATAAATGCTGACTAAGGATTATTTTACTTATCAATCTAAGAAAGATGAATTGAGGGAGAATATTAAATAAATTGTAGATATTAAATACATTATAGATATCATTCAAGTTTTGAAAATCACCTGCAAGACTTTTAAAACATCTTAAGATAATTTGAAAGAAACTTGCGAATTATATGTAAAAAGTTATCTTTTTATATTCTAAAAGGAAATCACAAGTAATTTAGTTAACTTTTTTCATGGTAACACTCATATTCAATGACATGTTTTAAAATTTTACCTTCTTTACATGATAATAGTTATACATTTTTTCAATCTCAGATGCGATATACTATTATTTCTAATATATATATTATGAATTGTGTAAAGTTTTTAAAAGAGTATATGCAAATCACCAATCAGAAACATAAAAATATAACATCATCCAAACAAATTAAAATAATAAGATATTTCCCTTAGTTGAAATAGTTAACTACTCATGTGATGGAATATACTTAGAATATTTAAATATTGAAAAAAAGTTTGCTATGCAAACTTAAAGAATTTTTTTTCTTCTGAAAAACTAGTATAAATTAAAAAAATGTATAGTTTGTTACTATATAAAATTGAACATTATCTAGACAGACTAAATTATACGGGAAATTTTTTATTTGAGAGGTATAGACAATATATCATTAATATAGAGATTTTTAACTTCCACCCATAATTTCTAAATAACTTATACATAAATTTCAGAAAACTGAAACGGAATGTGTTTTACAAGAACTAACGCTGACTAAAAATTACTATTCATCAAGTGCTAATATTATTAGCACTTTATAATAATATTTTTTAATATGAATTTTTAATTGATATTATTATAATATTAAACTGCTACTTTGGGGTGCTTTTATTCAACATAAAAAGTATACATTTTAATAATTACATTGGTAAATATACCATTGTCCGATAAAAGTAACGTATTTAGGAGATACATGCGCATCTATAAGAAGGCAATATAAATGAAGCCATCAGAAATAGCAGCATGTTATCAGTCTAGATATTGTTATACAAGGTTATAACGCGTGCGCAAAGATAAGATTGCGAAAAGTTTCTTTATGACTGCTTTATTAATTTTTCTACAAATGACTATCAGTTATACCTAATTTGTACAAAAACCAATATAAATAACCGAATACACAAAAAAATTACATTTAATAGGATTTTATTAAAAACTAGGGGGCTCCGCCCCATGCTCGCTGACGCTCGCCAACCCCCTGAATTGCTATGCAATCCCCTTGACTCGCTTTGCTCGCCTCAAAATGAAGCAATTAAAATATGCCCTAGCAAAAAGCTATATCAACTGCATAATGCCATGAAATTGAAAACGTTTTGTTATTTATGAAAAGCCAGAATACTTGCCACGTCATTATCCTACGGCTATCAAGACGCGTTAAGCAGGGACAGTGTGGTAGCGTAGTAGAAAGTTCTTGGAAAACAACAAAAATGAACAGTATCGTACATATATTTAAAAAAGATCGGTTATTTCATTGAACAATTACAAATTACGGGCTATCGTATGAAGCGCTAAAATAATTAAAGTTTTTATCGAAATTTCTTAATGAAGAAATCATATGTTCGCATAATCATTTTTGCGATACTTAGAAAATAAATTAAAACAGTGAAAGGCCAATTATCCGGCATTCAACAAACAGGAATTTTTTGAAAATCAAATTTGGCGAGAAAATTAGCCCTATTTCGCCAAAAGTTTTTTTATTATTTCATATGAGATTTTGAAGTTGAGCGAGTGGTTTTATTCGTTATTTTGATAGTTTTCAATTTGTAATAGCTAAATTTGCACTGATTAGATATGAATATAGGTTCAGATTTACTGCACAATGCCTCTTAGCGAATTTTTGAAAGTTGGTGATTTGCAACCCGGCGTCCTCCGGAAAATGCTCCAGCAGATAACTTTTCCGAAAAGTCTGGTTTATCCGAAATTCCAATCCAAAAGAAATATACACATCTTGAATCTATGTATTCTTGCATAATCGTAACTATTAAATCAATACGTTTTAAATAGGCTATAATTTTATCTGTAGACTGTAATAAGGAAAACCAAAAATATAGCGAATCCAAGTTGTTGCTGTTGCCAGATGTATTAGTCAAATTTCAAAAGATATATTGTGATTGGCTGGATTGCTGAATTTGGGAATTTGTGCATAAAGTACATTTAGAAGATTTGTTTTAAGTCATTGCCATTCTGCTCACAGAAATACAGCCGAATTTGGACGTTACGCAAGAGAATTATATATATAGATATTAATAGACTAAAATACATTCAATATAAAGCAAATACATAATATACAATTAATAAAACTTCACAAAATAAATTATATTTAATAGATTTTTATTAAAAGTATTAATGAATTACAATCTTCTTCCATGGTATGCTTTAAAGATGCCATTAAATATAATGTAATATATATATATATAAATAAACAAAGTACGTGGATGATATTTAGCAATTTTGTTTAATATTGTAATAACTTTTGTTATTTTTAGAAGAAAAAAAATTGTTTTTTAAACCAAAAATAAAAAAAATAAAAAATTAAAAAATAGGCGTAAAAGTAATTTCCAAACATATTTTGATACTCACTGTAATACTCATTTATTGCCCATTCATTAATATAGGTCGAAAAACGGAAACACTCGAAAATAACTTTCTGAACAATTCATAATTTTCTTCTTTAGAAAACAATTATTTTAAGCATACGAACAAAATGAATTATTTCTTTTAAACGGTTCTTAAGTTCTAAATACTTTCCTTTTCAGCAGAATTGAAAAAATAATGTATTCAATGTTTTTAATTAAAAGAATAGTAAATCCCAATTTTGAAATATCTTGCGAAGTTTCCGAATGGTACAGAAATCCAAAAAAAGTTTCGAAATCGACGGATATGCAACCGACTTAAATCCCTCCACTTCGCAGGTGACGTCATTGCCGACACCTGCTAAATAACCAATGAAAGTGATCCTTTCCCCTCTGTGACCCAACAGCGAGTAGGGAATGGTAATATGCCACCGGGCCGGTCAGTGTCTGTAAAAAATGGGCCGGTCCGATACGAAGTTTTATTTTTTAAATCTTTTTTTTTTCCAATATAAATAGTTGCTTTCCTTAATGTTTTTTTAAAAGTCCAATGAAAATGTAATAAGATGCATTCAAATCCTAATAATCTCCTCCCTCTTAGGTGAAACCTTTTACTTTTGCTTATTTTATAGATTACTTATTACTTATTTTAAATATTTATTATCTGTTCGGTTGTCATTTTCTAATAAACCTACTTGTTGAATTCCTGGACATTCTTTATTCTACAATTTATATTTCTTTGTTTTTATTTTAGCAACTAAATATTAATGACTTATGAAAACTAAGTTCAGTCAAAGGAGATATAAATACTAGAGACAAATAAAATTTTATTTAATTAAACTAATTATTATAATAGTTCAATTTTTAAAATTTATAACAAAATAATGAATCATCGAAATCAATAATTAAATACGAATATTTAATTTAATTTTTTTTTAATTATTAAAACTATTTAATTATTAAAACTATTTAATTATTAAAACTATTTAATTATTAAAACTATTTAATTATTAAAACTATTTAATTATTAAAACTATTTAATTATTAAAATGAATTATTTAATTATTGGAATTAATTAATTAAAATTTTATTATTGATGATATTGAAAATTTTGGCCGGCACAAATCTAAAATCACCGGACCGATTTTATTACCCAGTACGCTCCTGCATTTAGCGCATTCAGCAGCAATAGTAAAAAATATTTCTTAAGAATTTTTAGGAACTTTAGGTATTTTTTCAACTGATAGCAGTGCCAGATTAAACAAAGTATGAGTGACAATGAGAGTATAAGTAAAAAAATATTTTCTCTTAGAGAAGAAGGCAAATGATAATTATAGAATGGGAAAAGGGACTAGGTACTGGCATTGATTAACTTTTTCACAGCATGACAACAATATCAGACATGGGAGCTGACAGTATTATTTTCAGGGAGTTGCAAGGCAGTTGATTTTTTCTTCTTCAATTGGCAGTATATCTAAAAGAAATAAATAATTACATTTATGTATAAAACATTTCTTGTCTTTGAATATTTTAAAATCTATGTGTATGTATCATACTTCTATTTCCAGTGAATCATATCACATTTCTCTATATTAGTTTTAATTTTCAAAATCCATGGAGAAGCACACACATCTCCTTATCCTCTCTGGAGGCGCTCATACCGCTCATGTTATCAGATATAATGTAAAAGTTCCCCTTTGACTACATGATTTATAAACCTTACATGTATGAAAGCATTTCTTGGCTAGAAGTTTTTACTAACATGCTACAGTTATTGTTAAAATATTTTGTCAGAGAACCTTACTAAGTCAGAGTTTTTCAGTTTTGATCTAATTTTCTTTTACTTAAACAAAAAATAAAAAAAATCTTGTGAAAATGTGACATTTTAATCATCCTCTTTTTTTACTGCTTCTGTTTTTCGAAATCTTAAATATTGAATTCTAAAAACAATTGTCATATTAGTAGACCAGAGAAAGTTTATTATAGTTATATCGTCAAACATATTCTATTAGCTGTGACGTCAGGTATGTGACGTTTATTTAGTAGTGATATGTGGATTGGGCGTATGAACAATCTACGGGGCTCGCAGAAGTACGCTGCCGGAAAATAGTCTAAATCGAAGGAGTTGTTGTTAATGCTGAAAGTCTGAAAGTGTTATAGTTTTACTTTTAAATCAATTTTTTTTTTAAATACTTTGTTTTATAAAAGTGTATGGTGTGGTCTTTAGATAACTTTCTAAATAAGTGAGTAAACATTGTTTCTAATTGAAGCCTTGTGGGTTGGCCCGGTGACACATCACACGCGTTGCTGTTATGCCCACAGTTGTGCAATTTTTTGTATGCATTAAATCATTAAATATTTGGTGCGAATGCACGATAGGTACCTTGCGACTTTTCGAACTTTTCTTGGTACCAATTTAGCTCTAAGCTGTGCTTACCCTTCTTATAATCTTTACTTAAGATTAGCTGACTTCATTTCTAGGTACTTTCTCTCCCTCCCTTAATGTACTCATTGTTGGCATAGAAAATAGAAACAAAATTAAAATAATCTTCCCACTTCATCTTCCACTTGGAAAACAAGATATAGATGAAAAGTACTAAATTTCTGCTTAAAAACTCGTTTTGATTTAGACCTTAAATATATGACATTATTGTCAAGGGTAGCCAGAAACAACAAATATCATAAAATCGTTTTTAAAAAATGTAAGAAATGAAGTTGTTGGAACAGAAGGACATAAACAGAACAGAGTGGACATATGAGAACAGAATAAAGTGCTTAGAATTAGTCACCCTTTTAAATAATTCGTTTGTAAGCTAACTAAAAACTAATAAGCCTTCTATAAATTATTTTTCACTGTTTCATGTTTTAAAACTATTTTGAAACAAGTTCTGGAAAGAATATTTACGTTAGGAGCCCATGTCAGCCTTAAGAGGAAACATGAACTTTTAAAAATATCCCTAAATTTTTTGGTATTCATCTTTAAAATTCATAAATATATGTTTTTAAAAACCTCACTTTGCTCGTGGAATTTGGTTATTAAAAGTTAAGATCTTAGCTATAAGTAAACGGCTTCTACTCGTTATGTGTGGCCTTATTTATCAGTTTTACAGTTCGGGAAATGCCTATCACTTTAGCGGTATGCAAAAATAATGGGTGTTCCACTTATTAAATAGCATGGTTTACTGCACAGCTTATGAGATGACTACTTAATACAAAATCATATTCTTGTATTGCAGATTATAGGCCTTCTTTTATAGATCTGTGAGGTATGGGTTAATTTATTTGTTGTTGTTAAAAGCTGGATATTAAGTTGTAGATAGCATGTTATTTAGTTCAATTATGTTGCCCATAAGGCATATAAACCAAACTGAATACAATTCAAAGTGGTGTAAAAAAAATGTCTAGGAACATGTTATGTTGTTTACAATGCAATAATTTTTTACTATGTGATCAGCAATAGTTTTGTTAGTTTAAAATTGTTAATGTAAAGGTCTACTTAGTAGCTCTACAGTGTCCCTTGAGTGAACTCTATATCACATACTATTATATCACATTCTCATTGACATTCATCTTTCATTCAAATGGCTTCTTTGATTATATACCGTTTACTGCCAACAAGGCAAGTAATGCCGAATCTACACTAGGCAAGGTGTGTGAATCATCCAAACTCTTATGTTTGTAGTGACTTGTGTATATTCGACGAGTTTTTCTAGTTCTCTACTAATTATATCTGCAAGTATATAAAAGCTTTCAAATGTATTGGATATTTATTGATTTTAAACTAATTGGTCTAATGGGTTTTCAAGCAATTTTTTCTCTTCTGAAATAAGTACTTTTCCTTTAACAGGACACCAGTTGGTGCATTTGTCAATTAGCCTAGATGATGACTTGTTTAAATTACGCATAAATGTTTACGGTTTGCTAGGCATAAATGTTTACGGTTTGCTAGGCATAAATGTTTACTGTTTGTTATAGATACTATAAATGGTATGGTAGTTGTTAGTTTGGATGAGCTAGGACAGCAATTTGGCTGTTTTTACCTGAAATCCGTCTAACACAATAGAACCTTTATGAAGTTGGCTCAAGATCTCTTCTGTTAGTGCAGAACATTAGTTATAATATTAGAGCAAATATTTGTAATATAATGCAAGTATAAATTACCACTAAGTATTTTAATTGTGAATTTTGAGAGGACCGGATAGTTTCCGTAAGAGTTTAATTGTATTGTTAATCTAATTTTCTCAATATGTTATGTTTGTGGAAGTAAAGGATAACAATGTTTCTTTTTAGGATTGGTCACATGTTTTGCCTTTAATTGTTACCAAAGAAGTCTAAGAAGTGCTTGTCGTTTCTTCCAGTTCCTAAAAAGTAAGTAATTTGAACTATGGACAAAACTTTCAAGGTAAGTGTTGTAGTCAACTTGTTTTCATGTTGAATAATAAATGAGTGCTT
Organism: Linyphia triangularis; assembly: GCA_963978545.1. Lineage (NCBI taxonomy): Eukaryota > Metazoa > Arthropoda > Arachnida > Araneae > Linyphiidae > Linyphia > Linyphia triangularis. Next base: position 50,406,739 of record OZ021729.1, on the reverse strand, counting down.
ATGAAATTATACAATAAAAATCTCTTCTGGTGATCTATAAAAAGATGTCAGGACTTCAGATACTTTTTAATGCCAAAGTGTTATAATTTTGTAAAGCCTTAAATAAGGTAGTAATGTGATTTTTTTTTAGATCAGATTGCAAAACTTAAAGACGGCTAACTTTCAAAGACCATTGAAAAGTTTTGTGAAAGACAAAAATTTTTGTACTTGGACTGTTTACATATTTACTTCATTAACTACGCTATTTCCTTTATGACAGAAAAATTAAAAAAATTATGATTGTTTATTTGGCAGTGTACAGTAAAAAAGCAGTTAAATTTAGCACCTAACAAGTTTTGTAAACTTTGCATTCACTGGACATTAAAAACAAATACTGTTCAGTGGTTTTTGCTAATTCGTCCTGAGACTGCAACATATTATACATGTTTAAAAAAAGTATTATTGTCACTGTTCCAAATTAGGTTGCTAAATTTTTCGATAAATTTTTTGTCATGCAGATTGTTACCTGCATAATTGCCTAATTCAATAATGCTCATGCTGACTGATGGCTTTTGTGTGCACTTTATTTTATAGTATGTACTTTTTGTCAATGTTATCAAAGAATATTAACTAATAAACATTGCATATCAATTGGACGTTGGGGCTGATTGGCTGTCATTGGGAAATTTGCGTACCACAAATTTATGTATTCAAAGATGAACTAAGAAATCAAAGCAATTGCTTGCTTATCAAAGAAATCAAATTTTTGTTAAATTATAAATTAAGTTTTATTCTGAGATCAAGTTGAAATCAGGTGTGATGCATCAAGCAAGGAATTATAAATCTTAATTTGATTGCTTTTAAAGTTTGCATGTTGCCAATTCAACATATGACAACCATATGATGAAGACAATTTCTGTACTTGGAGTAAAAGAAAAATTAAAAGGTACTGTTGCAATTTCGATTATATGTATCACTAGATTACAAAGATTGTTCAAAATTTAATTACGATCATCATTCATTGGGTTAGTAGATTCCAAGAATTGATAAGCCCAACATCGTGCTGAACCTAGAAAAAAATATGCATTTACGTATATACCCCAGTCATGTCAATGAATTTTTCTATCCCTGCATATCAATCAATGAGTCGTTATTTATGCAACTAGTTGGGAAAGTAATACTTTTTCAAATGAGGTAAAATGCTTATTTGACAAGTGCGTCCACGCAAGTCAAATAATTTATTGAGTTTGAAAAGTATTTTTCCACATGAATACAATATTTTTTATAATTGTGTGCAAAAAATATTTTTGATACATATATTAATGTTAGCAATTCCAGTCAATAACAGGGTGGCTACAGAACCTGGAAATCGGGGAAATGTCAGGGAATTTCACTCTTCTGGAAAAATCGGGGAAATATCAGGGAATTTCGTTAAATTACCCTTTAATCAGGGAATTTTGAAATTTTTGAGTTTCCATTCTCGCATGCCCTGTGCAGATATCTACGACAGCTGTGCAGATACTTGTGACACGTGAAGTGGATGCTGTGATGTCACCGCGCTGAATACAGTTTTCTTTCATGTACTTTTTTAAGTCCGTCTAAAAAGCTCTCAATATCTGGCTGCTTGGCCGGTTTGGGAGAAGGACGATTCCAAACTTTTTGTACTCTTAGCAACTAATCCAAACAATCGATATCCTGCCCACAACCGCCTGTTGATGTTTAGCTTTTTTTTTTTTTTTTTTTTTTTTATTATCTGGGATCATTATTATGCCTGGAACAATTATTTCTGTTAGATTTCTGATGATCCTATAACTTAGCAGCACAGCTATTATGCTTATAACAGCATATGTTATATATTAAAGAAAATAACATGTTTTATTTGTGTAATTTTTTTAATTAAAAAAAAAGTATTGTACTGGTTTTGCTTTACTTTGAAGTTAGCAAGTGTGGCTGAAGTTGGTAAATTTTGTATTTTTTAATTAATGTTTTCCATTCTTTTTCATTTAAAGATGTTTGTTTTGATTTTTACCATAAATTTATTATGTCGCAATTATACTTTGACTATTTAGAATTAAATTTACTTATTAAATTTTTTTTTTTAATCCTTCATTGTTTGGTTTTTTGAATTATAGTGCACATCGGGGAATTTTTGAAGAAATCTTCTGGAAATCAGGGAAATGTCAGGGAATTTTATTTCTCAAATTCTGTAGCCACCCTGAATAAATTTTTTCTGAAAATATGTCATTTCAATACCAAGACTATATAATATTGGAGCACGAGCCGTGCGAGAAAGTACTTTTTCACATTAGTGTGGGAAAGTTACTTTCACGCACTCGTAACAATAAAGTGCTATTTTCCCCATGATTTCATGAGTAAGCAAAGTTGAATTTTTTACACGTTATAAAAAAGATGTTATTTTAAAAGATTTTATTTAAAAATGCAATGCTTACTTCTGACACTATATAGGTGGTTTACCAAACAGCTTAACACTTTCACCTTTTTTTTTATAGTGTGTAAAAAATCAAACTTTTTTAATCAGAAATCATAATAGAAATAAGACTTTATCGCAAGGAGTGTGGTAAAGTAACTTTATCAAACTTGCGCGATAAGGTACTTTACTGCACGCCTTGTACTCAAAATTTATATGGTCTTAAATTAATTGACTGGAGTTGCCAAATTAACGTATATATAATTATATGTATTTAAAATATTGTATGCAACATGTGCAAAAATACTTTTTTAAACTTGTTAAATTATTGATTTGTGCCGACACATTCGGCAAATAATCATTTTCTCTCATTTGAATAAGTAATCAACCTCGTTAACGTAAAATTGCTCACGAAATCCAGTTTAAAGCAGAATACAAGTAGTTCTCCGTATGATAAAGCTGAATCTTAACTTTTATTTATTCGTTTAATACTAAATTATATAACATGAAATCCTTTTAAGACAACACAAAATTTTTTCTTGAAACCACTTTTTTTTATTGTCATTATTTGAGATGAAATTTAAAGGAGTTGCAAAAGCCTTCCTCAAATTGAAACAATATAAAACAAACAGGCAAAATGCCCGACCGATTAAATTTCGGGATAATTGCTGTGAAATTAGCTGATTTTGGCTTGAATTTAGATGGCCTCGCTCCTTAAACGGTTTTGTTACGTCACTCACTCTTTCTGTATCCAACAGTAGTTTAGAAACTAAACTCAGTCACATTTGCATTTTGAATCTTGTCAGTATGAGTCGTTAACAGCAGTTGTCATCGTTAGAAAGGAAGCAAAATGTTAAATGAAATTAAAGATAAAAAATGATTTAAAAAAATTATGGCCAAGTATGGAATTGCCAACAATTAAAAAATCAAGAAAATATCAAAGCAACTAATGCTATAAATCAATATGAATCTGCAAGGAAAAGTAATCGATGTGGCAAAATAGAAGACATGAATTAAAAACAGCAGTATTAAATTCACATATTAGATAATAGTTTAAATCTGCATGAATTAGATGAAAAAGTGTGTTTAACACGAAAAATTTCAGCGGTCCCTTCCATTTTGTGTTAACGGGTTTGACTGTATTACTTTTTCAACTAGTTGCATAAAGAACTGTTATTGTTCGTTGAAATTTTCATTATACTACCATATTTTTAGTTTCTTTGTGATTCTATGCTTGCAGAAGTATAAGGGAAATAAAAAAAGCTGTGTATATCTAAATCAAATCCTGCCCTTAAGATGGCTAACTATGATACTGTAAAATGTATGCCTTTTGTATTTTAGCAAGAATGTTTATAAAAGAAATTGTGTGTTTTTCATATATGCAGTTATAAGAAAAACTCTTCTTATTTCCTTCTAAAATAAATTCATATTTCCACAAACCATTTGTTAGTATATGCAGGTCTTGGAAAGCAACATAAATGCCATTTTGTATACTTCATAGCTCCATGATGTCATATTGACAAACTTTACCATTAGTCTATTTTTATTGATATTTGACCCTATTAAGTTTTGTTTATTTTCTTTTAAGGACTAAAAACTTAACTTTTATTTAAGTTTCAAAATTATGCAATTATAAATGAAGTATGTAATTCATATTAAAGAATGTTTCATATTTTCCTTTATTTAAGATGAGCGGATAGAGAACTTTGGAGCTGTCATTTTGAGAATGGAAAGAAAGCCAGTGGTTCAACAGTTTCCAAACATTTTCCTTTTGTGAAAGGTACATGTATATACATTACCGTAATTGTAATTTCTAATTTATTTTCTATTCGTTTGTAATTTTTTAGACCAAATGTTAGTTAAATTATTTTAGTTTGGCGATACAGAGTTTTATGTAGGTGTAACTTAAAAATTATTGAAATTCATCAATTGGTTATTCAAACCTATGTGAAATGGCTCATTTTAGTGCATTTGAAGCTTCTTAAAGAATTTCTAGAATGCAAAAATTAAAACGTGTTTTTAAGACTTTTTGTTATTAGTTGACAAGAAAAGTTTCAAAATCCCCATTTTGTGATCTGAAGATTAGTTGTCATTGACCTAAATGAAGGAACTGAAAGGGGAATAGATTTCTTTGTACAGTACAACCCTGTTAATGCAAAATCACTTAATATGAAATCCTGTTTAACACAAAATATATGTATGAGCAGTTTTAAGACTTAAAAAAATATGCTCTTCAAATTACTTTTTTTTAGATGGTTTTCATTATTTCAGAAGAAATGTAAAGGTGTTTTAAAAACATTTCTCCAGTTGAAACAGTATGAATCGTACAAAATGCTTGTGATCAAATTTCTTGGAAATTGCTGCAACATTAAATATTTTCGGTGCGAATATAGATGGCACTCTTCAGTAAACTGATTTTGTGACATCACAGCTGTATCCAACAGTAAGTCTGGAAACAAAACTCAGTTGCATTTGCAGGACTTGTTGAATTTTGTCAATATGAGTTGGAAGCAGCAATCGTTATTGTTAGAAACGGAGTAAAATATTTGTAATGATATTGATGACAAATTCTTTAAAAAGAAAGAAGAAAAAAAAAAGTTGCGGCTAAGTATTGAATTGCCAACAGCACTCTTTGAATGATTTAAAAAAAATCGTTAAAAGATTGAAGTCGCTTATGCTTTAAATAAATTTGAACCTGCAAGGAAAAGAATACAGACTGGCAAAATAGAAGACATGAATTAAAAACATGAGTATTAAATGCACATATTGTTAATAGTTTAAATTTGCATTAATTAGATGAAAAAGTTTTTAGACAGTTAACAGGAAATTTGTTTCACATGAAAAATTTTGGAGGTCTCTTCGACTTGGTGGAAACTTGGTTTTACTTTATTTGGCATAAAATAACTCTTGGTTTAAAATTTTTAATCTTTTTTGATGGTGACTCTTAACTATTTTAGATTCTTTACTATAATTTTTTTTTATTCCTGCTTTAACACTTTTGATATTATGCATTTAAATCTAAACTCAATTGAATGTGATGTATGGTTTTGCCTTCTAACTATCATTCACAGTCGGTTTTTCTGAAAGTTTGCATTGCACGATATTTAAAAGAGAATTTAAAATGTTAAATTTTTTTATATAAATCAATATACTCGGTTTTTCAATAATAATTGACCTAATTTTATTTCAGAAAATTAAATGAATTGTATGGGGAATGCTTTTCATTTGCAACCTATCTGTTTACACAGCTATATTTTTAATGAAGAAAAACTTTTAAATTTTTTAACATGATGTGAATTACTCTGTTGTATTTCATTATTTGATTTATTATTAAAAGATGCACTTATTTCAGAAAAGCAAATATGGCATCTCAGGTAGCCAAAAACAATCGGGAAGAAAATGTTGATGCTCCACAGAACATGTGCGAACTGTGCAACAAAGGTTTTTCTTCCAAAATGTCTCTCAAGCAGCACATCAACCACATGCATACCAGCGAAAGACCCCTGCTCATTTGCGACATATGCCAAAAAACTTTCACTCGCAAAGACAATCTCGCCATGCATCTTCTCAGGCACAAGGGAGAACTGCCTTACAAATGTAGTGAGTGCGAGGCTCCATTCCCTCGCCTTAAGCTTCTCAAAACCCACCTCGTCGAGGATCACGGCAAGAAACCGAACACTTGCGACATCTGTAATAAGTCGTTTTGTCGCAAGAGTGTCCTTAATTCCCACCTCGAAACCCATGTTGGAGAGAAGCCATATACGTGCCATGTGTGTGACAGGGGATTTGCGAGGAAGACCCATCTCAATGATCATCTTGCAATCCACAATAGACCAAAGGTACATCTCTGCATTTTATGTGGACAGAGATTCGATCGCTACCCTTCCCTCAGGCGTCACTATGCTGCCCACACCAGGAAGGAGGTGTACACTTGTGAAGTTTGTGAACGAACGTTTTTGAAAAAGCAACATTTGCAAGGACACATGCGGTCTCACACTGGGGAGAAGCCGTTTGCATGCAAGGTTTGTCATAAGTCGTTCACTGTCATGGGGCAGCTTTCGATACACCATAAAATACACACAGGAGAAAAAGATTTTGTATGCGAGCTGTGCCAAAAGGGATTCACTCAGAAAAGCCATCTCAAGAGGCACCTGCTCACACACGTTCGATCAAAAGAACAGCAGACACCTCCTCACACACACTCAAATGAAGAGGACATGGAAGAATCTGAACACACACCTCCTCACAGACACTCAAATGAAGAAGACATCGAAAAAGGGGAAGAGTATGAACACTCACCTCCTCACTCAAGCGAAGACATTGAAGAAAGAGAACAGTATGAACACACACCTCCTCACACATGCTTAAATGAACAAGATATTAAAATAGAAGAAGAATCTGAACACACACCTCCTCACAGGCACTCAAATGAAGAAGACATCGAAGAAGGGGAACAGTATGAACACTCGCCTCCTCACTCAAGCAAAGGCATTGAAGAAGGAGAACAGTATGAACACACACCTCCTCACACACTCTTAAATGAAGAAGGCATTAAAATAGAAGAAGAACAGTGTGAAGAAATGCCTCACTCACACTCGAGTGAAGAAAGCATTGAAGTAGAACAGTGTGAACAAATGCCTCATACACACTCAAATGAAGAAGACATTCAAATAGTGGTGTACTCCGCTATCACACACCCAGACATTCAAGAGATTCAAATAGTAGAACAATGTGAAGACACACCTCCTCTCTCGCACACAAATGCAAAAGACATTCAGATAAAAAAGCCATCTGAATACTCCCATCCTAAAGCATGTTCAAGGAAAGTGCACACTCGAAAAAAGCTGTAGATGTCTGCTCTAATACACGTAAATGAAGTATGCACTCGAATAAAGGAACATCTGTTTCAAAAGGTCCCTCCTCACATGTATCAATAAAGCATTATGAATGTAATGCTCTGTTTGTTCATAGTTTTTTTTTTTTTTTACTATTATTACTATAGTTTCCTCCTGATCACAATAGTTGCTGAAGTATTTTTTCCAAAAAGTGCTAACATGGTTGCTAGATTTAACATCAGTAATGTATCGTTCACATGCAGGCTTAAGAATTGGAAACCTATGAATGTTTATGTCGATATTAGTTACAGACATGGTTATACAAAATTATAGATTAACTTGGGTCACAGCGTTGGTTTAAATAATATATTATACATATCCCTTTCATAAGAAATAAAGAAAAACAGTTAATTCACTGATCAAGAAGCACTTTCTTGTTAGCTTTAGTCACGGTTTTCAAAACAAAACATATCACTAGATATGGTTTTGAACGTTTTCAAAAATTGAAACACATCTACACTAAAAGTTGTCACACAACTACAATAGAGAGTACATGCTGTTTTGTAATATCCATCTTTTGGACTTGCATTCAACAGACATATTTCTCTTTTTTTATTTGACTTTTTATATGCTCTTGCAGGGTTCCCACGGTCCTTGAAAGTGCTGGAAAGTCCTTGAATTTTTTTGATGAAATTTGGTCCTTGAAAGTCCTTGAAAAAAGGATAAGGTCTTTGAAAGTCCTTGAATTTTTAAGTGACCAATGACAGTGGTGTAGTGTAAAATAAAAAAGTGCGGGAACGCTATGTTGCATCGTTACAAACTTATATATTTTTTTCTGTGTATTAGGGAAGGGGAAGTAAAAAGGACAACTTTAAATAGTTTGTTAATATTACTATAATAATCTCAAAATAGCTCATGAGTACCTCAAAAAAAAAATTTGAAAAAATTGTGTGTTTCGACTTATTCTTTTATTCAAATAATTTTTTTAAACTATAGTTATATGGATTTTTAAATAATTTGCTTTGCATAACCCATTTTAAAAGATTGTTTAGCACTTTGTAAAGGATTATAACACATTTTCAAACATATTATTGACACAAATTTTTAAACATTTTTTACAATAATTTTCCAAAATGTCAGAGATGCAATGGGTTCGGATAAATTCTTAGATTCTGTAGCTCCTCAAAATAGGTTTTCAAAATGAATGAAAAAGATTGGGATTGTTGCAGAAGTTGATTGAAAGTTTTATGACTTTTCTCCTTCTCAAAAAGAAAATGTAGAGAAGTTCCTTTTGCTTAATAGATCCTTCCTTTCCTTTTCCAAATTTGCTCCATTAATAAAATAATTGGAAAATTCAAATCCATCTGTCGATTTAAAATTTCTTGATAAAATATTAATTTGTGTGCTATCTCAATCATCTCTAATTTTAAGCAGGATATTTCAATGTAGTCTCATTACTTGCCAGATTTGCATGGGCTGGTTTTTTTTTTATCTTAACCAGTTCAATTTTGTATTTTCAACATTGGTGACGATAGTCAAAAATGGGCATAAATCGGAGGAGAAAGCAAACTGCAAAATATATATGATATGAATAATTTGCCATCAAAATCGCTAGATTTTAAAAAAGATCGGGGAAATTCCCTCCCCTTATTGCCGCCACTGTATGATTTTTTTTTTTTTTTTTAAGAACTGCTGCTACATTTTTGGAGTAAATTCTGTAATAACTGTAAACGTAAAACTTTCCCATTCTCAAACCGAAAAGCAATTTAATTTTGTATTTTAAAGTAATACATCTGAATTGCTTTCCTGCTTCTTCGCAGCCCAATTTCGATGTATTATACCCATTTGCAAAACCATTAGCACTTTTATATTAAGGAAAATCAAATATACAGGACGGGCCTTAGAGTAAAATGCTATGTGTGCAAGAATGAGTTTTGGCGCCCCTTACAATGAAAATGGGTATAAAAAACACTCCAAAAATGGTAAGGCTGCTTTATATGGTATGGGTGCAAACTATTAAAATCATAGAGTTTTCTGCACTAAATAATATTATTTTAAGTCAGCTTTTATTTAGGAACCCGTGGATTCAATTTTTTTTTTATAAAACATAAAAATTGTAATAAAATTATTTTCATAAGAATTGAATAAAATACATGTTATTAAAATTACTAATTTTTGCTACGTATTACTTTTTTTAGTAGTTCTCTGCTCTTAGCGCAAGCCTTGGAACCCCTTTTCAACAATGGGTTGTGAAGGGCTGCAATTTGGCTAATGAAGCATTATCAGTACTGCCAAGTTAAAGTGAAACAAAGTTAACAACTGTTCAGTTCTGTCACAACAACGTAGCGGAGTGCTTGAAGCCAGTCTCTTTACTATACATTCAAGCAACATTTTATTTGTTGAACTAAACATATTCAAATTCACAAACATACAAAAGCGAAGTTAATATTAAGGATTTAAAAATCAATACTATTTTGAACATATTTTTCCATGTTCAAACAAGTTATCAGTTTGATTTGCCCAATAACTGGGAATAAAATAAATATTTCCCAATATCTGACAAAATATAAATGCTATAATTCCGTGATCTCAAAACACCTTAAAAGCTAATACAAAATATCAACATTCTGCTCTTACCTATCTGGATTTTTAGCACTAACCAGTTGATTCCGTCAGAACCGCAGGTTTGCTTAACTTTTTTGGGTTGTGAAAAAAACTCATCTTTTATGTCATTTGTTTTTTCCTTTTGAACGAATTCATTTGTTAGGTACGTTGAGAGGTTTACAAATAATTTATTAAATCCGTGATATAAAAATTAAAAAAAAAAAAATTACATAACTTTTGTAGATAAATCGGTTAGTGTTCCCGTTAAAATTAGAGGAGGGGAAATATTTTTTAAGGAAAGCGCACAAATAACTGTATGTGTTAGGCCAAAGTTTTGTTCTTTAAAAATGTAGATATTTGGCGTGAATTTGTGGGTGGAAGTTTTCGACTGTATATACGACGAACCATACAAATTTGACATCTGGAATTCCTCCACAAATACAGATCATTCATTGAAAAAGATAATTGCTATTGAATGAATCATAGCTAGATGTAAACATATATTATGTCAGTTCATTTCTAATCAAGGAGAAATGGCCATGTGTGGATTGCCTCGTCTCTTTCAAGTGTTTTACAAAAACTAGAATTTGCCTGCTCAGCTCTGAAGTTGTGTATCCCAGACGAAAGCAAATTCCCACGAAATGACTTTTTTGTTTGCTTACTTGGCTTTGAGTTCAGTATCACGTAAAGAGAGGGGGGGGGGGGGGAATTAGATGAGGGAACGTCATTCCGCCTTCTATTAATGTAAAGGATCGCTCTTGCCTCGTGTTTCCACTACACTACACCCCTGACCACCGATAATCTCCGTTTTGTAATTTTACATCTGATGTAGTATTTAAAATTATGGTGCTTAAATTTTTCTAGAAAGGTCCTTGAATTTTCTTAAAAAGGTCCTTGAAAGTCCTTGAATTTTTTTCTTCAATAAGAGTGGGAACCCTGTCTTGGAATCATACTAATTCCAGCAGATTGACTGCTTTAAATTTTTTTTAAGTAGTTAGAGATGTTGAACTGAGTAAAATACAAATTTCTATCTTAAACGCTGTTTTAGATTTGTGCTTTTTATTGTGTTGGTGTGATTTTTATTAATTTTGACAAAATTTAACCCAAGTTCATTGATATTTAACTACAATATACCATAGACTGCAATTTATTCTGTTTTATTAAGGTTTTGTAGGCTGTTTGATCCAAACAAAATTTAAACAAGAAATATGTTACAATAAGCTGCTGATCGAATGAGAAAATAACTCCACTGTGTTGTAGCAGATAACATTTAACCGGATGTCGAATGATTTAAAAATATTTTGGTTATGTATTTTTGTTATTTGCAACACCAGAGTTTTTTCTTGTTTTACAATTTATCTGGATGATGCAGATAAAATTATTTCTGAATAGTTTTCAATTTACAATAAAAAAAAAGGTTTTTTGACAAACAGTATTTTTATAGATGCTTGAATTGTTTACGAAAACTTATTTTCAGTTATCTCTGCCCCCAAATAAGTCTGCTTCAAAATAAAAATGAATACAGCATATTTATATTATCATTTTGATTGCCAATTTTGCATTACCATGCTCGTAATTAACAGTGACATATGTTCTCAGTTTCCTAATTTATTGGTTAGTAAGTGTATTTTGCAACTAGTAATTTAAAATGATATTCTAGATTGAAAATCAAAATTATTTAATCTAGTTGCATGTTTGTAGTCCTTTTCTTTGTGCCACTTTTTGTATTCAAATTTTACTTTAATAGATATCTCTTGGATAATAATGAAAGAGCCAGACATATTTTCATTACATTTGACTACTATCTTTTACTGTTGTTATGCAACACTGGTTATTTAATAGCCTAATTACTCAGTGTAATCAAGTCTAACATTGAGTTTAAAAGCAGAGAAAATCTGTAATCAGCCTTGTGGATTAATTGATTAAAAGTTTATTTGAAACTAACAGTTAATGCTAAATATACTTTGTTATCAGTAAGATTTGAATGGATTTTTTTTTTTTTTTTAAATGCACTACTCATTTATGGTAGTGCATTAAATGGTAGGTTCAGAACAAGTTTTAATGAACATCAATTACCTTAGTCCAGTTAATTCTACCCTCCCTCTGTTAATCGGGGCATGTAAATTTAGTAATCTAGTTCTTGATACCTGTAGGCTAGGAAAACGAATGTGTTGAGCATTTCAAAACAAATGTTGAACTCATTGCGACAGCTAGAACATTGCGCAATAATTTTTTTGCAATTTTGGCAAGATGTTTGCTTACCCTGTATATAATGATAATCTCTCTATAGAAAAATAATCACACATTAAATTTAGTTAACAGTTTTAATTTTTAAACCAATGTATATTATGTAAAATATAGTTATATTTTACATAATATAGTAAAATATAGTTGCTCAATAATTTTTTTGCAATTTTGGCAAGATGTTTGCTTACCCTGTATATAATGATAATCTCTCTATAGAAAAATAATCACACATTAAATTTAGTTAACAGTTTTAATTTTTAAACCAATGTATGTTATGTAAAATATAGTAATAACTGACAAAGACATTAGATCTCTCAAAACAAAGATGCTTGTTAATGATTTCTATTCATTTTGGAAGGTGTTAACAAATACTTTTCTCATAACACAAAAAGCAGTGTTGTAAGTTTGATAATTTAATTTTCAGAATTTTGGTAAAGACATTGATATTTTGAGTGTCTCAACATCCGGTTACTGCTTCTAGTTAGTAAATTGTTAGATAGTAAGAAATACATTCGTTACAAATCTTAAAAGTTTTATTGCTACAAACTTAATTAAAAATCTCTGGATTAGTTTGTTATGTTGGTTTTGACTTAATTTAACAACATAAATTTAACTTTGGATTGACAAATAATTTTGATTAAAATAGGAATTTATTTTTATATCAGTTTTCATAAAAATAATGTATATGATTGTGCTGTGAAACCAATTTTTTTTATTTGCCTCATTATAGACATTTTTTAAAAATCTTTTATATATTTTTATTTTCAATTACCCATATGTTTACATAGGGTAATAAAGTTTGATTTTTTTTTTGTGTGTGCATTTTTTCTTTTTTTGTAGCATCCTGATTTCAAAAAAGTAGGCTAGAAAAAAAATGTGTGTCTGTGTGTACGTGATCAGCATAACTCTCGAACAAATTGTGGCTATGGGACCTACTATTATGGTTTTCGTCTAAATCGCGTAAGCGCATAAGGTTGAAATCATGAAAAAATAATGTTTTTCGGCAATTGCTAAAAAACGGCTCTAACGATTTTGATTAAAATGATTCTGCTAATGCCTTTTAAAGTGTTATAATCATCCCATCTTTCGAAACTTCAGTAGAAATGCGGTAAAAGCGTAAAAAGTTGAAAAACGAGTTCCTTCAACACAGAGTTTTCTGCCCTTGAGCATCGCCCATCTACGATTAATTTGTTCTGTTTCACACACAAGAACACTGTAATGTCTATCGAATAACATCGCCATCTTGGCGGGTTTTTTTGTCCATGTCAAAATTAATGCTATAAATATCGCCAAACTGTTCATTTTTATTTAAATTACTAAAAATATGAAAACGGTAAATAGCATCATACATTTTAATGCAATGACCGATATTTTAGTGTAATTGAAAGTTATGCGATGTTCCCCACCCCTAGTTATTATAGTGAAATTTGTTAAAATTTTTTGAAAAATACACATTTCTGCCACTCTCTTTCCCTCTTCATAGATATTTATTTTATCATTGCCCTCTGTTTCTAAAATGGAAAAATAAAAAAAGTGTATATTTAATGTAGTTTTCAAATGAAATCAGATAAAATGAAGTTCGAATCATTGCATTTTAACTTTTATTAATGTGATTCTTAGCCATAATCGAATCACAAATGATTGCAACAATTTTTTTAAAATTTAAAATTAAAAAAAATATGTTACATTTTTTTGTGAAATTCTTACTTATGTGAGTTATTACTTCTCCTGCATTCCAGTTCACAAAGGTTTAAATAAAAAAAATAAAAAAAATCCAGATATTCCTCCATAGGAGAAAACCTTTTCTGAAATTTTAATTATTGACAAACAATTTTAAATTGTAGCTAAACTTGTGTTAGTTTAAGTTTTAAAGTTGAAGCAATATTCTTTTTGAAGTACTTTAAATGTTGCTTAGTAGATTTAATTAAAAAAAAAAAAAATAGTATAATTGTTTGATTACACATAATTGTTGTTTTGCTGAAAAGTTGTTTTACGTACAATTTTTTTTTTTAAATTGGCAGTTTTTTGCTGGTATCGAAACATGCTTTGAAAAGAATGCACATGTTAGGAATCTGTCAGTTTTACAGGAATTATCCTTACATTTTTGGAATTCATAAAATTTTTAGAATTATCCTTAAAGTTTTTGGAATTATCCCTAAAATTCCTACCTAATTTTTTTAGAAAACTCTCTCCACCCCCTATAACTCCTCTCTCCTTCTAAATAAAATTTTCATCGATATTTTACTCCAATGCAATAAATATGAAAAGAAACATAAAAGAAAGAAAAAAATGGGTGACCAAAAACTGAAAAAAATATCCACAGTTGATTTTTTTTAATCAAATGTTATGGACCCTTCTAATATTATAAAACAATGTCTAAATAAAGTATATCTCTTAGATTTTTTAACATTAATATTTGCCGTGAAGATATCCTAGAATTTATTTATGAATCTAAGAGTACACTAAAGTACTCTAAAAATTATTTATTCGCAATATTTAATCATATTATTTTAATATATAAAATATCGATTAGTTAATACTTTCTATTAAAATTTTTTCTGGGAGGCTCGAAAAATCCCTATTTTATGCAATTCTCAAGGAAAGTGTCAAATTCAAAAAAATCATCTCACTAATGTGCTTACAAATAAAAACACAAAACGACTCTTCTGAACAATCTAGCTGTCTTTTAAAACTGTTTACTCCCATTCAATTTACGATGTGATCTGGCAGATTGTTTAACTTATTAACCACTCTATTGTAAAAGTAATGATTTATTTTCTCCAAGTTAAAATGCGATTAAAATAACTTATGTGCATGAGCCCTTGCCTGGCACCCCGTATTGTACTATAAACCCTTGAAATCACTCTGTTTTATTAATTTAAACAACAGAATCAAATCCACCTTAGACTTACTTGCTTCCAATGTATTTACATATTTAGGTTCCTCAATCTAGTACCATAACCCAAACTCGGGTTCCCTGTGTATAAATTTTATTGTTCTGCGCTGAACTATTTAAACAAGTCAATATTTCTCCTAAGATGAGATTACCAGAATTGCACTTCATACTCGAGATGTGGCCTAATCACTAACTAGTCCACTCTCTATAAAGTAGAAAGTAGTATCACTAGATTTAGATAAAGTAAGCTTTCCTGATAAATCCTAACATCCTATAAGCATTTTTACTTGTCCCACAATGATGCTCCAACTTAATAGTTCCATTAATTGACACATCTAGGTCATTATTATTCTCTCCGCTATTTTACCTGCTTGAAAATAATAGGTTTCATACATATTCTTGTGACCGAAATCTATGACTTATGACGTTTATCTATATTAAAACTACTTCCATTTCTGCCTTCATAAGTCAAAAAACTCTAAATCTAAACATATCCAAATGCATAATTTGACTCTTTTACGTCCATCCTTTGAAATTACATTTTTTTATTTATTGTTTTTTACTAGATTTGCCTTACCTAAGAACTTGAGACATTTAAGGAAATGAAAATATTATTTTCTAAAAAAAAAATTAGCAAGTATCGAAGTATGTATTTATTTATTATTATTATTATTTTTTTTTTTTTTTTTTTTGGATTATGGACCTTTTAACTAATGACGGCAGATTTGACTGCCCAGTCTAATAACTTAACCAGCTTCCTTTAAACAATTGATCTTTTTTGCTTTAGAGAAATACGATATCAGTGATGACAAGTCGAAATTTATGCCATGATTTGGAAGGTAATTAAAAATCCCGCGTTACGTCTAAAAAGAGTCTTCATAACATTGCCAAAGAAGAGACATCAACGCGCGACTACCGTTTCTTCAATTCAAAGGAAACACCTTCGCGGACACGCACGGACAGATTCAGTCTGAGGTCAAACCCACCTTTTATATTTTCTCAATAGATGAAACTAAAAGTCAACCTTTGGGTTGATGATAACCCATCTCTGCTTGGCACTGGAAGGGGACCTTCCAAAGACATTCATCAATCCAGATTCATCTCCAGAAGCTACCAAAAGCAGTGAAGATTAACAGATAATAAAAACTTAAATTAGTATAGTCTGTTTGTGGTAGGATTGTGGATGGCGAATCTCAAGGTCTACCTTCGCGGTCGAGGAAGTTTCTTATAAAGATCTAATAATCTTCTTTTTTCTGGTGTTAGAGGCGCTTTGAAAGATGTGCGAGTTTGTGAATGATTTCAAAATCCATGGCCCTGTTTTGTTCATGGCACGTCCGTATCTTTAGACATTTTTGAATTAAAGAAATGCTCTCTCTCTCTATCTAACGCGTTGCAGTAAAATTCATAACTGAATATGTCATTGTTTTTTTTTTGAATTTGAAATAATCATCAAGGTGTGACATTATGATTTAATCTGACGGAGTTTCTAGTTTCTTTATTTGTGTGACCTTTGAAGTTGTTCTTTCGTTCAGTTTTATATTTAGATTTTCTAAAAAGAATAAATTTTCGGAAAAAAAAAAAAATGTGAACAATAGATAAAATTGTAGATTTAAAAAAAAAAAAAAATTATCCAATAAAGTGTTTTGACTATAAATGTTTAGGTGGTGCTTTTTATTTTGCTTAATTTTAATTTAATAAATAAATTAATTAATGTATAATGTGTTTTGTTGATTTATATAAATTTTTTAAGAATCTGATTATCGCTAAAAGTAAAAAATGGTCATGTCCAAAACCTATAGACATGTTTCCTTTTTACATTGAATGATTTAATTATTTTTATCTTTTTATTCACGGTGCGGCGTCCGACGGAGTTTAAATGCCGATGGAACGAAATCATTATTTGAAAAAATAATCATTAAAAAAAGTTATGCATAATTTCGTTGATCAATAATAATTAATTTTCGTTTAATTTTGACTTCTATGCTGCATTAAATTAATGTATAGATATATTGTATAAAGAAATCTATGAATGGTACAGATACTTGTGAAAGGTCAAATGAAAGGTTTCATCGAGACGAGTTCCCATATGGAAATTCATTCCAAAATTACGATTGGAAGTAATGGGAAAATCAGGACTCAGTATGACAATTTTTACCTGAACTATAAATGCTAAAGACATGAATCATATATCAGATTGAAGGTCTCGATATATTTAGTAGGATGGATTACATAAAATTAAATTAAATGTCAACCGGAATTCCTTGTAAGATCGATCGTTTGTGTGGTTCCATAGTAACATAGTAGTTGATTGGCTCAAAATAGAGATTGGACGCTCGTTGACAATTTCACAATTTTGTAACCAAATTCACCGACTTGGTAACGTTTTTGTGTAAAAAAATCTACAAATTGGTAATATTTAACATTAACTCGGCAACATTTTAGTCATTAAATGTTGCAGATTTTTAGTGGTAATTACTGTCACAGCCAGCTTGTTTGCGGAAAACCAATTTTTCCCCCCAAGATTTTGATAAAGGCTAGCAGAACTAGATTTCCCATTAAGAGAAGAACGTTAATTGTAAAAAGGAATTTTGAATTAGAATTGTAAAAAGGAACAAAATGCAATAAAGAGTTTACTATGGAAGATTCGATTCTTTTAATCTTTTCTAATTATGAAATTTCTGGGCAAAACACCTGTTTTACGCAATATTTAAATGTAAGTACGATAGTTGCCGTATCACCTCTATCAGTTTGGTATTTGTTACATTTTTAGAGCCCAATGGATTCCCATTAGAACTGATGGATCCTAATAGATGACACGTCTTCGCATTATCGGAGAGACGTCACGCGTTGGGACACTATAAAAAATAGTCACGAGGTGATTATCCTTATCATAGAGAAGCGAGTGGGCAAGAGTGAAACCACCCATGTATGAATCCTTTTTTTTCTTCATATTGCTGCTTCTAATGGGGCATGTCTAGTGGGTAACAGTATCAGTGGTGTAGGCAGGATGATATAATGAAGGGTGTTGATGATGATGAAGGTTCAAACAAGTGGTTCAGCGCTTCATCAATGACATAACCTTGAAATGGCGAAACTGAAATGTTTGAACTAACTTCATTTCGTGCTAATAGTTGCAACATTTCAATGAAATTCGTTTGAAAATTGACTTAAACAAAAGTTGAAGTATGACATGGAATTAGTTGAATTGAAATTGATTCAATTATTTTATAAAGTTCAAAAAAGCAACAGGAGAACATTTTTGAACAGGATCGTCGTCGGGACAATAATTTTGATTAAAACACACACACACACACACACACACACACACACACACACACACACACACACACACACACACACACACACACACACACACGAGTAAATAATTAAACAATGTCACTTGATGACAATATTTGGCATTTGAAAAAATTATGCTATACAATTTTAACTGTCGTTTTATTACGAATTCAACTAGTTTTTTTAGATATCAATTATTTTCAAATTAGTTATCATACCTATGAGTGACATATTATCGATACATGTTTTTATTGAAAGATGAGTATGTATTTCACGACGCAATCGAAAAGAGAGTGTCTCAGCTACTTGCCTCACAAAGCTTAGTGAATGACAAATAGTCTTAGTGAATGGCAAATCATTGTAGGTTTAAAACCGTGGTTCTCAAATTTAAGATAACCGTGGACTACGAATTCAATATTGTGCGAACCACTAGGTTTTTTTCCCCACATATCTTCCTCTTTATAATCTAATTTTAAAATTTAATTTCAATTGCAGCAGGAGAGCATTCTAGAACATGACCATCATATGTAACATTAAGACTATAATAATTATTAAAAAAAAAAAAAAAAAAAAGAATCATAAAACCTTGACAGACATAGTAAAAATTAACTGTAATAGCAAAAACGGATGAAATTCTATTACTTATCTAACCTTTCTTGTTTACGTTACAAATAATTTATTTTTCTTGAGATAGTTTGCTGAGTTATTATGACATAAAAAGATTCGAGGATCCATTCTCTTTCTCACACAAAAGTTTTTTTTTTTTTTTTTTTCTTTTTTTTTTTTTTTTGTAATTAAATCTTAATTATCACTTTGAATGTTCTTGCGAAACAGTTATTTTTTTTTTTTTTAAAGAGAGGGCACTACACCGTCAGTTAGAGCATTACTCATCAAGATTTTACATTTTTTATTTTGTTCTAAAGCTATATTTCATTTAAGCTTAAGCGAATTAATCAAATAGTATTATGTTCCCTTTGTTAATGCGCATCACATCCATCGTAATGAAAGAGCTTTTCAAACATTTCACCTATTTACATCTTATCCAACATAGTCAGTGTTACATCTCGATTCAACGAATGTTTTTTAGCGAGTCATATCATCAAAGTAATCTAGATATTATCGTTAACTGGAATAAGAAAGTAACATCCTCATTGAAAGCAATTTCTCTCACTGGAGTATGCTAGATGAAGATATAAAATTTAAACGCATCGGAAGCTGTAGAATATAAAGCAAGTAGTTTCCAAATTGACAGTCATATCAGCACAGCACTTTAAAATCGTGTTCCGATTTGCACTGATTGAACACGGGATAAGTAAGTTAATTTCGGTGAATGCGAAACAACTCACTTTCTATCTTTGCATAACAAGAATAAATTGCCGAAGTTCATTACTAGCCCACGGGCTGACATTTCAATGGTCAAGAAGAACGACTTGAACTGTCGTGGAAGCCTTCATTTTCCCTGCATGAAGATTAATTTCGGCCAAGAACGTGGTGTTATCAATTCAGATAGGTTTTATCAGATTCGCCCATTTTCTAATAGGGCAGCATTCGAGACACAGAGAATCTATCAAGTGCAGAACGAGCATGCAATTTCGCTACAGATCTTCCCATTTGTTCGTGCACGCTTGTCTTCTGTTATCAGTAAGTGAAATTATTCAAGAAGCACAGGCGAGGTCATTCCAAGAGGGCCAAGACCAGTTCTGAGAAAAGTTTGATTAATTGATAACGGACAATGACTTAAATGACGTGCTTGTATGGGTTGAGAACATACACATATTTTCACTTAAATATATATTATGATTTTTTTTTTAAATTCTTGCTTGTAAATGAGGGATTTTTTTTTTTTTTTTGCTTTCCTAGACAGTTTGGGTTGGTGACTCATAATAGTAATTATATAGAGAGACGGTAAGTGTTTGCGTTAAATTAAATTGGGATGTATCGAATTTTAAAAAGTTTGGTGGATACGCATGTATTCGATTTTGATGTATGTTCAGTCCATATCATAAATAGAAATAACAGCTGCAATTAATTATAATAAAAGTATTTTTTAATCCACTACCATCCAGAGAAATGTAGCCATCGATTTAGTAATATTTTCAGCCCCTTCTTGGAAAGATATTATTGTACGTATTTTTTGTATTGTTTATAATATGAATCAAGGAATTAATATAGAAATAATATTCACTAAGTAAAAATTATGCGATTGTGTATATTATACTAACTTAAATCAATGAAAGGTTCTCATTTTAATAATACTTTTTTGTTTTTTACAAATTTATTTTTAAATGAAAATCAATTTGAATAACTAAATTTAATAAGCATCATGAAATTCACAAATATTTTTGCTGGGAATTTTTAAATTTCAGCTGACTTTACAGAATGAAATACCTAATTTTAACGGAAATTCAATGCAAAAAGTAAAGGAATGAAAACATTAAATTCAACTGTTTTATTTTAACTGTTAACATTAAATTTTAACTGTTTGTTTCAATTCATGAATATCAACTATAGTTTTAATGTAATTAAAGCTTTATTGTAATAATAATTGTGATTAAAATTTCAGATTTATAGTTTTTTACTTAAAACAGGCGAGGCTTCAGAAGGGCAACAAGTTAAATAGTTTCAGAGATTGTAAACAAGAAAGGAGAAAATAAAATAGAATATGGCAGAAAGCGATGATATAAACCAATTTTATGGAGCAAAAGGCTAATAATATTGTACTCAATTTGATTTTTCAAGCAGTTGAAAACAACAACTACTCTCTAAGTGATGGATTAAAAAATACTAAAACGATCATTAAAAGTATCTATATTGAGTTGAATAAATATGACACTGTTACAAGAACATAGAATTTAGAAACAAACTTTTCTAAATTCTTTAACTTTCTTTAACTTTTCTAAATAAAACTAAACTTGAAAAGTAAAACTTTGCCAATTTTCCTTTGTATTTAAAAAAAAAAAAAAAAAAAAAAAAATTCGCTTTTTGTGGGTAAGAAGAAACTATTAAATTTGACCATATTTATTAACTTGATTTAAATGGTCAGAAGGATAGAACATTAAAAAAATAACTACTACGCAACTTTCGCAACCTAATAATTGTTGTTTAACTTGTTGATTGTTATAAAGCATTTAATGATAAGCGCACATAGCTTAGTACCTACTTTTCTTCACATTTTTATTATTAAGGAAAACTTTTGCATATATATATATATACAGATACCACATTTTACTTTGAATTACCTATATTTACTAACATAGGGTAATGAAAGTATTGCATTCGGTGGAGAAAAAAAAAAAAATCTTCCCTCCTCCCCCCCCCCCACCTTCCTTTTTTTTTTTTTTTTTAACGTACTGAGTTAAAAAAAGTTGTCTAGAAAAAAAAATGTGTGTCTGTGGTCAGCATAACTCCCGAACGGATTGATCTACGATGTTAAACTTTTGCGTTCGGGTTAGTGATGGTCATAGGACCTATCATTAAGATTTTCGCCAAAATTGCGTAGGCGCATAAGATAGCAGCGATTAAAAAAAAAAGCATGTTTCTAAGTAATTGCTTAAAAACAGCTCTAACGATTTGGATCAAAACCTCTGTCGTAATGCCTCTTAAGATGTTTTAAACATCCCTGCTTCTAAAATTCTCTCTCCTTAAGCATCGCTCATCAAGACAGTTTTTCTCCTCTCCTCTGTTTCACTTGCAACAAAAGATAATGTAAGAAATATCGAAAAGTTTTACAGTCAAAATCGAAACTTTGGAGATTTTTTTTTTTAAACAAAAAAAGGTCTGTATGATAATTATCACTAAGAATATCGCCAAACTGAGCATTTTCTCGTATTTTTTCTGAATGAATAAGTGAATAAGAAAAATTATAAAAATGGTAAATAACACCAATCCACTTCAGCATTATAGTGTAAGGGGTCGTTCAAATATTACGTAAGCATGTTTTTGGTAATTTTTGACCCCCCTCCCCCTCTTGTCAGCAAAAATAAGCAAATCGCATACCCCCCCTCTATAATTACATAAGCATACGGTAACCCCCCCTCCCTGCTCCTGATTTTTTTTTTTTTTTTGTAACGTAAATAATCTAAAAAAAAAGTTAGGATTCAATGCAAATAATGAACTTTAACTTAATTTTTTCTAGTTGCCTTTCGCAACTCTTCTTCGACTCTTTTTAACACCAACACTTCTAGTTTTTCGTCATTTTTAGAGGCATTTTTAAAATGACGCCATACCTCATTATTTATATCCTGAATATCTTTCAAGGGTTTGTTTGATGTAGACTTTTTAAAAGCTTCAAACAGCTTTTTATATAAAATTTCACGAAATGAAGACATATGTGTTTTTTTTAAAAAAAAAAAAAGCAAACAGAAAGCAGAGCAACTATATTTGCTTAATCTTCAAAAAGTTCAAGAAGGATTACAGTGGAAAAAGAAACTTGTTCAAAACACAACTCAATTCGGAATCTTGAACCTTAAACCAACTACTGTTCCATCTTAGGCGCCCGCCAGTCGCCAAGCGAAACAAAAACAAAAATTGTCTGTCACATAAGTTAGGTTTAATGTAGGATTCACGTCTCCAAACACCCAAAAGAAGGGAATCCACTTTATTCATTTTGAAACTGCAGTATTTTGCATCATCAATGTTTGATTGTAATTGGCTGAAGGCAGAGTACCTCACTCTTATGTGACGTAAGTTTAAATCCCTTAGATCGATTTGAATGGAAAGTCACCTATCCTAGAACTCGGTGTACTAAAGTGAAATTTTTTGTAAGTTTCAATTTTTTTTAGAAATAAAGGGATTATGAAATGCTTACGTAAGCATCACTCATACCCCCTCCCCCCCCCCTTGTCAGCAAAAATAAGCAAATCGCTACCCCCCCTCCCCTAGGTGCTTACGTAATATTTGAACGGCCCCTAATTGAAAGTTGTGCGATGTTCCACAATCCTAGTTTACTATGATCAGAAGTCATACATCAATTTATTCAACAAAACAGTTTCCTACAGCCACACTTTGCTATATAATTTATGGCGCACTACAATTGTTTGCATGTTTTGATGTTCAGTGTTTTGCAATTGATTTTGTTGCATAATGTAAACATCTTGATCTAACTTGTGCAATTAAAATAAAGTTTTATTTAACATGCTGTTTCAAGTTTGAATGGGAAAAAAAATCACATTATATCGTGATCAAATCCTAAAAACCTTTCAATCATCTATCACGTCATTATTCCTGACCAACAAGGTCCACACCAGCAAAAAGAAATTTAACGGACATCCGAAACCAATGACCCTAAACGCATTGCTTTTAAACTTTAACACCATCAAACTTAAATTTGGGATGAATATAAAAACGTTTGTAGACACGTAATCATCTATTTCTCAAGAGCTTGACGTTTACGATAAGAAAAGCATCTTGAAAGTGGCCAATGTGGTTCATTTATTTGCCATTAGTCTCTTGTGCATTGTACCACAACCTCAGAAACACGTTATTCTAATGACTCAATTTTACTCTGGATATCCCAACCTCTTAAAGTCTAAGAAAACGGAAAAAAAAAAGATTCTCTTTCTCAAAATCCATTATGATCCTCATCAAAAATGTAACAACTAATTTTTTTTATTTTTGCTTTCTGATACTGCAGATGTGAAATTTTTATGGTTCACTGCAAATTCGATTTTTTTTTATTGTACTTTCAATATAAGCGAAGAAATTTAACTGGTTTTATTGAAAATCACAAAGGATAATTGTGAGTATGCGAATGTATTTAAACAAAAGTTAATCAATTACCGAGGTAGCACAGCCAATGTCGGAAATAGGGGTAATGGAAGATTGGCCAATCATGGACAAAACTTGGACATTGTTCCAAAATTCACGATTGTTTAAAAAAATTAACACGTCAAAAGCTTTTCAAATCATATTTTTTTAGCCTCCGTCTTTTTTATGAAAACTATTTCAATTTTAAAACTGTGCATCAACATTTCAAACTTTCCAGTATCCTTCATTGGGCGAGATTGGTCAAAATCCGTAACAACAACCAGTTTACAACGGTCCACATCGAGATTGGTCAATGACGAGCGATATTGGCCATCGTTGTTGTGCTACTGGGCTAATTACATAAATTAGTTATTGAATAGGCTTTTCTTGTGAAGAATTAAACGTAAGCTCTACAGCGACGTGATATTTCTGCAACATGATTCCGAATTTCAAGTTAATAATACCTACCTGATCTCTCAAGGCGAAGCCATCTCCCATCAACGTCCACAAAGGAAGAAAACTCCAAATACTCTCACTAGATAGCCACATCAGACAGATGGCAATAATTGACACCAGACATTTTGTCACAAACACCGCCGTGTTTTCTCATTTTTAAAATCAAAGATTGCAGAAAATTTTGACCTTTATATTTTTCAGTTGCCAGCCTCTTACAACCCTAATAATTGGTCTTGCTTTTTTCACCGCTATAGGTGTTTGTTTTAGTAATATTTTCAGATAAATTTGATGATGTAGACTGCTTTTTATATGGTGTTATCCCTTAAAATTCCGTCTATGATTATCAGCCCACTCAATAGGTCTAAATTAAGAGTTCATTATCTAAAATTGCTCATTTGATTGCGATTGGTGAATCGTATCTCTAATAATTGTTGGTGAATCCGTATCTCTAGTATTGAGTTGTAATGCTTGATACTCCTGGCAGAAAATTCTCTTACAGCCGATAATTATTTGATCGGTCTTTTCAAATGACAGAAATTGTAGGTTTGAAGTGTGGTTTGACGAATCGATATCATTTAAGGCGTGGATGATGCAAAAAAGTGATCACTCAGATCAGCTAAATAAGTGACTATGAAATTGCAGAAGAATTTGCCACACATGAATAAGGTACCTTTGAAATTCAGAAAACATAACCAAAATCCAACATAATTGGCAGATATGTTTTTATGCATTTGATTTTATTAGTAGATGTGGCATAGGGAGAACTGTAAAGTGAGATATGAGGCTGTATTTTGTTGCTATACATAGACGACAAAGCAACATTGTTCTGACAATACCAAACTTAGAATAAAAAAAAAAAAATTTAAAGCTTTTTTATACCTAGATAATTTAACTTAAATCAGTATTACTCAGTAACTAATTATAACTTCAGATAACTATTATAATATTTTAATTATAACAAATATAAAAGGGTAAAATTAAGCGTTACTGCGATTGAGCTGGTGGGAGCACGTAAGGATGTCTTAAATTCTAAAACTGGTAGGGGTTGATAGTATTATATTAGACGAATGGTAAGTTCGTCTAATATAGTACTACCAACCCCTAATATAGTACTATCTAATATAGTACTATCTAATATAGTACTATCTAATATAGTACTATCTAATATAGTACTATCTAATATAGTACTATCTAATATAGTACTATCTAATATAGTACTATCTAATATAGTACTATCTAATATAGTACTACCTAATATAGTACTATCTAGAGTTAATAAGTAATGTATATCTATGGGCAATGCCCACAGAAGATTATGCGGTATTATGTTTGCAATACCAACGTGATTGATAAATCTTTGCTTGTAAAATAAGTTTTGAATATTTATACGTTATAACTGAAAAAGTAGCAAATACCAAGCAAAAATTGTGAAATGTACTCATTAATGTTATACTGCTCTTTTTACTCATGAGATACTGTTACGAATTTCTGTATACTTGTAAATATTTCGTAGTATTAATTATGTAAAAAAGGAATATTTATGTACACTTCGCATAAGGCAGTGCAAGAGTTCTTTGTCTTCGCTTTCCTGCAATGCGTCTCTTAATGCTTGAAAACGAGTTCTACAGGGATCATGCTGGAAAACGAGTTTTACAAGGGGCAGGCCATTTAACATTATGGTTAATGGCAATCTCGCCAAATTTGGCGAGAAATCGTGTGTCGCCAAAATGTGACCAAACTTGTGACCATTTGGCGACATTTTCGGTCCCCATGTACCTGTATAGGGCTTTTCGACTACGATCTGGAAAGTTCTCCAAATTTCTATCTCTAGAAGATTCGCGAAGGAAGCTTTCCTATATAAGGCCGGCCGTGAGTTGAGTGAGCGGAGTTACTGACTTAGTTATCTCTCAGCGAGCATTCAGAGAGTTCCGAAAGTGAACTGTATTGCATTGTCTTTTGCGGCGATTGTAGCAAGTTGTGTATCAAGTTTATAGCTGCTGTTTATGCTCTATTGTTGTGTAAAGAGCTGTATTGAGTCTACTAGAACGAGAAGTTCTGGAGTTGTAAAACAATCTGCGAAGAATTATATCGGAATAAATTTCTGCGAGTTTTGATCTGCTTAGGCTTCAAGTTTTTCGAACCCATCCACGCAACAATACGATATTCTAAAGCATGAACGGCACTGCGTTTTATAAGTATAGTTGTAAAAGTAAAGAAGTTAGAGGGTAACTGGGTGTGATTAAACGATGAACATTTAACAATAATTGTAAAGTGTTTTATTTCACAAAGTATTATTAAATGACTTCTGGAGAATGGTAATAATCTCATTTTACCAGTTCTGGAAGTAATTATACATTAAAAAAATGCATCAAATGTTTAAAATAGAAAAATATTTGTTTCTTGAGAGGGAACACCAGTTTGTACCTGTCCCATAGACCTAATGTTTTATTTTTTCAACTACAATATCTACTAGAGTTTGAAAGCATATGAAGTTGTATAACAAGCATAACGTGAGTAATAAGAGTTCATTAAAAATTTAATGGCAAAATAACTGTTTTTTTTTTTTTTTTTTTTATTAGTATTAATTTTTTAAGGAATTATAAGCTAGCTCATAAAAACTTTTTAAGTGTAATAATAAAAAAGCTGTTAGTTATTTTGTCTTCAAATTTTTTAATGAACTTTTTATAGTCACGTCATGTCTGTTATGAAATTTCATATGCTTCAAAAAATACTCTAGTAGAAATTTTAGCTGAAAGAATAATACATTAGGTGTATGAAACAGGGACAAACTGATGTTCCTTCTTAAAAAAAATTTTTTTTTTTTTTTTTTTTTTCAGAGTAGGCATTTAAAAAACAAATAAAAATTTATCAACATTTCTTAGTTGTTCGTTCTACATTAACACAACAATTTTTTCGTTTTGCAATTTTAATGTACAAGGGCACGATGCTGTTGGCAGAAACATACATGGAGAGTTTAGTTAAAATTCTAACTTTTTAATGCAATAAATAGTTTAGGAAAAGGTTATTCATGTTCATATTATACAATAATTTGCTTATATTTTATTACTTCCATTTCAAAATTCACGAATATTTTATTTACATCAAAACTTGTTTAATATTAAAAATATCAAAGCAAAACATTTATAGAAGCTACAGATTATCCGAGAATCCTAGACCCCTTGGAAGTGCATGATACAGGCAAAATATAACTAAAATATGCAATTGCTTTATACTAAAAATCAACAAACAAATTTTTTTTAAAGTTTGTATGATTGAAATTCTGTTGAAAAAGCAATGGTTGGTTCAAAGGATATTTTCAACTCAGATGAAATCTTATTGAAAAGCTAACAAACTTTCGTAGTATAGTGCTCTTAACTATTCAATTTTAGAAATTTCTAAATTTAATTAAACATAAGAACAATTTTATGCGATAGAACTCAGTTCAGTAGTTTTTCAAGCAGAATTTGTACTTAAAACACAAAAACATAAACGAACGTCTAAAAACTGATTCTTAAAAAATCGTTTAGCAGTCGCTGACTTCCCTATGCTTCCCACACATAGTCACGACTAATAGCTCAGCATCACCCTTGTTATACACCTCGGTTACACTTCACCCCTGTAAATATCGTCGGCAGCTACCATAAAATTACGCCCTTCTAAATCTCCCTCTTTTTTCATTTTTTTTTTAAACCTCTTTCCTTCACAACATACCTTGTTCATACATCTTAATGTAAACGCCCTTATTGCAAGTTCACGAAAAGAATAAAATATTTTTATGGGTTTTTTTTTTTTTTTTTTATCCCCTTCCTAAAAACTTATTAGCTGACATCAATCATTTTTCAGTGTCGGATTTTTTCTGTGAGTTAGTGGGACGAAGCATCTAGTTATTTTCAGTGGCGGCGAGTCAGAAGAATTTGTACGTGATCATATTTGCGCCTTGCGTGATATCTAAGTGCCACTTGTAGGCTTTATTTGCGGGATCATTATTATAGGATTGGGTGTTCTGTTTGCTTTCATTGTTTCATGTAGCTGAGCTTTGTGGCTGTTTAACCAGAAGGTTAATAGGCTAACAACTTGCCATTGTGTGAATATGAACACATTTTTTCCGACCTTGCAATTATATGTTTGAGCAACCTTGATTAAAGGTTAGGGTGAAGCCCCTTGGAGAGTGTAAGTAATTAGCACTCAAACTCATATTTAACGAGATAAGGCATATTCAATGTTTTGAGATTGTCTACTCGTTAGTTAGAATATTTGTTTTTTAGTCTTAATGGTGTCCGAGTGTTTAATTTCTGATTTAAAGTTGACATTTCTCTCCTAAAACAGTGTACGTTTCTAGGAGGCTCGTTGGTTGGATCCGGCCATCGACAGGTTTTTCTGCGGCTAGTCCGCAGAACTAACCAATAATCTAATTTCGAGTATTTGAATTTTTTTTTTTATATAATTTTAATCTGTCCAAAATAATAAACGCAGCCTAAGCCAGCAAGTCAGGAAAATACTTTTTTTTCTCTGAGACTGTCTGAGAGATAATAATAATAATAAAAAAAAAAAAAAAAAAAAAAAAAAAAAATATTACCAATTATTTTTATCGATGGCTGCTTATTTTTTATACCATAATATCCCTTGGTTCGTGAATAGATAAGTCCGATTTCTGAATCTAATGGAAATAAGTGTTTTAATGAATGCTGACCTCTTCTCCATTTTGGTTTTCATGCGAAAAAAGTGCCCTGATCCTCATGACAACAATGATATCGCACTACTTATTTTAAACGCAAAGTAGATGACAAAACAAGCGGTTATTTCAGAGAGAATGGAAAATGCATTTTTTTTTTTTTTTTTTTGGAACGAAGATAAATTCCAGAAACGTGTTATAATGTTGAATTTATCGTAATTATTACATTTATAGCGTTGAAAATATATAGTGAAACCGCGAGAATCTCCTACATAAGTCATATACAAGTCTTTAAGAGTTAATGGCTAACTCTGCACTAAAGTCATTACTCTCTTTGACTGTATAATCTTCTGCAAAATAGTGTTAAAGTTCTAAGAGTCAGTCGAATTAAAAATAAATAAAAAATTACTCAATAAATCAAGATTACGTTCTCTTTCATGGATCAATGCTCCAGCTGTATGATGAGGAAAAACTTTAAATTTAATTTATATAATAGTCCTCAAATTAGACAAAACAGTAAATACAATTAAACGACAAACAATAGTAGCAAAATATTTCAAGTGAGCAATTTCTTATTCACTTTAAGGATCTGCAACTAAATTTTGATTCGTACCGATTATACTATTATGGGGAAGGTTTGGATAGAACAACTGTTCGTGTACCATAAAAATAGGAATCTTCGAAAATTAGGATTCTTAAGTATAAAATAGAAGAATATATTTGTTTTTCTACGCGATTCTTAATAACGTGAAAATAAATTTCACTAAGAAAATTCCAGTCTAATTGAATGTCAGCTTTCAACTATAAAATCGATTATTTTATAATTCGTAAAAGAAAATTTTAAAATCGTAAAATAGGAAATAAGGGAAGTTAAGAGAAAATAAATAAAATTTTACGAAAATTTCATTTTAGAAAATTATATATTTTAATTCATAAATAAAAATATATTAGTTCATCTAAAAATAATTGCATACATCTATACACCTTAATGAGGATACTTGATTGTAGTTTAATTACAAATTTCAACAAGTTTAATGGCAGTTTATGAAAAGTAGCCAAAACTAAGCTTGCGGCAAGTTAGAATTGTAGCAGATTTGCTGGAAATAACTTCTAATATTTTGTAATCCAAGTAGTGTGAAATTAAGATTTGCATTATTCATAAATGCTGTCAAGTCTCGCTTTTATGCACAGGATTATGAGTTTAACTCGCTGTATAAGTCATAAAAATTTCAAGGTTTTTGAGAAAGGGAATCTTTGCTTGCTGAGTTGAAAATATTTTATTATTGCTTTGTGTGAAGTGGCAGACATGAAGTGCAACAAAATACCAAAAAAAGGAAGGTGGAGAGAAGTAGTTTTGTAATGATTTCTCCTTCAAAAGCTGTAACGTTTTCGTTTTTAAATGCGTTGAAAAATAAAGTTTTACAACACAGTAACTTTAAAGTGTTGTTGTAAACTATTTTTTTTTCTTTGTATAAACGAAGTATATGTATAGTCCTTAAAAATGAATAGATAATAGCAATTTCGCCCAGATATTTATTCTAAGAACTGAGATAGTTTGTTTCCAAGACTTAGTCAAAGACAATATGTCCACCCCAAGAGAAGTAATATCTGGAAATAATGATCGGTTATACTAATTTTGTAAGTAGTAAAATAATTAATGAATTTGCATTTTTATAGAGAATCTGACGATATTAAGGCTAGCTGACAAATGTACATTTTTGCCTTATCTTTTCCTCTTACGTTAAAATACGTTTTTGGTAAATCATAAATTATTTAAAAATTAAAACTCATTTTCCCAACATTCCAGTAGCTTGCAAGTATCTAAAACAAATGTTTTCACATGTAATTTTACCCAAATTAAAAAGGATGCTTTTCTTTTCTTCATAATTTTTGTAAAATTCATTTAAGAGAATCCCGCTTGAAATTACTAAAAGTCACCTATTTCTAAATTAAAGTTTCAAATTTACTTTTTTTTCCCACGCTAATAACAACTTAAAAGACGTGATGTCATGCATATCTGAGTTAATCAAATTAACGGAACTATAAAATACAGTGTTTTCATTATTAAGATTCTCCGGTTTAAAGACTCATGATGCCAGTACTAACATCATAGTTTCACACAATTTTTTACATGCACTACTAAAATCATGCAAACATTATCTACAACAAATAAAAAAATATAAAAAAAGCAAAAATTAAAAAAGGAAATAAAAATATCATATTTTAAACAAATTTCGCAAGTAAAGCTAATTTAAATATAGGGCTGCTTTATTAATCAAAGAAAGACCAATGTATACCAATATCAGGAGAGTTTACGAACAACAATAAAAATACAGATATTCTAAATTATCGGGCTATTTTCTTTGTTATCTAAAAATTAATTTACAACTTTCCCGATATCATTCAGTTCGTGTAAAACTAACTTCGAAACAAGTTTCCTAAATGCTACTTTTCATCTGGAGGAAACAATTTTGATTGATGTTTTCCGCTTCCTTTTTTAGTACACATGCACAATTTTATAAAGATATATTATTTTCTACAGGATCGAAAGAGAACTCTAATTGATTACATTCTATATATTCCCCAAAACAATTTCAATTGAGTTCATCTTCATATTTTATTAACCCTGTTTATTCATATACTTAACTGTTCAATGTAACATAATACTAAGAAAGAATTTGAGTGGGAGAGGTGAGGTTGAAGCCATTCTATACGTATAATTTTTCTACCGAAAGTGACAGGGTTGCTCCTTTATTTACAGCCACAATGGTTATAGCCTGTAAGAATCCCTATTATGGACTTTGGATACGCCATTGATACGTAGCATGTTATGAATTTGAATAATCAAAGAGTACTGTGATTTATCTTCATATGTCCAACTACATGAATATTAAATATGTATTGAACATCTCCTGCATTATTCAAGTAGTCTCTTGATTTACGACACGCCTTTCGCACACCGTGCCACGAATTAACACTATAATCGCATTGAAGTGAAATAATTTTTCTACTTACTAAAATAAATTGATTTTTATAGCAAGACCATCATGAGAGAAAGAAAATGTTTTCAAAAAGTTTTCAAATAGCATAAAAAACTAACTCATAAAACCTACGCTTTTTACTATAGATCAGCGCTAGCCACTAGGCGGTCCGCGACAGATTTTTCTGCGGCCCGCCAACACCGCAGAAGATTAAAAAAAAAAAAAAAAAAAAAAAATCAAAATTCACGGTATGGACTTTTTTTTATATACGTAACTATAATTTATCCGAAATAATATGTGTTAACTATGTAGAACAGAGTTCTCCACTACGTAGGGGATAGTTCCCCAAAACGGGATAGGCGGGCAAAACGGGATATTGAGCCTCAGATCTTGACTGGTAATGCTATCTCGCGGGAGAAAGGCTAAACTGGTTCCCGACCGCCATGACAGCATTCTCAGTTGATCTCTCAACTCTAGCCACGTATTTCGCAAAGAAATATTTTTTCAAAGTTTTCAAGTGAGATTTTTACTTACTTTGTACTTTTTTAGACTGCAGAACAACTATCCTTGTGCTTCTCCGTCCTACGGAACAATTCCGGTAAGTACTGTGTTTTGTTCATAGCTCTTTTAACAACAATTTCATGTATTTAAATAATGCTAATGAGTGACGGTTCAGGGGTCAGCCATTTATGTTGTCAAAAGCATCACGGTCGGGCAAAACGGGACACTTTTGGGGTGCCCAAAACGGGATACAATTTTGATGTGTCTCGTTTTACCCGACCATTTCCATTAATGTTTTGGCAATGTGTTTAAGTTATTTAAATTGAAATAAGTAATGAATTAAAATATGTATAATCAATTACAACAATTTATTTTAATTTTAAATAATTATATTTTCGAAATAAAATAATTTACTTTACTTTTGGGGTACAAATAATTGGCCTGAGTTATGTACAAAATTTAGTTATAGGTTAAAACTGTAAGTCGGAAAAATGTTTTGACCAAAAATTTAAGTTTTAAATTAAAAAAAGTTGAGTTTCTTTTAATCTTTTTTATGGGGGCGGCGTATACAAAGATGAACCAGAAAACCACACGTTGTGCGCACTATAATATTATAAAAACATAAGCTAATCACAACTAAACAGCAATTATAACAGGAAGCCCTTATAAACTTGAGTTGGAAGAAGAAGAGCGTGAAAAAAAAAAAGAACGAGAAATAACTCAAAAGCTGAAAAAAAGGGCTGACAAAACCAGTCTCTTGAATGTTCCAAAGAGAAAACAAACGAGGCGTAAAAGAAAACCAAGTGGAAATGCAAAACAGGCAGATAAAGTTAAAAAATTTTACTCTGAATCTGAAAAAATTTGCAAAAATCGAAGAAAATGGACCTAACATAAGAAAACCTAAAAAAAAAAAAAAAAAAAAAAAACATCAGTTAGCCAAGGTTGGACGTCTTCGTCTTCAGAAGATGAAGCTGAAAAAGATGAAGCATGTATTTTCTGCAACGCTCTGTATCTTGAATCGAAATCTGGAGAAGGCTGGATACAATGCTCGAGCTGCCAGGGATGGACCCACGAAGCCTGTTCCAGAGCAGAAGAAGACGACGACACATTTTTATGCGATTTCTGTGTAATGTAATTTTTCAAATTTATAATTAAAAAGTTTCTTCCTATAAAAACGTAGCCTATTTTTGTTCTAAAAACTAAATCAAAAGTAAAATCAGCAAAAACCTAATAACATAAAAATCCCTATCCCTTTTTACCCACCCTTGGTAGGGTAAAACGGGATTGTGTAAGACTTTGTCAAACCAGTATTTTCACATAAATATCATTGAACAAATGTGACAAAGGTCTTATTTTAAGTAGTTGAAAAGGTATACTTTTAAATGACGTCTAGCTTTGGAATGTATATTGTACACAACAAGAAATAAAGCGAAGAATAGATAAGCTATCCCGTTTTGGGGTACTTTCCCCTACCCGAAGAAACTATATGAAGAAGATTTCAGCAAGATGATTTTCATCAAGAATAAATACAGAAATAACTTAATTGAATCTCATTTCGAAAATTTATTAAAATTGACTGCAACAAATACTCCGAAAGACATCGACTCTATCATAACATAAACTGAACGCTTTCGATCGCCATCGCCTCACAATTGATACAGAGTAAAACGGAGTAATTTGGAAGTTCAGTTAAATACTTTTATGGTTAGGTCAAGTCGCATTGTCACGTTGAAACAAAAGATTCACTTTTTTTTTTAGAGTTTGATTTACTAAGAATGAAAACTATTATTATTTCTTTTTAATTATTTGAAAAAAATAATCTAATATCAATTGTAATTTTTTTAAGATAATTTTCTTTTCTCCAGTTTTCAGAAATGTTATAGATTGTTAAATCTATAATAATTAAAAATATATATTTTGGTGTATCCGGCCCTCGGAAATCTCCAACATAAATCATACGGCCCGCCTGTAAAAGTTAGTGGCGAAAGCTGCTATAGATCCTTTGGATTGCACGGTCCACTTTTATGTGTATTATGTGCATATTGGGAACATACCAGTT
Organism: Linyphia triangularis; assembly: GCA_963978545.1. Taxonomy (NCBI): domain Eukaryota; kingdom Metazoa; phylum Arthropoda; class Arachnida; order Araneae; family Linyphiidae; genus Linyphia; species Linyphia triangularis. Next base: position 50,372,039 of record OZ021729.1, on the reverse strand, counting down.
GATATGTAACCTCAAGTACTATCGATGAAAAGATTGAACACTTTGATGGTTCAAATCCGGTTCATCTCAACCGGTTTGAATTTTTTAAATTTGAATTACGTTAAATTTCAAGGAGGGATTTCACAAGAAAGTGTGTGAGAAACTCCAAAACTTGATAGTATCCATTACTATCACCAACGAGTCTATATGCCGAGGTTCAGTTTGATAGGATGACGGGAAGTGGGTTAATTAGCCTCCGAATATTTTGTTTTTCAACAAACAAACAAATTCAAAATTAATTAAAAGGATTTTAAGAAACTATTTTACTAAGCAATGTAGGGGAAAGTACCCCAAAACGGGATAGCTTATCTATTCTTCGCTTTATTTCTTGTTATGTACAAGGTACATTCCAAAGCTAGACGTCATTTAAAAGTATACCTTTTCAACTATTTAAAATAAGACCTTTGTCACATTTGTTCAATAATATTTATGTGAAAATACTGGTTTGACAAAGTCTTACACGATCCCGTTTTACCCTACCAAGGGTGGGGAAAAAGGGATAGGGATTTTTATGTTATTAGGTTTTTGCTGATTTTACTTTTGATTTAGTTTTTAGAACAAAAATAGGCTACGTTTTTATAAGAAGAAACTTTTTAATTGTAAATTTGAAAAATTACATAACACAGAAATCGCATAAAAATGTGTCGTCTTCTTCTTCTGCTCTGGAACAGGCTTCGTGGGTCCATCCCTGGCAGCTCGAGCATTGTATCCAGCCTTCTCCAGATTTCGATTCAAGATACAGAGCGTTGCAGAAAATACATGCTTCATCTTTTTCAGCTTCATCTTCTGAAGACGACGACGTCCAACCTTGGCTAACTGATGATTTTTTAATTTTTTTTTTAGGTTTTCTTATGTTAGGTCCATTTTCTTCGATTTTTGAAAAAAATTTCCTATTCAGAGTAACATTTTTTAACTTTATCTGCCTGTTTTGCATTTCCACTTGGTTTTCATTAACGCCTCGATTTTTTTCTCTTCGGAACATTCAAGAGACTGGTTTTGGAAGCCCTTTTTTTTTTTTAGCTTTTGAGTTCTTTCTCGTTCTTTTTTTTCACTCTCTTCTTCTTCCAACTCAAGTTTATATGGGTTTCCTGTTATAATTGCTGTTTAGTTGTGATAGCTTATGTTTTTATAATATTACAGTGCGCACAACGTGTGGTTTTCTGGTTTATCTTTGTATACGCCGCCCCATAAAAAAGATTTAAAAAAAAGTTGCAAGTTTAGTCCCCCATCTAACATAATTCTAAATTTTTTATAGAATGTGGAGAAATGCTAGTCTATATAATATACAGGTCTGCTGGTGCAAAAATGGACGAATCGGTTCAAAAATCGATTTTGAATGAGTTAAACTATTACCAAATACTACTGATTATCAAATAAATCTTAAAGTGCAAAATAATAATGATCATTCTCTTTCATTTGTTAACATACCACTCTTAAATTTTAACCCTTTACATTCGAGAGGTAACTCTCACTCACCACATGATTGGATACCGCAACTCGAGAGGGCCACTAGGTTTGATGCGGAAATTCGATGCAAGGCCAATGACTGTGTTTAATTTCTTTGAAGCGGATCTGTAACCGCGAACCGAAGCAAAAATGTGAGAAACGTCTCGAGTTGCTGGTTACTACGCGCGAGAAAGGCCTGGAGTGCAAAGGGTTAAATGAGGAAGGGTGGAGATGATTTCAGATAACTGACACCAAACGCATCTTATAAAAGCGAGCCAAAATGGCAATAAATATTAAGTCACTAATAACGTAATATTTATCATAATACTAGTAAATTATTAATGCATTGGTCAAGTTGAATCGTCAACTTGATCAATGAATTCATAATGTACAAGTGTTCTCTACTGTCTTTATGCATTTATGCTTGGCATCTTTTAAGATGGTATCAATTGGAAGAAATTTAATACAATTTTCTCTTTACCAACATGTATTGGGGAAAAGTAGAAGATGTGTGCTTACGTATGCTAACAAAGAATAGTGAAAAATTCACCTTTTTAAAAAAAAATTAAAAAAATTGGCACCATCTAATATATTGTCGTTTTAAATAAAATTACGCTCAATTTCGTTACAAATATAACAAGAAATACTGGTTTTAGGTTAACCAAAAGATAAAGCCAATCTCTCAACTAAGTTTATCCTGCTGTTATAATCTATTCCCAATTATCCAAAATTGCGAAGAAAAAAATAGAGAAAAAAAAGTATGATTGCACCAAAGACACGTGGTAAGAATTTTGAAAAGAATGTTTAAGTAATTATTTTTATCCTATTGTGGATAGGAAATGTCTCTTACCATAAACAAAACTTCATTCGAGTCTTGCCGCAGAATCAAATGCATACCCATATCAATCACTCAATTTTTTGGGACATTTCGGAAATCATGGATTCTCATATGAACACCGATTGCAATCCAATAGCTTCTAAATGATAATCCACTGGATACTGCGGGTGACAAATCGAATAATTATGCAATCGGAGTATCATAACCCATCATTTGTGTTTCCAGATCTGCAAAAAGCCCTCGCTATGACCCGACTGGATTCGCACTCCTAGAAGCAAGTTAATTATATTGGATGCACCCTAATGATAGAACCGATGTCTGCCGGCTTGGCTACAAAATGCTTCTGGGCAGTGGTTGTAGGTTTTTACTTATAGCAAATGACACTTGTAAATGTGTGAATGTTATATCGTAAGGTGGTCTTGGTATTTGGTAAGTGGGTGGTCAACAGAAGTAGCTCTGGTTACAAAAGTATATGATCTACCAATTTCTAATTAGAACTATGCTGTCAGGTTTGGGAGTCTATTTAGTCTTCTTGATGTTTGAGAAAATAACGTGAGTAGAAAATTTCTATCCTTACATCATAAGTTAAATTTCTTTATAATTTTATCATGTGAGGTATGGCTTGGTTATATAACAAAATTTATGGTGGTTTTCTAACGATGATGAATAATATTAAACGATTCATGTTATTTCGAAGCTAATTAAGTTAATCAACCATGGATATTTTCATTAATTATGTTTTGATTATTAAAAAAACAATAATTATTAATTTAGTGTAAACTAGTTGAATATCTGCGCTTCGTTACAAAACCAACTAAAAAGGAAACAAATGTAAAAAAAATGCGTTTGAAAATTTATTGAAATATTTAGCATTTAGTTTTAACATGGTTCGTACGTTTTTAAAAAACCTTGAAAAATGCTTGAAATAAACCCCTTTCATTTTCAATTGCTTGAAAGCCTTGATTTTTTTTAAAAAAGTGTTTAGAGTGCTTGAATTTTATTTCCTAAAAATATTGCCTCTTTAAAAATTTTGGTTTTCAAAAAGAACAGAATCCTTCGAAATTAGTTAAGCCAATCAGCAACCTGAAAACAAGGAAAACATACAAGATATATATTAATTCCTCCTGCTAGTTCGTTTTGTCCCTTCGATGCGTACAGCGCGGCTCGTACATATTTAAAAACTGGTTCACTCCGATCAAATCGTTTTCGATCGCTTGTTTCGTTTTTGCGTGCTGTTTAAAAATGTCAGTAAAATGTATTTTCAATTCAAGCTGCTTAGAAAAGCAGGGATATAATACATGGGTATGATTGGAAGCCTACGTGTTGGATCCCCATTTTGCACGATGTACTTCGTGTGCCAAAAATTCCAGCACAGCATCAATGATGGAATAGAAAGTGCTTTAAAAACCCTGCAAAAAGCACATGGATTTAGTTTTTCTAACAAGTAGTTAGATGAGCATTGTTGGGACTATTTCTAATGATAAACAATACCCCAACAGCAAATATTGTCCTCAACTATCAATAGTTATCATCGATTTCATCTCAAGCAAGCACGGTGGAAGTGCAGGTGGTTTAAAACGAAGTTTTAGATACTGAAATATTATGGACATTGAAAATCATAGAAAGTCACAGCTCATATAAATTCAAATGAAAACATTGATAAATTATTTCAATGCATGTTCTCCGATAGCATGATGTCATTATTTTTATGTGATGAGAAAAAAGAAAACATGCAGTATTTGGAATCAAGCCTTATCTTCAGAGTGTATAAGAAGATAGTTTAATTACTAAGAAATTTGTATTGTTATTTGATGAAAGTTTCAATATGATGAAATAAGAAAAATAAACGGATATTCACATCTAAAATTGGCGTTATAACCAAGTGAGTGCTCCCTACTTTACTTCTGTTTTTAAGGGACATAGTACTGTTTCTGATGTACTCGGAAGGTATTTTTCTTCTATTTTAAACTAAAAAATTTCTTCTATTGAAACCTAAAAAACATTTTATTTTGTATTTACTCGATTTGAACATGCACCGTTTGCCAATTACATTTTTTTTGAATTTTTTTATTGTTTATTTGTGTTGATATTTGTGTGATTGTGTGCATATTTGAAAAGTGCTTGAAAAGTCCTTGAATTTTGTCAACCTTCAAGTGTACGAACCATGTTAAATATTTAAAAATACTTTTTATAATAATGCGAAATTAAAATACAGTGAAAGACTTTATCACGTGGAGTGCGAAAAAGTAACTTTATTAAACTAGTGCGATAAAATATTTAACCGCACGTCAATGAATACTTTACCGCTTGCCGCGAAATGACATATTTTCAGAAGAGATTTTTGACTGGAGTTGCCAACATTAATAGATATATCTGTATTAAAAGTATTTTTTACATGAGATTATAAAAAATGTTGTATGCAACGTATGAGAAAATAATTTTTTTCAAATTTGCTAAACTATTTGCTTCATGTTAACCTACTCGTCAAATAAGCATTTTTCTTCGTTTAAAAAAGTATTACATTTTCAATTAGTTGCATAGATAAATATTCTTTCGGGATGAATGGGCATATAAAATTAAGATTTGAAACTCAGCATTTATCTGTTCTTTTATCAAGTATTCGCTAAATACACGTGCTCCACTATGAATTTTTACCATGCACATATTTTAACATTAACTAATTGGTAATAATACAGTTAGAACTTCTCAAAACTAAGACGTAATTCGTAAGATCGAATCGTAGAAAATTAAAATTAAATAATAGAAAATTAAAATAAAGCCTTATTTTTATTATAAGTCTGAATTTTTTGTAGTATTATGCCTCTTTCAAAAATAAGGCGATATGTTAAGAACAACTCATTATTAAGCAGAATATTTACTATACAGTTATAATGCAAAGGACTTTCAAAATTAAAATTTACTTAAAGATTATCTGAAAATATAAATAATGCAAGTTCAATTAGATAATTTTACTAGTACAACTGCACCTCTCACCAGTGCTAGAAGAGTGGGATTGACGCGTCCCCCCACTTTTTAAGAAAATAACTATGCTTCTCCCCACTTTAAAACCACTGAAACCCATCCCCCCACTTTCAAAAGAACTCAATCCGCCTAAAAACAACTAATGAAAAATAACATTAACCTTTAAATGTAGTGACAAAGTGAAAAAGTGATTTAAATTTACATTTGAAAACTTTAAAAATATTTTTGGTATATATATCATATTATTATAAAAATGTATTGTACTACTTTGGCATAAAGATATTAGTATTTTTACTAACAAATACAGTTACACTTTGTCAACTTTTAACTTTGGAGGAACTTTCATTTAAGTTAAGTATATATTCTTGTTTCATATAAAGACAAGCTATTTTTTTTTTAATTCTCTATTAATTTAATTTCATGAAAGTATGCACATTTATAAGTATTTTTTAAATTTAAATTAACAGTTATGTATATAACATTGAATTATTACTTAACTTTCAAGTAAAAAGACTAAGTCGCTGAATATTCATTAAAATAACAATAAGTTTGGGATCCTCGTTTAATGATAATATTAGGAAGTATAAATTATTTCTTTACTAGTTACTATTTTTAGTATAAGTTACGAATTTATAAAATTTATTGTTGAAGATGGGAAAAGGAGAGAGAGAGAGGGGGGGGGGGGGCACTTGTCACCATATTTTGGGTGTCCCCCCACTTTTTTTTTCACCACTTCTACCACTGTCTCTCACCAAGGACGATGTATTTTCATTTAGCAAACCAATTGGACATCACGCCACATCGTAAGTAATCATAAAAATATCGTTTATATTTGCTCACTACAATTTTATTTTTGACTCGTGAAATAAAAGACATAAAATGTTAGTCTTTTATGAAGCACTATGAATATAAAAAACATTAACACTTTAAATAATACCACTTTACTAGGATATTTGAGAAGAAAGCAATTTAAATTAAAGTGTGAAAATTTGCCAATTAAATTTAAGTGTAACAATAATTTGAAACAATGGATAAAAGTAAAAATCAGTTAAGTTCAAGCCATATTCCGTATTTATATTTTTAACTAGATTCAAATTTACTTTTAAAATTTACTATAGATTTGAAGAAAAATTTAGGAATGCCATAAAAGATTAATAAAAGCATTCAATAATCCTTAAGGAAATACTTGACTTTAGATATCCATTCGTTTTATGTTATTTGATTTCTAAGTTGTTCGAAAACTAGGTTCAACAACTGTCACTCCATCATTTAACTGAGCTGCATCAGTATAACTGCCCACTGATAGTACTACATTCTTGTACATGTCTACCTACTATAATTTTTTTTTAATTTTATTTTATGACTGTGCTGTTTTATTTTTCGTTTTTTTTTCAAATACAAAAATTACGACAACACAACTACAGGCACAAGGCCCATCTAGGTTGATCCAATTTAACTTTACTGAACCCACCCCCAGTATAGATTCAACTGTTTTTTAAAACTTTGACTCCTTACAATGCTCGCTGTGGTTAAGCTCATTGTTCCACCTGTCAATCACTAATGTAAAAGTAATGTTTCCTATTCTCAAGTTAAAATGCGATTTAAATAGCTCATAGGGTATGACTCCTTTTCCTGTCCCTTTTATTGAACTTTTAACTCTTGAAATCCTCCTATTCGGGAAATTTAAACAACTGAATCAAATCCTCTTTAGACATTCTTTCTTCCAATGTATATATATAAAGGTTCCTCAATATAGCGCCATATTTCAAAGTCGCTTTTCCCTGTGTCATTTTTGGCGCTCTAAGCTGAAACTTTTACGTCAAATCAATATTTTTCCTGAGATGAGACGATCAGAATTACACTGCATACTCTAGATGTGGCCTAACTAGTCCTATATAAAGTGGTAAAATAATATAGTTAAATTTAGAAGATATAGTCTTCTTGATGAATCTAAACATCTCATCGTTCCATTGAAAAGATACATTCTTTTAATTTTGTACACGAGTGTAAATTAAGAGAAAATCGTACGAGATCTAACACTTCCTATGCACCCTCGATATTTTTATTAATATGATTTAAAACACAATTTAATATACACAACACAAATTGAAATTTTATTTTGTCATTAAATTAATATAGAAACTAAGGGTGTGGAACATCGCACAACTTTCAATTACACTTAATACTGATGTGGATTTGTGTGGTTTGTATATTTTCATACTTCATTTAAATAAATGGCCAGTTTGGCGATATTTTTTGGGATAATTCTTGTATGGATCTTTACAAAAAAAAAAAAAAAAAAAAAAAAAAAAAAAAAAAAAAGATATACTTTTCGATAATCCTTATATTATCCTTTAATATAAACGAAACTGGGGGATTGAAAAAACGATTGCTGATGAGGTATGCTCAAGGAAACTCTGTGTTGAAGGCTTTCATTTTTCACCTTTTTACGCCATTAAAATATTTTTAGGGGAATTTCGGAGGTGAGGATGTTTGGAACATCTTAAGAGGCATTACCACAGCGATTTTTATCAAAATCGTTAGAGCCGTTTTTTAGCAATCATTGAAAAACATTATTTTTTCAATGGCAGCTACCTTATGCGCAAGCACGATTTTGACGAAAACCTTAATGGTAGGTCACATGGCCGCCACTAACCCTCATACCAAATTTAAACATCGTAGGTCAATTTGTTCGGGAGTTATGCTGACCACAGACACGCATACACTCACACACACACTGACAGACATTTTTTCTAGATCACTTTTTTGAAATCAGAATGTTCCAGAACGTGGAGAAATGCAAATAAATTGAATTTTTTTTTTTTAAACCGAATGCTATACTTTCATTACCCTATGTCATATGGGTAATTGAAAGTAAAAATGGGCGAGTGTTTATCAACCACATTGATTGCAGCCTAGAGGTAGCCAAGAAATTATGTTTAGGCTCATCCTCAAGAACGTGCATGTTACGATATGTTTGATTCGATTTGTAATTGTAAGTTCTTAGAAATTCAATGTGGCGTGATTATGAAATATTATCGGACTTTTGTAGTATTCAAAGTTCGCCAAGCACGCAAGAAAAGTGCCAAACTTGTCTGATAATTATTCCAATCACGTTTTCGAAGAATAAGAGAAAAAAAATTCCACCCCAAGTGATCTTTAATTACGGCATACCCCGGGAAGGGCGGCGGTCGTGTGTTATGCATAGCGACAGACACGGGACAAACATTTTTTTATTATTTATTTCCCTTTTATTTGTTTGCTTTATCTCTGTAGATGGAACGCCATCATTGAAATCGCCATTTTGGATTCTGAGTTCTTTCTTTTTTTATTTCTTGACCGCCAATCAGCGTCGTTGAGCTGTCAGATGGAAATGAAAAGTTGAGTGGTCGTCTCTCTTCTCTCGGCTCGTTTGGTTTTTTACCAATTTTCTTCGGATTCACCTCAGTAAATTGTTACGTGATGCCATTACAGAACTTTGATGTTAGAAATGTTTTTTTTTTTTTTTTTTTTTTACGCTCACTTGGATCGTTTGAATGTGGCTTTGATGTCTTTATAACAGTCATTGAGAGTGTCAAAAAACATTCTATCTCATTTTTTATAGTTTTTCTGTAGATGTCCATCGAAACCAGTGATCAGTAATTTGGAATTCTCTTTCATGGTGGTCCACGCGAATCTGTGATAGTTTTCTCCCAATTGTCAACTGCTTATTTTTCTGAACATTGTCAAAGAATCTCGTCATGTCATGTTTCTGACAAAAGTGACCTAACCAACTATTTAGATTGAATGAGGGGGCGTGCATAATCATATAAAAACGTATATCGTAGAATTACATTGTATGCTTTGTTGGCTTCTTCCTTAATGAAAAATAGTTTGTTGCCTGCTTATTATGGAATGTTTAGTTGAGAAATGGTTTCTGATTTATTTGTCATAAAAATAGACAATGAATTTCCCAAAAAGCACTTCATACGAAAATAGTTAATATTTGGACAAAAAGAATTCAAACTCTAAAAAGAAATCATTTTTCAAGATGAACTCAGGAAATGAAAGAAATAGAACACATATAAGCTTAAAGAAGAAAGATGGTGTAAAATTCTCACCAGATTAGAATCAGATGTGTTTTATAATATATTTCGTAAAAGCGTAATGTTCCTAACATAAAAAGAAGTTTTTTTTTTTTTTTTTTTTTCAAATTGTTTTTTTAACAAAAATGGATCAGCTACTCCAATTCTCGCATTCTTTTCTATCGACATGTTTAAAAATGAATAAATTTTGTTAAACACTTATTGAATACTTGAGGGGAAAGGGGGGGGGGGGGGAAGAAATGAACATAAGCGCTTCTTACAGTTTAAAAAAACCCTTTGGTCAACAAGTAAAACAATTTGAATCCAATTTCTTAAAATGAATGTCTAATTTTAAAATTTTTTATACTAACCTTCATTTATACATTGACGGTACCGCCGTGATCAAGACTAATAATTTAACATTTGTTCCAAGAGATGGATCAAAATAGTGACAATTAAAAATAATATTTTGTTATACTTTATCAGTAATGCAGGATTTTAGACTTATTTTTTGAGAATGGAAACATTCCAAATAATAAAGTTCAATAAATATTTTTTTAACTTTAATTTTCACTGAATAATATCGTCTGATTTAGAATTTTGGACAATGATCTTCAATTTCACCGATTTGAATCTAATGGTTGTGTTATTTTGAAATGTTTTTATTTGCTAAAAATATATTATCGAAGACAGGTTTGTATTTTTTTTAATTTTTAAATATCACTAATATAATAAAAAATGGATAGTATAAAAATTTAAGGTATAAATTGCTTTTTGAAATTTTGTACTCTCCTTTATTCAACACAACTTTTTAAAGAATTCCCAAGTTCTACATCACTGATTTTTACATTAGGGTATTTCTAAAACTGAATAATACATATGATTTATACATCCATCCATCAATCATACCATGAATGATTATCATGCATTTTTCATCATCCATTAGATATAAAAAGTTTGAAAATCGTTAAAAAAATTGACCTCGATTCTTTAACGTTTTTTGGAAAAATATCACGTACGTTGATTTAAAAAAGGTAAAAGTCTTGATAGCATTTTAAGTCCATATATAGCTTTCTTTTTCAAGTTGGAAACTTTACCCTAAATATGAAATTACTGAACCGATTTTAATGAAGATGAAAAGGTGAATGTAGTTAGTGGTCAATTAAGCCATAACAAAATTTCGATATGTGCCAGGGTCTGGAAGCTAAGAAAATCGAAATTTGGTCTTTTAATATGGTAATAAAGAAGAAATATTACTTGATATGGGCATTGAAAATGTGCAAGAATGGAAATAAAACACTAAATCTTCAGTTGTATTTTTGTTTTTTGTAGTCACCTATTTTTTTTTTTTTGTATTTTTTTTTTTTTTTTAAATAAACTTAATTAGTTAATTTAATATTTTTTAGTTTTAGCTTTTACACTGTTTTAAATTTACACAAATACAATGGCTGCCTATCTGTTTGTACTAAGCCGATATTTTTTGTCGAAACAAGAAACAAAAAATTGACCACTATTTATGTTGCAAAATTGTTAGCAAATATCAATAAATTTTGTCATTTTTATCGCAAAATAATTAAAAGAAGTTGGCGATTTTTTTTTTGTTCCTTTATCATATCTATACCTATATCTATCTATTTATACTATTTGGATTATAATGTTCAGAGTCTATCCTGACGTCTTCCCCCCCCCCTCCCCTTCGCCCCATTTCTTTACTTGATAACACTGATAAAGTTTTTCAATGTGTATCTTTAAACAATTTCGACATTTAGAACGTAATCCCATCTTTGTGTGCTAGATAATTAAAACTGCAATAATACAGTGAATTTAACCAAGTACTATAAAAACAATTCCAATTTATGGTTTATATCGTCATTTCGATTTATGAACATTATTTCATAAATTCATATTTCTTTTTTCAAATGGCAAGCCCAAGTACTTACAGTCACTTGCAATGTGCTCGCAGTCACTTGGCAACTACAAGTCCGGTAGCGATGGCTATTTGTGAAGAGGCATCCAGTGGGTGGGCCACCATTGCTCCTAACTTAGGACATCCACGTCTTGCATCCATGTCTTATCTCGTATTTGAACCGAAACCCACCAGCGTTGTAGTCTGATGCGCTAACCGCTATACTGAATGGGCGACTTTTTTAAATATTTGTTACCTTTATAAATTGTACTTACCTTTATGTATTGCACATTGGTAATTTTCGTTAGCATAAAAGGAATTTAGGAATATGTTTAAATAGACTCTAGAATCCATATTGCACAGTGCCAAAGTATTAAAACGTTTCATGGTATTTGTCTTTCAAAGTAATCTTTCTTTGAAACCCTTTATTTTCCCCGCCCAATTCCATTATGGAAGCCCGTAATGAATCATCCTGTCACTTATTATCAGTCACGAAAACAAAGAATCACTTATGAGGGAAAGTCCTCCATTCCTGATGACTTCTACCCCAGTTCGCACTTCAGCACTGAGGGTTAATTAGATTTCTTTATCGCAGCTAAGTTAAGAGAAAGAAAAACATGCCAGCTTTTTTCAGGTGAGATTCATTGTAGGAAAACGAGTTTCTTCAAAGGTAGTGTAAAGATCACACTTTCATTAATTTCAAAGAAAGCCGATGAAGATATCGGTTCAGGTTAAAAAGTGTTTACTGAAGCGCTTCCAATCCAGAAAGTTTCATTGAATTAGTTTCAGATACTTTGAATTTTTATAAACTATGTCACAGTTTACCTTTACAAACTTATATTGGAATTCTTTGCACTTTATAACTATTTCTGTTGAAAATGTAGTGCTATATTTCAAAAATAAAATTATAAAAATTGGTTAGTATTTTAAAAATTTCTGTACTAATTGTGACACTATTGTTTTCAGACAAATAATAAATGTGATTTAGGAGAAAAGTTTACGATTTATGAAAAGTAAATAATTTTTTGTTAGAGGGGAAAAGTAATAAACTTTTGGGTAGGTTCAAATGCTTTAACTTGCCTGCAGTATTTTTTCAAAAGTTACTGTTTTCTCATAGTGTAACTGAATACTTATTTAAAAGTTATTTAAATACATTAAATATTATAACTTTTAAATACATTACAATAAACATTGAGCGGAAAGAGAATTCTTAAGATTTACCAGTTTCTATGGCAACAGTTTGGTATTAATATCTATTAAGATATTTTTGTTAATACTGACAAGGGGGATTCGCTCTTTTTCGATAACTCGCATCTCTTTTTTAATATCTTTATATAAGAGAAAACAAGATATGCGTATTCTGTAGACCTGTTTCTCCATATTTGTTTCCGCTTGAGTTGCTTTTCAACGAAAGTTCCATTGCTTCTTATGAGAAGAAAATAAATCAGTAGCGATTTCGACAAATCATGGAAACAATCAAAAACTCTCATTAAGGATTGCCTAAAACAACTGAAGTTTCAGCTGTTAAAGTCCAAATTTAAAATTTATTTTAAGATTTTCGGCATTCCATAATTTTAATGGAATCAGGTAACAAATGAACATAATTATATGACCTAAAACAGTTAAGAAAAATGTTCTACTCGTAGTTGTAATTTAAAATTTATGAATTCACATAATCGAAAAAAATTTAATTGAGATTGTAATAAAATAAAAATCGATTCAAAGCAATTCAATAAAATAAAATATGTTATTTATTAAAAGTCAAACAAAAATATAATTTTTTTTACTAACATTCAAGAAGACTACAATTTTCATCAGATGACAATAAATATGATGTAGATTTACGTTAAATAACATTAATAAATTACTACCATAATAGTATCTGTCAAGTGTTAATAAATAGTATGTAAACATAAATGAATGAAATAGATCCCTTTTAAGATAAGTGATGACAATAAATTATTTTGTGACAACCGAACGGACTTAGAAAAAAAGTTGTTAAAAGTTTGGATTACATTATTCAAGTACTCAGCGTTCAGCTAAGAAATGAATACCTTCGAGTTATTTACTCATACATAAAAGTTCCAGGTTGAAAAAGATCAAATGTCACAGTCCGAGTCCAAAGAAAAAATTATTTTGACTTATTTTGCAATACGTGGAAATGTAGCATGGTGTAGAGGTTTACTCGGTGTATGTACTGGCACAACAGCTCGGACACAGGCAACAACAATTGTTTCCCATGATGGTATAAAATTTGCACTCTCATCTGAAGAGGTACAAGGATCCTTCCTCAAAACAGACATTTCGTATTTAACCTCTTCACACCCAATAACTCGATTTCTTCTTCGATGTTGGTCGAGATGACGAACTCGCAAACCTTGACCACCTCTGCAGGACACTTTGGGTACAATTCGAGGAATTCGATCAGGATCAAAGTCGTAATTCACATCGTAGAGGCAATCAAAGAGAGAAGAATTTAAAGTGGAATTGCAATCTGTATCATTAGAAAGACTCGAAGCATCGAAGTTTCCAAGAGATCTAACAAATTCACTTTTGGAAGAGGAAGGCAAGACATGAAATCTTGCATCTGTTGAAGGTAGACCCATCCCAGGAGCTCTGCATTTCGTGCCAAGTGAGTCTGATTTACCAACATCGAAAAGTGGAGCTCCAGCAATCAATTGACTGAGGACGAGAATAAATAAATGAAAGAAGATGGACATCATTGTTTCTGATTGAAACTGGATATTGTGACGATTGAACACAATGTGTTATTTTTATATGCATAAATCGACGATAAAATACCGAAAGTTAAAAAGCCCATAGATAAAATAATTTTCCCATGCATTATCATCTACGTTTGATAATGTTTTCCCACATTTATGAATGTAAATCGTTTTCCCTTGTATTATCTCTCAAAAATTACGTTTCACGTAAAGAAAACCCCAGCAGTTCTAGTGAATTTGATACTGGGTTTTCGTTACTTTTATAGTTTTTTATTCTTATCTTGAGAATTGGGAATAAAAAAAAATTCCCCTTTCATTTACTGGTTGTTTTATCTGCTGGGTTATTTATTGTTCGAGTGTTTTTTTTTTCTATTAAAGTAAATTTTTTTTTGTTATCTCTCTATTAAATAAAAAACGATTTCATGTATGTTATTTTCTGTAATGGCAAATGGACCCCGTTATTGTGCTAGGATTTTTAAATGTTTACTAACTGTTCCTAAAGTTCAAAAATAGGTCACTTTTAAACAGTTATTTTTGGATTTATTCCTTGTTGAAGTAATTTGAATCATAATCGCATGCTTAATTATCCCTTAACCCCGAAAACTATCCAATTGCTTTAAAGTACGCAAAAAATTCTTAGATGAAATTCTTGAAAGGAAAACAAATTTAATTTGATATACGTGAGAGGTTTAGAAGATATCGCAAATTTTATACTATCTTCCTTGAAGTTTACAGGAAATTTGGAACTTTATTACGAGTCTGAAAATCAGAAGAAATTAAGGAAAAATAGCCTCCATCCTTTTTTTTTTTTTTTGAAAACAAATTTTAACAACTTAGCTTCTGTTAAATCTCATGCTTTATTTTAAAATATGCCGAATTTAAATCTTATTTCGATTCATAATTTAACTTTATTTTTTATTACATATTTTAGGTTGGTTGGTTTGTACGCTCAACTACTTAGTTTTGTGCACAATGACGGTTAATCAGGCCAGAACCTACAGCTTAAAGTGGATTCCAAACTACAACAAAATACATGCCTAATCCAGGATTTGAACCCGACACCTTTGGCTTGTGAGGCCAGAGCGCTAACCCCACAACCTTCAGGTAAGCATACATTTTAGGAAAAAGAACGTTAAGGGGAATCACCAGCTTCCATTCACCATATATTTAAGGCTTCATTTTTTGGCCCTAATATCCATCGAAATATTGCTTTAAGATTTGTGAATTTTTTCCTCATATAAATCTACAGTAATAAAATGTCAAAAACAAATTTGAAGGGAAAATAACTGGCAGTTTATAGTACATTTTGAAAAGTTTGTGTAACCTAGCTTAAATTAATAATTTGTTAATGGTGTTTTATTACTGTTGCTCTACCTTCAGCAGAAAAATTCATATATTTTAAAGTAAGCTACGATGGTAATTTTAATCAACCTATCAACCTCACAAGGGACATTTAGTGGAGTGCAAGCGTATTTTAATAAAAGTCAATCAATTACCTAGGTAGCATAGCAGTATAATCCTGACCGAAATTCGAGTATTGTTCCAAAATATGCAATTTTTTTCAAAAAAATAAACATGTCAAAAACATTATAAAACATATGAAATGTTTACGGATACGAAGGAAGAACGCATCATCATGTTTTTTTTTTTACCCTTCACTCCCCCCCCCCCCCCCCTTCTCCCCTCTCCATCCGAATCCAGAACTTTCACGGATTTTACAGGTATGTTTTTCATATTCTTTTTTTTTTTTTCAAAGTACTCAGAGAATGATATCAAACATGGGAAAATTAATAGGACAACTTTTCAAACGCGTTTTTCTGACAACCACCTTTTGTTAATCTCGCACTTCGTATCCGCTACGTCTCATATTTTTTAGCCCTCCGCCCTTTCTTTTAAATAAAATGTCAATTTTAAAACTGTGCATCAACACTTCAAAACTTTGAGTATAATATAGCCAGCATTGGACGAGATTGGCCAAAATCCGTAATAACGGCCGGTTTACAATGATCCACATCAGGATTGGCCAGTATCGAGCTATATTAGTTTGTTGTGCTACTGGCGTAGTTAGATATACGGTACAGGGACCAGATAGCAATCCCTCTTTTTAAGGGAAAGGATCGTAACCTTTGTAATTCATTATAAAATTTGACTAAAAAATAAAGTCCCTTTATTGATTTTTGATTGTACGGATACAACATTGTTTCAAACCATTATATGATTGCAGAATATAATTATAATAGTAACAAATATATTAAATATATATTTATAATAGTAACAAAATTAGGATCCGTAATTTATTCCGTAATATAACACTGTGATACCTAAAGTAATGAAATTTACATATATATTTATGAAATTGTACAATATAAAATAAAATTTAAATATATAGTATAACAAATATTTGTTGAAAAGTTATGTCTTCTCTTAAGGTAATATAAATTATATATGATTGACCGTCGAGTGCGTGAAGTGTATTGTAATTTTAATTGAAAAATGAGATAATTTTTTTTACAATAACTATTTCACTTATGGAAATTATGAAATAAATGAAATACAATATTCCGCAATATAACATTCTGAAAGTTCAGATAAACAAAAATTGTTTAAGAAAAGTAAAACAAAAAAAAAAAATCTTAGTAAATTATCTTCAAGCATGCGAAACAATTAATTCATCATTTCTTTTATCCTCTTTACTGCATAGCAAAATTCTTTTTTTTCTTTTAAATTTTTTTTTAAAATTAGAATTCAAACTTGTATTGTTTTTCCACAGTATGATAGTGTTGAAGCGAAATGAATGATATAATTTCTTTCACTTACACTTTTTTCGTGTTTCTTTTCTTCATTCGTCTTTTTTATATATTTTGAATGGTTTTTATTTTCATAAAATAAAACCATTACTTTAAAGTTTAAGCCTACATAAATTACTATCGAAAAATGTAAAAATTGTTTTGAGTCTTATAAAAATAATGACATGATTTCATGTTTGTGGTATATTTGTTACACATCTTGTGTTATTTTATACTTAATTTTAACATAACAAAACTTTGAGCAAAAACTTACACCGATTATTTTGCGTGCTTAGTAATCCAATTACAAGACTTATCGTTAGAAGAAAAAAGAAAAAAAAAAAGAAAGAAAAAAAAAAACATGCGCAGATTTTAAGTTTTTTAAGGATATCTTCTTTGACGTCTGGATAAAATTTTATTGACGATGTTATTACCAAGCTTTTTTTCCCTTCGTAATTTATTATGCGCGCAAATATTTAATTATCAGCATATTGGTTGACGGCTTTTGAGGCAGTTATTTTTTATAGTCAATCAAATTTTTAATCCGAATGCTACAAGAGGATTAGTAGTTGTTAGCAGCGACATCAAGGACCAAACTGTCATTCGCTTTCAACACAAAGACATTCCTATCTTTAATTCTCTTCAGGTATTTGAATACCAGTTTCACATTCTTGCTGACAAGCGAAACGAAGAACTTTGATAGATCACTTGGTTTTTCTCATCAAATGGGTAATTTAATTTTATAATATGTTTCCTTTAAGAAACTGAGACTATCTAAGGTACAAAGACATACGAAACTTTCATTATCCTCAGGCATATGAATTCAGTTAGGCATTCTTTGTGACAAACAAAAAGAAGAACTTCGATAGATCATTTTTTTTTTTTTTTTGTTGAAATGGTCATTTTAATTATGTGTTCCCTCCAAGGAACTGATATATATTTACACGAGATAACTTCCATAACTTCCAATTAGTGGTGCTTTTTTTCTGTACCTCCATGGAGTTTACCTCCGAGGAAAGTTACTGCATCTCTTCAGAATATAAACAAATCGAAACTGTCTCAAGAGAATAACTTGCAAATTCCTCCATGAGTTGACGATTAAAATGTCTAAGGAAATATTTATGGCAGTAATAAAGAACATGGTTGCACAATAAATTTTCGAATTTTCAATGCGACGCTAATGAATAGCCCGATCACATTTGCATTTTATAAGGTAGTGTTGTGGATTTACACATGATGTTGTTTGGTTTACTCAAATCCATAATTAGAAGATGATAAACTTAATATGTAAAGAAGTATTATTTTGCGTATTGAAATAAGTTTGAAGTCAACTGATGATTGCAAATGAAGTTTGAAAGATACGCTTCATCCGTACATCCAAGCATAAACTAAAATAATGAGTTTCGTATGTGAGGTGTTGAACGCAAGAGCGGACCATCTGACAATTTTATTTTTGATGTTTTTACCCCATTTTTTCAAAATTATTTTTGCCAGAATGAATCAAATGGAGCTTATCTAATGTCCCACTAAGTTAACCACTAGATAAACCCCGTTTGGTACGTTCTGGAATGAATGGTTGTGAAAAGCAGTGTAGAAAAAGCTCAAATAAAATTGGCGGATGATCCGTTTTAGTGCTCAACGTCTCATATAAAACTGAAGTTTGTTTAAATCGCCTTGAAATGTGCACCAATATAACTTATCTCAAATAAAATGTCATCTGTCCATGTTTCTGACAAAGAGTTAAAGAGATAAACTTAGACAGTTATTTAAAATGTGAACAATATTCAATGAAATTTATATTAATTTTTAATGAATGTATAACAAAATATATTATGTAAAATTGGTTAAAATTATTTGAGGGGATGTAAAAAAAAAAAGCTCAAAATTCTTTACTGGTCTCAAGACAAAATGAAGTCTATTATATAATACAATATAAAAGCTACATCATTCTAATTGAAAATAAAAATAGCGATTGAGCCAGACATTGTCATTTGGAATTTATAATCAATCTTAAGCTATTGAAGATGATTTTTCATAAGTGGCTTGCTTCCTTGTTGCATAAAACAACATAGTTTTGAATGAACAATAATTTGTTTTTGGCTGAAATTACCCCTATTTATATTTTTCACTAAATTACCCAAAAGATTGAAGAAAATCATGTATGCAAAAAAATTGTATGAATTCGAAGATCAAAATTCTTGATTACCAGCTGCAAAATGGTACCAATTTAGTTTCTTTGAGAACTGTTTTTTCCCTATGGTTACCAATTTAACTGCCAAATGACTAAAATATTTCAAATAAATAGAATCATAGCAATAGTTGAGCAGAGGTTGACTTGAAAATATTAGATTTTTTTTGTGATTTGTGAAAGCGTTGCTTAATACGTTGACTGTGAAAGCTTAATACGTTGACTGCCACAGAATTTTGGCACGATTGTGGTCTAAAGAACCAATTTGATTTAACCTTTAACGGCTGTATGCAATCTGACAGACCGCGAGTCATTTTTTGTGGAATGCTTCCACCCACTAAAATATTTCAACTTTGACTTTTATATTAATTTACCGTTACTTTGTTTCTTAAAATTTAAATTGATGTTCACTGATTTCTTTGGCGCAGTATGAGCTACGTGTTGCTCTTGCGCCAAAATTATCAAACCACCCAACCACAGCACTAGTCGAAGCGTTGATTGGAGAAGAGATTGAACCAGTGGTGTGAGTTGAATGCAACTCATATGGCAGTCAACGTGCGTGTTAACTCAAGAAAATAGCACCCCCCTCACCTCCCCTCCCCACTTGGAGATAAGGCAGTTTGTAGAAAAGAAACTATGTTGCCATCCAACAAAAAAAAAAAAAAAAAAAAAAAATCTCAAACGAAACATCTCTAAAAGTCATGTTTGGAAGAAGTTAATCTCATCATTGTTCAATGTAAATCGACAATCTTAAGACATTCAAAATGCTTTATTCCCCCAATTGGAAAGGATTGAAGACGATTGAGCCACTTTAAGAACGTGCAATAATTTCACACCTCGATCAATAGCGCATCGTGTTGCTTCTTGAAAATTCCATCTTAGACACGCGTGACCAATCAAACAATCCAGATTACAACAGGCAATCTCTTTCTATAAGGAGCTTAACTGTTACTCATCTTCCGACAGCAGGGACAGACTTCATTGAACTGTTTTTGTACCCATTGAGTCCAGTCATCCAGCTTGAGATGGAAGAGGCCCATGCAGGTTGAATAACCATTTCTTTTCTATAACTATAGTCTTCTGTTTCTGCAACGATTCACGCAACAATGCTCTCTGGGCGCGGTGACCTTGGCGAACTTGGTGGAAGGAGATAATTGGTGAGTAAATAGACACACAGAGACGGTGGTAAAATCATACAAAATTGATAAATTGAACAAGTTATATTGTAACAGTCACTGTCCTAAAAGACAGACTTTACGTATAGTTTTGAAATGGTACATAACACCACGTACAATTTCACAATATTTATTAACTCAAATCCTCTCATAAGACCCCATATATGAAAGAAAAGCCCAAGCCAATTTTAAGTGTTTCGTAAACGAAAATGTTGCGAAGTTAGTGAGTTTCTCAATAAACTAGTTGAGAAAACTTTTCACCGAATGTCTAAGTTCAAATACAATACATTTCAATGCATAACAAATGCAATAAATTTTTTATGCAAGATATAAATTTCCCATTACTACTCCCGTTGAAATTAAAAAGCACTAACTTTCTTTCGAATACATATATAGGTTTGTAACATGCATAATATAAGCTTAACAAAGTTTCGAGCTCGTATTGGTTGTTACTTCTTGATGAATACTGGTGAGACTGATTTTATAAAATCTTCTCGATATACATAGCACGTGTCTGAAGCATTTGTAGTTTTGTGTCGAACTGTTGTATTCAGACAGTCAGACTTTCAGCGCATTTGTATAAGTCTTATTTTAATTTTTAACATTTAGAATGTAGACAGCTTGTAAATTATTACCATAATTTTTTTTTATCGTAATCAGAAATTGATTAGGATCGGGTATTGATTTTGAAATCAAAATCAAATATTGCCTTTCAATTGATGGAGGTTTTTGTTGAATTGCAACTCTCACAGGGCAATTTTCAATGGAGTAATGAAATGCCTTTCAGCAAACAAAAAAATAATAACTGTTATTCACTTTTAAATTAGAGAAATTAAATTTTATTGAAAACATACATACAAATTCAAATGCAGCAAAGTTTAAGTTACACAGAGCAAAAATTTGATTTGATTTTAGTCAGTTTATAAATTCAGAATACAAATTATTGAAAATGTTTAATTTTCTACTATAATGTTTACATATAATATTTTATACAAGAAAAATTTACTGGAAATTCCATTGGAAATCCAGCAATATATAGGCATACATTTTTAAGTCAAAATTTTCCTCAAAGTCTGATGTAGTAAAATTAATAGTTGTTCCTCATCTGCAGACTCATATTCGTTTTGTAAAGTTACTATTTCACCACCATCCTTCTAAAACATTGTTGAAATAAAGCTTTTTTTAGCAGGCTTGATATTATTATTTTTTATTACCATTAATATCATTATTATTATGGTTGTTGTTGTTGTTATTGCTATTGTTGTTGTTATTGTCCTTGTTTTTGTTTTTATTATTATTATCATCATCATCATTATTATTTCTCATCTTCCTCTTCTTAAGACTTATTTTCTGATGACTTGGAGTTTTCCATGAACTCGTATTAAACAATAATAAACAAGCCTTACCTTTCTTCCCAGAAAAAGAAGAAATATCCCAACAAGATTTAAAAAAAAAAAAAAAAAAAAAAAAAAAAAATTTAAATTAAAATTATTCCCAGTTTTATCCAAAATGTCATGTGTTTACTATCTATTTCAGCCAGTGTTTCAAAACGAGATAATTGGAGCATACTTAAAAATTCATTCATAAATTTTCTCAAAAATATCCATTAAAACTCAAAAAATATTTTTAAAATACCTATTAATTATTATTACTTGCCTGTTTATAGTAAGAATCATTATTGACTTTATGCATCTCGTCTCATTACATTGTCTTTTATGAAAAGTCTTAAAACGTGGATTTTGTGGAGAATTTTCAAACACAGTACTTTTTTTTTATATATTTTTTTTTATATTTTTTTTATATTTTCTCCCAAAAATAATTTAAATGTTAAACTATTACTAAATTTTTTCTACCTCAAATGAGTACTCAGAATTTCTATTGAAATCGAAAGGTAGTTAGTATAAAAGAGTAATAGCTGTACACTTTTAGTATAAACTTTCTGTTCTAGCTGATGTTATTGGAATCGAAGTTTTAAATTCAGGAAATATATAAAGTATATTGTAAAGATAGTCAGAAATGTAAACGTTTTTTAATCAGTCCAATTCGTTCATAAAAAAATAACATCTTTCCTGGCTTCCCGATTATAAAACATTCGATGTTAAAACATATATGTCGGCTAAAATTTTATTTTCATCCAAATCTCTGTCTTATAAGTAATCAGAAAAATAAGTGTTTTTTTTTACTAAAATAATGCAATACATTTAAGTTCTTTTATAATAATTTCGCCTTATGAATATAATCCATCATTTTGTTATGACAAATATTCTAAATTGGCACATTGATAAGCTTCAACATACATTGGAAATATACAAATATATAGATTCCTCAAAATTGAAAGTCGATTTAGAGAAAATGTTGCATAATTTGCAGTCTGAAATTTCAATTTAATAAAATTCTCGATGAATGAAATATTATTAAAATACTTAATTAACTTAAAATTAATATTATATATAAAAGTAGTACTGTAAAGAAAGGCACGGTCCTTTAGTTTTAACTTAGCAATGCACAAAGCAGATTTTCTTGCATAGTAACCTTTAGGTAGCTTGCCATGTTTTGAAAGTTGATTGTTCTCCCACGAGACTATAACATAACAGTACCAAACGAGGTAAATTCTAATTGTTAAAATGCTCTTCATGTAATACAATCCTTTTCTTCTGCTTATAGTTTCTTGAAAAATTCAATCAGTGTAAAATGTCGTTCGACAAGTTCAACATTATTCAACATTTTGTGTTTCTGTCGATAAGACGTCTGATTCTATGATTGTTTAAATTTTTTTCCTTTGGAAAGAGTCAAAAATTTTTTCCAAAATTGTTTGAATTGTTTCCAAAATTGTTTGAATTGTTTCCATTAGGTTTTAGTTAAATTCAAAGTCTCTTTACTAAAACAAAGCAATTAAATGTTGGATTATTCAGAATATTTCAAACATATTTAGAGCGTTTTTACTGAATATGAGTAAGGATAAGATTTCGTAAGCATGCACTACCAAAAAAATGCGTCGGAATATATGAACTGTAAATAGTTATGTGTAAATACACTAATAATATTTGCAAAAAGACTTGACATTTTCAAATTTTATTTCGTGTTTAACACCTATTATAATGACCACATGAAAATAAACGTTTTCTCGGCAAACTTGATTTGAAATTCCATAAATCCCTTTCAACAGTCATTACATAAAATCTGTTTTTAGAAAAATAAAATGTGTTCTTTTTCAAATGAAATTTTATTGTGGCTTTTAAAACGATGCCACATTAGTTGTTTACTATGCGAAATCAAATATTGACGTTAAAATCAAATCTAGCTTACGGAAATACTGAGAACAATTGGCATTAGACAATGTAATGTTATGATGGATATCATTCTACTTCGTCTGAAAAAAATGTGCATGTCATAATAACAATAACAAATATCCAATTCATCATTTTGTGCACCTGTTGCATACAATGGATCCTTCAAATACTAAGTTTGAAGACAATTTTATAAAAATGTTATTTTAAATATGGTTCTTATCTATCGATGTAAGTTTTAAATTAATTTAGATATAGAAAAACATTATGATATTATTATTAAATGACTTTTAAAAAAAGAATAAAAATTAACCCATAAAATCAAATTTTGTACTATAAATTCTTTATGTGCATTGCCAACTATTGTGTGCAGTTGCAACTTTTTTAAACGATTTTGAGCTTAGATCAAATTTTCAGTTTTCATAGTGCTTCAGCTCGATTGGACGGCGAATAGGTTAATTAGTTTGTGGAATTAAAGCGTGCGTAAAAGCGGCCTTTTACTGTCAGCCTCAAATACTTTATAAAATGCATTGTCATAGACAACAAATCTATCTGCTAAGTATCAGGTCTATGGTATGACTTAAGTGGGTGAATTAGCCCTCTGCAGATTTTAGAACAAATACACCCACACACAATCAGAATAGAATTTAACATTAATGATTTAAAAATAACTCCTTTAAACATTTATCAGAGCACTTTTTAAATCATTTAATTGATCGTCTAAGAAAAAATAATTTAATGTTTAATTATTTATCTAGTAGTCCGAGAGGCAACTGCAATTTTTGGACCCCATCGAACATCATTCTGAATTTTTTATAGAAATTGGAGAAAAGTGAGCATGTTTAATGCCCGTAATGTTTATTGCCAACTTGGCTCTCTTTTAATAGATGCAAGTAGACCGTCGCCAGATATCTGAATCGTCTGCAACCTTCTTAATTTAAAATTAAAGAGTGAGAGTTACCAAATAAAAAAAAAATGCTCATTATTTGGCAAGTTATGGCGCACTTGGCAAAAATGGCCGAAACTGATCAAAAATCGACTTGGAATGAGTTGAACTAAAATCCGATTGCCAAATATGTCATAACTTGCCAAAAAGAGAGCAAACTTTTTCGTCTGGCAACCCACTGCATTTTGATTTTCAATGAGAAAAAGCGCAAACGATTTCTGATCTCTGGCTCGGAAAACTTGTATCTTTTAAAAGTAAGCCAAATTGGCGACATTAGTTACGTCATCAGTGACGTAATGTTTATTGCCAACTTGGCTCCCTTTTAATAGATGCAAGTAGACTGTCGCCAGATATCTGAATCGTCTGCAACCTTTTTAATTAAAAATTAAAGAGTGAGAGTTACCAAATAAAAAATAAAAAATGCTCATTATTTGGCAAGTTATGGCGCATTTGGCAAAAATGGCCGAAACTGATCAAAAATCGACTTGGAATGAGTTGAACTAAAATCCGATTGCCAAATATGTCATAACTTCCCAAAAAGAGAGGAAACTTTTTCGTCTGGCAACCCACTGCATTTTGATTTTCAATGAGAAAAAGCGCAAACGATTTCTGATCTCTGGCTCAGAAAACTTGTATCTTTTAAAAGTAAGCCAAATTGGCGACATTAGTTACGTCATCAGTGACGTAATGTTTTTTGGAAACTTGGCTCCCTTTTAATAGATGCAAGTAGACCGTCGCCAGATATCTGAATCATCTGCAACCTTCTTAATTAAAAATTAAAGAGTGAGAGTTACCAAATAAAAAATAAAAAAATGCTCATTATTTGGCAAGTTATGGCGCATTTGGCAATTGGATTTAGTTCAACTTATTAAAAATTGATTTTTGACCGGTTTCGGCCATTTTTGCCACGGCAGACCAGTGGATTCGTAATCTACTCACTTTTTTCTAATTTCTATAAAAAATTCAGAATGATGTTCGATGGGGTCCAAAAATTGCAGTTGCCTCTCAGTCTATAGTGAAATAGTATGATATTCTTTATTACAAATTTTTAAAAACGAACAAAAATATTAAATGATAATTCTTCAATTGTTTTGCACATTTTGAAATTTATTTATTATATTAAATTATTATTCAAATTTATATATTATATACTATTCAAATTTATATATTATATATTATTCAAATTTATATGTTATATAAAATGAATAATATAAAAGGAATATTTTCTTAATGAAATTTGCTCATTTTATTAGAAAAATTCATATATTTCTGCAATTTACAGGAAAGATGGACCATGTTTTATATCGTTTCATGTTTTAGGTCTTCAAACAATTGTTATTGTGTTTTATGAAACAAACGTTTTTGTTTCGTTAAAATGTCAGAAAAATTCATTTAAATTTAAAAAAGAAAAATCTAAAGAAAACTAACAGTCCAATATAAAATAATCATATTTATCAATGACCTGAGGTATCTTCAGGAATGCGTCAGAGTGACTAAGGTTAAAGGGCTAAAGAACTTCTTAATCTCTATGAACGGCCTTGCATTGTTACCAAACCATGGAAGGTAAAAAGACAGAACTAAAGAAAGGAAAAAGTACTTTCTACCAATGACATACATATTTTATTCAAGATTGAGAAGCAAATCCTTTTATAGAGCAATGATTGAAAAACGATAACGAACAATAACAGCAAAAGGGATTAACTTAGAACATACCAACGCAAAGAACACAGAATATATTATGTCTATTGTCTCCAACAGTTTTTTACGTTTGAAATTTTTTAGTTATAATCTTTCATAGATTCTAATCTGCACCTTAAAATAAGAAATAAAACTTTTCAGGGTGCTTTCTTCAATGAATACAAAATCTTTTTTTTTTAATAAATCGTCTGGCATCGTCTGTGCAGCTGTAACTGAGGACAAGTAAAGTTTTTTCTTAATCAAGGCGTTTATGAGTTGTTAAGAGTTATTGAGCAACTTTAATCAATGTAATGCATTATTCTGTTTGATTCGCCGATCAGCAATTGATCATTTTACAATAAAAAGGTTGCCGCTATATTTATTTCAGACATCTCTGCCTTGAGGAAAATACAATAAAAAATACAAGAAACACGTTTTTAAGTGTGATTCGTCATTGGACAGTGTACTGTCCTAGAGGGGAAAAATCTTAATTACTCTTTGAGTAGAATTTAAACCAAATAGGTCTATATTTTATTTCTTGATTATTTCATATAGGAGGAGATTGCTGAACTGTTGAAGCGGTCTGATAATTGATAAATTTGTTAAAAATTTTCATCATTGAATCGAATATTCTCAATACTAGTACCTTCGTCTGTTTCCTTTATTGTTGAAAAGGATAGCAGTTTTAATCGAAACTATTTTTTTAAATTTTGGAAGTTCTTAAATATATTTCTAGGTATGTCATATTAATAAATCGAATAATGAAATAATAGTATTTAAATTTTAAATGCAAGTAAGGTTATTCTTATTTACTAAAATTTACCTAGATAGGTTAAATTTTAATAGATCACTTTTATTACTTTTCAATCCATATTAAAGTGTTGCGAATTATTTCATGTTTCAAGTTTTGAAATATTAATTAATAAAAAAATATTATTTTGCAGTATTTATAAAAAATTCGGTTTAGTATTATACTTTTGAATAATCTATTTATAGAATACATGCTAATTAAATAAATGAAAAAAAAATTATAAAAAAAAATACCGGAAATCAGGTTTCTTTCTGAACAAACTGAAATAAATTTTCAGCATTCTTATTATAGGAAAGCAGTTGCAATAATGAATTCATAATATCAACTGTTAAAATGAGTCGATATTTCAGATATATATTTTTCACAAAATGTTTGCTCTACTATAAAACTATTTAATAATTCCTGAAATGAAAATGCACCCACCTCAATCCTGAATATTATACTTTTGGTTCAACTACTAAGGCCAAATACCCCTGAATAAAAACTGCATAACAATATATTCCATTCATCTTTTGTTGCTTCACAAATGCAACTACAGTATTTCTTTCAATTACTCTATATGTAATGTATAAGATATTGAAAGTATTGTATTTAGTAAAAAAATAACTATAATATTTTTATTTTTTTTTCCGACGTTTTTGAGCATCCTGAATTAAAATAAAGTGATATAGAAAAAAATATCTCTCTGGTGTCTCCATAAGTTCCGAACGGATTGACCTATGATGTTCAACTTTTGTATACAAGTTAGTGGTGGCTATGGGACCTGTCATTAATATTTTAGTTAAAATTGTGCAAGCGCTTAAGTTAGCTTCTATTGAAAAACTTATGTCTTTTAGTGTTTGCCAAACACCGGCTCTAACTTTTTTGGTGGACAAAATTGCTGTGGCAGGGTCTTTTAATCTGCTATAAACACCCCCACAGAAATTCTCGTAGAAATGCGAAAACTGCATAATAAGTTAAAGAATGAATGTCTTTCACACATAGTTCTCTTCCCTTGAGCATTGCCCATCAACCATAGGTGCCAACTTTGCACTTATACCATGGGGGCGAAACTCGGTGGATAAACTCGATGGGAGGAGGGGGGGAAATGGCTCAAAATTCATGGACTCCACTTTTTTCATGATCAACCTACTAAATATAGTCAGCTTACCACCACACCACTCTATAAATTTGTCATTAACTATATGATTTATGTAGCAAAGTTATTTGTATAAAATGTATTTGTATTATATGTTCAGAAACATTTTAAGGAAAAAGTAAGAACACTAACCAATCAATTCTTTATTATAAAATAATTTATTTCAATACTATACATTATTTTATAAGATGTACTTCTCTGATATCGCTCTAAAATCAAGAAAGTAAATTTTAATAATTATGGTTAATAATTAATGAAAAAAGAGCATATACCAATAATCTTATCATTACAAAATGACTTATTACAATATCATACAATTCTTTAAAGTACACATTTTTTTTCATAAAATTGAAGAGCTGCTACACTTACTTGATACTCATTTGGGAAGAGGGGTGTAAAGTGTCAGTGTCCTTACAAATATTGTATTTACTTTATATTTTTATGGAATTTTTTTCTGTAGAGCATTACAAAATGTACTTTTATGTAATATTTTATATTGGAAAAGCACATTTTTAAAAATTTTTAGAATGGGGCCGTAATGATATCTTTACACCTACTGTTGGGTGAGCACGGGAGACAATCGCCCCCTTTACCTCGTGCTCACCTTTGATCCCGTGTAGCTGGGGCCTATGCCACCAACGACTGTTTCTCCTCTGTTTCACTTAAAAGAAAGGGTAATGTAATATTTATCGAAAAACATATCGCCAATTTCCTAGTTTTGGCGGTGTTTTCTCTCTCTCTCTCTCTTTTTTTTTTTTTTTTTTTTTTTTTTTTTTTTTGTCTATGTAATAATTACCGCCACAAACATCGGTAATTACACTGGTTTCAAACGGTAAATCACGGTAAAGAACGATAAATTACACCAATCTATGACAAAAAAAAAAAAAAAAAATTATACCCAGTATTAAGTGCAATTGAAATTTTTTGATGCTTCCCATCCCTAGTTTTTTTGGTAGAATATCTCAGTGAGAAGAATGAATACAAATCTTGTTTTTCAGTTTTCTTGAGATCAGTTTTTAACGAGAAACGTTTGAACATTTTACTATGATTTTATTTCTGTATTGCAGAACCAAACAAGCCAAAGTCACAGATGGGTAATGTTACAGGAGATTGATAAACTTAATCTCATTCCCCCACGGATTCTAGTAATTAACGTTCTATTTTTGCTCTCGCTAAATGCATTAAAAGATTTTTTAGTGAGCTACGAAATTATCATTCGATATAAAATGAACTTTTCATACATAATCTGCAATACAACAGAAATCACAAAATTTTGACTTAGGCTTGTGAGATCTAGATTTTCCGAACTCTAAAATGGTAAAGCATGTTCAACGAGAACAAAATACACGGTATAAGGGAAAGTAAGTCTTTTATAGATTTTTAATGTTGTAAACGTTTTGAATAACTAGAACTGTTGCTTGGTTTAAAGAAAAATTTTAAACTAAAACGAACCCTTTGGAGTTTACTCATTAACGAGCAAACTTATATATTTGTCATTACAAATATATTTCATTCAATGTCAGGTTCAACCATCATAACAAACGTCTTTCAACGCGGCACTTAAAACAGACATATTCTTTTATGGCTATCTCCGCCATTCCACAATTAATGAAGAAATACCATAAAAGTCACGTACCTTCAATTTATTGTACAAAGCCATACTGTATCCTACCATCAGTGTGAATAAGACATAAAAATAGTCTTGTACATAAATATGTATCGAAGTGTAAAAAAGGAAAACGGCAATAAAAATTTTATTCTGTTAAGTCACAAATTGCCCTAGGCAATGTCTTAACTGTCAAGCATTCAGCTTTTTGACTCAAGACTAACTCTATCTTGTTGGGGAGAGTTCTCAAAGAGAATCTGTGGTTTTTGTTGAATGATGAAGAGGTCAAAAATGAATGAATACTTACTCGTACTCTAAAAATAACTGCATGGCTTTGTTTCGGTGCTAATTTGTGAAATTACGTGCACAATCTAATGGATTACACTTGTATTTCACAATATTTTTCTTGGACAATTACATTCCTCTCCTTCTTATAATTTGTTGTTGTTATTATTATTATTATTATTATTATTATTATTATTATTATTATTATTATTATTTTTGTTGTTGTTGTTGGTGGTGGTGGTATTGTTATTATTATTATCATCATCAATAATAGGGATAATATTAATTATTATTACTATTTAGTACTATTATTATCACCATAATTATAATTACTATATATTTTTATCCTTTTCATTGTTACTAATTTTATCACAACCATCCTTTTTAAATCCATTTTTATAGTTATAATTATTCCCTTTTTTTAGTATCATCATAGTTATTATTAGTAATAATAGTAGTATTATATAATTTCGGTTGTATGCAACTTTCTTCTGCTAAATTTAAAAATTTAGCGGCACAATCAAGGCAGGCTAATTTTAAACATTTTTTAATTTTATTTCAAAAAGTTATGTCACTTGCAGTATAAGGAAATACAAAAGTATTGTTATATGTTTGAAACGAAGATTGGTCAATTTACCAAAACAATTAGCACCTAAATTTTTACTATATTATTTGTATTTTATGTTTTGATTCAATGTTTACGAGGAGTATGGGAGACATTTCAAAATGCCATTGCCAATATCTTTAGCTTTAAACTGGAGCAAAGAAAACGTTCCGACCAATAATGATTGATCCAAAAAATTGGAAAAAACAATAACATGAAGCAAAAAAAAAAAAAAAAACTTTTTATTATTAGGAAAAAAAAGTTCTTAGTACTAAACATTTTATTTATTAAAATAACTCTTTTGTATGAATTCACGTAATTGAGTTTCACCTTCAAATACCGACAAAATATTTCCAATTCTTCGACCCTCTTCTTAAGTATCCCTCGCTTGTAATTATTAGCCAATCCTGTAACTCTTTTTCTCTTGCTTTTTCAAATAGCTTCAAGACACTCCTCCAACTTAGAATTGCTATAATTATGATATGCCTGAGCACCTACTTTTCAATGATCTGTCTGCAATAGTTTTCTTTCTTCATTCAATCTGTCATATACAAATTTATGATCATTATTAAGAAGAGAATAGTTATTGAATTGTGGGCCCATTCAATGCATTTATAGGGTTACTTTATGTAGTAATGCATTATTCCACCATAACATAAAAAGAAGACTCATCCTTTTTGGTATAAATATACTTTCACATGGATTTTTGTTTTAAATTGAAAAACCACGTATATAATACATCTTATGAACTATATTCTACATATTAATGAATAGCCACTTACCGTAAAAACGTGATTCTTCTAGACATTCAATGGAAAATACCTGATCAATAATCTAATACAAAATCACAAACAATTTGCACACGTGCAGATAACATGCTATAATCTTATTTTATATCGACTTCTTTCTTCTTCTTCTGCCAATACTCTTTATAGTCGTCAAGAACGACAGTGAGTATTCCTGATTCATTCACTTTGTTCAACTATTGCGTCACCATCAGATAAGAAAGCTACATCCTGAAGCAAAATAAAACTATACTAGTAAAAAAAATCCACCTTAAATACACTTGTTAAATTAAAGATTTTATAAAATTACTCTACTGAATATTAGTTGAAGTGCTCGAATTCAAATAGCTATGGATCACCGTTTAAGGATATAATCCTCTTCAAACTGAATAAGTTTATTGCAAGTTATGTTCACACCTCTTTTTCACCCTTTATTTTTCACTATCCAATTCCACATCACCTTAACTACAAAGTATCAGAATGAAATTATGTTCCCGATAGCTTAGATTAGACTAGACACCTATAGAAAACCCGAAGTTAAAAAATTGTCCCAGTAGATTTCAAGTTAACCTTTTAAGAACTGGAAGGAGAAAATGGGGTGGTTTTTCAAAATCTCATGTAGCCAGTCACATTTAACTTATTTTGAAGATAAAGTGTTCAGTATTTTAATAGTAAAACTGGATTTTTATAAATGACAATTAAAAAGACAAAAGAATTGATATTAATAGATTAATTAAAGTTTTAGAGCTTTTGAGAAAAATTGCAAAACGCTGAGCTATTATTGTGAAATGCTATTATAGTGAGGAAAAAAATGTTTTAAGAAATATTCAATGGAACTTTGTTTAACATAAAATGAATGGTATATGTTTGTAATTACAAAAAAAAAATCTATAATTATAAATTGAAATAAAACAGAAATAGTCCAGTCATTATAGTAAGTTCACCTCGGAATTCGAGATACCCAGCTGTAAGTCTGTAAATACTTGTATATTGACACCCTAAAAGTTGTCTCAAAACCTACATATGGTAGGGTGTACGCAACTATTAAATTTCAAGGTTAAAGGTCACAAAAATCGTTTTTTTGCGCTTTTTTTGTAAATATCTCATTTTCTATGGGTTTTTTGCTATTTGTATTTATTATCAATATTGTAGAATACAAAATTCTCCCTACAAATTGTGTTAACAAATTTTTTTCATTCGGTGAACCGTTTTCGAGATAGAGGGCGGAGAGCGCTCGGTCACAACATCACTTCAGGTCAACCGGTGCCTCCGGTCGAAAACGCGCCATATATAGTTGATGAACTATCGATAAATCAATGATTATAAATATTTGTCAATTTTTATTAACTATTATATTATATTTTATCATTTTTTTACTAACCTATCCACTTTTTATTCAGTATTAATTTATTTAACAACACTTACCTGCCCATGTAATTGCAGAATTGTTAAAGAAAATATAGGAATTATATTTGAATTTTAATCTAATTAATATTAATAACTTCTTACATGATGAAAAAAACCCCAATTAAATTATGAATTAATCTTTTTATTAAAAAATATCATTCAATACATTTATTTTTATTAAAAGTAAAAAATGGAATAAAGGGTACAAAAACTACAATTTATAATTTTAATCATGTTCTTCCTCTTCATCGTCGTCTTCCGGCTGCTGGTAAATTTCAAACTGGTCTTCATTATCGTCTTCAACGACATTTATCTCAAGTTCTTCCATGATTTCGGGGTCAAAGGTTCCATCTTCGTTAATGTCGCTCTGATATGGTAGAGCATTGAGACAAGCTTGCCCATTACATTGGCCACAAGCTAAAGAGCATTGCAAGCCCGCTTTCCTACATCCGCATCGCGAACCACAACCACTCTTGCAGTTGCAGAAAATTGTATTTAGAAAATCTTCTGGAGCAGGTGGTAAAATTGTCATGATAGGCTCCAGAAAATCGTTTCGCATGGCCCAACCCCATACCTGGGGTTCCAAATCATGCTCTAACCAAGTTTGAACTTGATAATATACACGTTTGAAATGTTGATGAGCAGCTGCACTTGTTGGTGGAATATTTGAAAGCTGCACAGGTTTATTAAGTTTTGTAGACTTGACGTAATGCATATAACGAAGATGATCGAGACTTTTCACAGATTTCG
Source organism: Linyphia triangularis (assembly GCA_963978545.1). Taxonomy (NCBI): domain Eukaryota; kingdom Metazoa; phylum Arthropoda; class Arachnida; order Araneae; family Linyphiidae; genus Linyphia; species Linyphia triangularis. Next base: position 50,338,596 of record OZ021729.1, on the reverse strand, counting down.
GAGCATTATAGACTGCCAATAAGGTTTGAGTTCCACTCTCTAATAATCTCTGGGCCGCACAATTTTCTTCCTCAAATGCTGCAGCTAGTTCATCCAAATTTGTCAGTTTTTCAAAAACTTTTAAAAATGATTTTTTTCCCTTTTTAAAAAGCGCAGAAGTTGTGTCACAGCCACTTAATGCGTGCAGAAATAAAATATGTGTTTTGGAATGAGGATAATTATCAAAACTTTTAGTCGAGTATATCTCCGTTTTTACATTTCCTTTCCCAACTTTTTTAAAGAAAATTTCTTGTTCGTAAGACAGTGTACGCCCAATAAAAATGACAAGTAAATCAATATCTTGTCCTACTATAACTGCAGTTTTTTCAGACTTTGATTCTTCAATTGCAGTTTCAACAATAAGAACATCCGCATCATCTCTGGCTTGTTTAGTAGTAATATTTACAGCTTGTAATTTTTCAATTAACATATTAATGAGCATATTAAGTTTTTCCCTTAATTATTTTTTAATTTTAGGAAACGGTTATCAGTATTATTGAATAGATATAGATTTAATGCATGAAGAAAATGATAAAATATAATATAATAGTTAATAAAAATTGACAAATATTTATAATCATTGATTTATCGATAGTTCATCAACTATATATGGCGCGTTTTCGACCGGAGGCACCGGTTGACCTGAAGTGATGCTGTGACCGCGCGCTCTCCGCCCTCTATCTCGAAAACGGTTCACCGTATGAAAAAAAATTTTGAACAAAATTTGTAGAGAATTTTGTATTCTACAATAATGATAATAAATACAAATAGCAAAAAACCCATAGGAAATGAGATATTTACAAAAAAAAAAACGATTTTTGTGACCTTTGACCTTGAAATTTAATAGTTGCGTACACCCTACCATATGTAGGTTTTGAGACAACTTTTAGGGTGTCAACATACAAGTATTTACAGACTTACAGCTGGGTATCTCGAATTCCGAGATTCTTACCTAATTTAACCTTAAATGACTGGACTAAAATAGTTTCCAACGTATTACAACAATGTCAATTTTCCCCCCTCCATCATACCTACTCAATATAGAAAACATACAACAAAGTTGTATAAAACAGTTTATGCTCAATTGAACATCGCTTTGAAATAAAACTTTGTGTATTAATTTTATTATTTATTTGCGTTCTAATTGCTTCTATATCTTCAAATTTTTATTGAAAAATTTACTGAACACAGAAGATTTTATTACACTGTTTTGCTACATCGGCGGCCCGTGGCCCCACTGCAACCTATTTCCCCCCGCAACCACGCACACACACATTCCACAATCATGTGCAATCACATTTAATTTTTTTTTTTTAAATTATCATTTTAAAAATTAGACTTTTTTGGACCTTAAAAGTACGTAATTAGTAATGATGTTTAAATGAATACAATTCTGCTTAGTTAAAAATTTAATTAACTAATCCACATTTAACTCGTTATAATTAGCATATTTTTGAACAGTGATTACTCGAGTTTTATAGGGCCAAAAAAAAAAAAAAAAAAAAAAAAAAAAAAATTATGGGTGGAAATTGTTCGTAATATCATTTTTAATGTTATGATCCGCCGTCTAGTTTCTAGATTATATAGTTTCTTTTTAATAGAATTTTTTTTAACATTGAAAGTAGAAGAAAACGTAATTTTTCTAAAAACTTTTGCATTTAAAAATCTAGCAACATTCATTTTCTTTTCCAATCAATTTGACTGAGGTTCAAAATACCTAAAAGTTAATGAAGGTATGAATTCTCAAATCATTTTACAAACAGATTATATCAAACTTCAGTTATCCCTAATAAATGAAGTTTCACTTGCCAAAAGCACGATTTTCTTAGATAATGAGTTTAAAATATTCAAATTTGTGTTTAGAACAAAATAGTATTTCAAACTAATAAAATAACTCTCTAGCTTTCAGATGATACCATTATCTTGCAAAAATCCATCTTGACATTATATTAAAGCAGAAATTCTCAAGGGCATTCTCAAGGAAAATCGCAAATCTGGCTGTCTCACTACACATTACGTAGAGGACTATTGGACTTAATTAGTTACCAATGCATGGCAACGTAGAAGCCGAAATGCGTTTCAGGAACACATGACTGCCGTTCGCAGGGAAGATCACCTTAATTGGAAACGGTTTTTTTTCCCTCGTGAAATGACTATTGAGGCAAGAAGTTTGCTGTTTATCGGATTTATTTACACTTACGCGAGAAAGTGCATCTTCATTTTAGAAAATTGCAAAATACATTCTTTTAGTTGTGAACTAATAAATTTAGATGCAACCTGACTGCACTGGCTGTAGTGCACGAGCCGCCACTGTTTTGCTGTTTTAAAGCATCATTACTTCCTTACTCTCTGCATCATTTGACTTAAATGTATTAACTCAACTTTTAGGAGCTGTATGTGTGTGTGTGGGGGGGGGGGGATCTTTTAAAGATTCTTCACACTTTTTTTCCAGGTCCAAGAAAAAGCGTCTTAAAGTCAAGGTTGCATTAATGTGCCTAAACGTTTTCTTCACTGTCAAGGAAAAGAAGTATGAAATCTATTAAAATTTTTTTTTGGATGGCATGGAAAGTGACTCTCTATAAAAATTGTACATCAAAACAATTGTTCATCAGGAGATTAAAACTACTTATTTATTTTACACATCCAATGAAAATCAGATTTTTGTAACTGTTCGATAAATTAATAAATAAACATAAAAGTAGTTTCAATCTCATCTGTGAGTAACTGTTTTCTAGAAATTCATTTTTAAAATAGGGAGGCCCTTTCGGGATACCCTGTAAATGCTACATGAATTTAGCAGCATGTTATGTCACATCAGTAAACAGGCATTAGTTTTATACAGCATTTATTGTTTTTCTCCAAAACTATTTTACTTATTTAAAATTCGATGCCTAAAACTTTTCAGTATATTACTAGGAGCACTTAAAAAAAATTTAAAAAAAAAATTTAAAAAAAAAAAAAATTAGAAAACATATTGAAAAATAAAAAAACAAGATAAAATTTGAAATTTTATGAATTTAAAAATTAATAAATTATATTTTGAAAATTTAGAGCACTATGGGAACTGTTTTTTGAATAAAATTTAGTTTTTGACAAGTAATACTTTCAAAAGGCTTAAAAAAATTAGTTTTGAGGGTACCAAGTCCCCTTAAAAAAGGCCGACCAAAAGGTATAGTGGTTAGCGTGCTAGATTCTAGACCGCGAGGTTGCGGGTTTGAGTCCCGTGTAAGGCATGGGTGTTTTTAAATGTATGTTGGCTAGACAAATGACGAATGTTTCGGCGCATTATAGCTCTCGTGTTGCTGACGGCGCCAGATAATTTGAAAACAACCCCTTAAAAAAGATTTAAATGTAAGATTCATAAATTTGTTTTAGATTTGTAATTTAAGGAGATGTTTAGGAATTCATGATTCATTCGTTAGATGGGAGCCTTGATTAACTCTCCCTTTCTACTAGTTATTGTCTATTTTCGTTTGAGCATATAAATTTTTTATCTCCTATGATATAAACTTTCAGACATTAATGACTAGAGTTGTTTATGAACTGTCGGCTTATCCAAATGAGGCGTTTAAAAAGTGTTAAGTGAGACTAGTTATGCCAAGTGCATTTTTAAGGAACACTAGGAGTGGGAATATTCGATTTTTTATTTTTTTTATTTTTTTTAATTCATTCTTGATCCCAAAGAGTTTTTTAAAAAACCTCTTTTTTTCTGGATATAAGTATAAGAATTTGCTTTAATTACATCGTTTAATCTAAAAATTTCAATTCTATCTCTTTAATAGCTCTCTCTCTCTCTTATAGCTCATTGGTAGATTTCCTCCCGTAATGAGTGGATTTCCTTTTCTTTTCCATCATTTGTTATGTAAATTTTTCTTACTCGGTGTCTCATTCTTTTTTTCTTTTACGATCATTTTATGATAAATTTTTCGATTTTATCAATTTCTACTTAAACTTCTTTTTGGTTTTTAAGTACTCTAAACTATAAATACTAAATGCAAGCAGTTAAGTGGACACGATATTTTATAAAAGCCTAAATTGAAATTTCTTATACGTAGTTTATAAGTAACTAGCTGAATACCCGTGCTTCACTACGAAATTTTAACATGTACAATATTTTAGCTAGCTGTGAGGTATCACGTTGCCGAAATCTGTCATTCGTGTATATGACCCAGTTTTTGGCGCTTCACACGCAGGAAGGCTCATCGCTACGCAAAATCGAGCTCGCTTCGTTCGCTGAAAAATTCATTGACACATAAACACAGGCTTACTTGATTCGTTGAATGGTTCATTGCTATGCAAGCATAGTCTCGCTTTGCTCGCTGAAAGTTTCATTGCTGCGTAAGCATAAGCTCGCTTCACTCACTAAAATCTAATTGCTACGTAAAGCCTTCATATTGGAAGTCTCTGCCTTGTGGAGAAAAAAGAATTTCCTGTTAATACAATAATACAACACCCCTTTAAGATTATTTTAACATTTGTTTGTGAAAAGCAAAATTAGAATCCAAATCTAATTATGTAGAAACTTTCAGAGCTCTAGGCATGGGTGCCCAAAGAATATTTGCAAGAGAGTGCAAGATTAGATTTTTATCAAATTCATTTTTTTTTTTTTTTTTTTTTTTTTTTTTTAGAAATTTTAATTAATAATTATGCATTGTAAATTAAATTCTTTGAGAATAGTTAAAATTCATGGTATATATTTTTGAAAGCGCAACCCTGTTAAAGAGAAGAAAAAAATACAAAATAGTAAAAATATTAAAATATTTATTTTTAACGATTTTTTTAGAATCCAACTAGATCTCACGGCATTCAAGAGATAGTGTTTAGAATAGAGAAACTCGAAGATGCAAAAATACAGAAGAGTAACATCTTTTTTTATTTCTTCCATGTTTCGGATATAATGAAAAAAAAAATCAAAATAAAGCACGAAGGCAGTAATGGAATATGTTGAATTCTAAAAATAGATTTCAAGAAAATATATCTGATGACTTAAAAAACAAAACATTTTCTTAGAATTTTGATATCTACACAAGAAATGATTGTTCAATAAAATAAATAAATACTTCTACTCATCAGCCTCTAATAATCATAAGACATAAGCGCCAGAAAATCGCCAAGGAAGTAGCTACAATAAACGACATAGGAAAGAAAGAAAAGACTAAATTAATAGAAAAAAAATAAAAAATTTCATTGTAACATAAAAGTATAAACGGCATATGCGCTTTTTTAACTTGAAATTTACATCTTTTCCCTCATTTTTTGAAAATTTTCAAGAGCCAGGGGGTTGCAAGTGCACCTCCTTTTACCCTCCTGGGAACGCCCATGGCTCTAGGCCTACTAGAAATCGCTTTTTGTGAAAAAATTAATTGACAGATTAATTAAAAAACAAATTAAAATTTTAACATTCTTTTTGTCAGTCCGATTAGTATAAGTGCACCCCCTTGCACCCTCCTGGGGGTGCCCATGGCTCTAGGCCTATTAGAAATCACTTTTTGTGAAAAAATTAATTGACAGATTAATTAAAAAACAAATTAAAATTTTTAAATTATTTTTGTCAGTCCAATTAGATGGTCAAAACTACTTGTGTTGAAAATTTCAGAACTGTAGCCCAATTACCAATTGTTTTGAAAAATATTTGTTAATTTATTAAGAAAATTAATTAAAAAAAAACTAATCAAAATTTTAGAATTCTGTTTTTCGAAAGTCCAATTAGAAGGCCAAAACTACTTATGATGAAAATTTCAAAGCTGTAGCCCTATTTGAAATCGATTTGTAAAATATATATTAATTAATTAAAAAAAATTAATAAAGAACTAAACAAAAATTTTAAATTCTGTTTATTTCAAGTCCAACTAGAAGATCAAAACTATTTATGTTGAAAATTTTAGAGCTGTTGCCCTATTAGAAATTGTTTTGTAAAATATTAATTAATTAAAAAAATTAATTAAAAAAAAACCTAAATAAAAATTTAAATTTCTGTTTTTCAAAAGTCCATGCAGAAGGCCATAACTACTTATGTTGAATATTTCAGATCTGTAGCCTTATTAAAAGTCGTTTTGTAAAAAAAATTGTTAATTTATTAATAAAATTAATTAAAAAAAAACTAACCAAAATTTTAAAATTCTGTTTTTCAAAACTGCAATTAGAAGACTAAAACTACTTATGTAGAACATTTTGGAGCTGTATCTCTGTTTGAAATCGCTTAGTAAAAATAAAAAATTAGTTAAAAACTAACTAATTAAAATTTCAACATTCTGTTTGACATGTATACAATTAGAAGGTCAAAACTACTTATGCTGAAAATTTCAGAGCTCAACTCAAATTTTAAGTAGGTTTCTATAGATCCACAGACAGAAATAAGCTTGTTTTATTATTATAGATTTAAGTAACGATTTTAATAATAATTTTTTTCCTCCAAATTCTTGACCACTCTTCCCAAAGTGGATATCCCCATGGGCGCCACCAAGAAGGTTCAAGGAGATGCACTTGCACCCCTCTGGTTTTTGATAATTAAGAATAAAGTGAGACTCAAAATTGGTATAATCGACTGAACACTGAAGTATAATATGGATTTTCAATTATTCATCTAAATAGAAAATGAATGCACTACTATTAATCGTCATTTTAAGTAGGAAATCCAATTGTTATTTTTGAAAAAATTAAGGTTATGACCCTTTTTCTGGTTTGCACCTCCCCCTCTCTATCCCACATGAGATTTTTTGTTTTCCTCCCGGCATCAATAAGTTGTTATCATTATGCCTATTTGGTTGAAACAATCTGAGATGAAGATGTACAAAATTAGAACATTTTAGGTCAATGTCTCGCAGCCAGCACCAATCAACAACTGACAAAGCACAACAAAATTAAACATTCTCCGTTCTGAACTTCAAAAACATTCCTCTGCGTTTTCATTCCCCAGTAGCAACAATTACTTCCTTCCTTTCTCTCTCTCTCCTCACTAGATTATCTCAACCGAGCATTTCCAAAACAGCGCTCACTCTCCAAATCAAGCAACCCTTTCACTTCACTTTCACTACCCCAGAAAATAGACACAGACCTTCACAAGGTCTACTTTGCACTGCCACGTTAAGCCACGCCTCTTCGGCGTGCCGGCAAGAAGAGAGTGAAAGTGTTGGGATGTTATCACGTGACTGGAGGCATCAATGGACATCGCTCTGACCTCCGGTGACTGAATTCACCCCCCCCCCCCATTTTTATTTCTTCTTCTTTTTCATTATTTTGTTGTTTTTTAATGTTGGGGCATTCATTTATGGCTCCTCAGTCTCTTGTTGGTCACTTTGGTGAAAGGAGTGAAAGGGTAAGGAGCTATATATATATGTGAGGTGCGAGTTGTCAGTCAGTGTGTCAGTGATATCCGAACTTGATATTTAAAAGTGAGCTTTTGAAGACTCAGACTACAGTTGAAGATGGATGTTTCGAAGATGGTGAATTTTTCTCTAGTCGTTTTGTGTTGGATGGTGGGAGTTGTTGAATTTGCAGGTAAATAATTTTTATTTTTTTGATTTCTTGATTCTAATTTTTTGTCAATTAAATATTTGATTTTTTTTTTTAAATATATGTATAATTAAGTTAAAATAGTCTTTGTCATTGTAAAATAGTTTTTCTTTATTTTCTTAACTAAAACTTATGAGAGACATTTCTATTGAATTATTTAAAAGAATACTCGTTATTATTTTTTTTTTCTAAACTTGTAATTTATATAACGTTTTTTTTTTTTTTTTTTTTTTTTTTTTAATAGGAATTTGTGGCAAAATAATTGCCAACTACAAATATTTTTGTTTAAATTTTTATATTATAAAGCACACTTTCGAGAAAAGAATAATTTTTTTTTTCACTCATATTAATTACTAATATTAATAACTATTCACTCATATTTTCACTCAATAATTAATTTTTTGTATTTGTATTGTTAGTTGTAGGGGGTAACAATTGGAAAATGTACTCGAATATTTTGCTTTATTAAAGCTCTTGGTTAAAGTTACACATTTAGCGATAATTTATTTTTGAAACAGGTGACGCGTAATTTTTAAAATAATAAATTATTCTCACGCTTTATATGTCAAATAATAAATTATTCTCACGCTGAAATTGTAAAACGATAAATTATAATTTTTATGTTAATGGGCATTTTAACCTTTATTTGACTAAAATTGTATTAGCAGTACCGCATTTAATCAGATTTTAAAATGTGTTATCGGTTTTTAACTCTAAAAGTATTCGTATCAAAGCCTTTCCTATTTACTAAGTCAATCACAATTAAAAAGCTTTTTAGTACGAAACTAGAACTGGGTTATGTATTAAAAATATAAGAACAATAACAAATACCTTTATTTTCTACAGCATTTCAATTTTAATAACAACAGAATAAAATAAAATCGGAAGACATTTTCCACAACATCTTTTACTCCATTCTGATTAATAATACTATAGTACACTAAGATAGCTTTTTTGCTGTTGCACATAATTTTAAATACTTATTATGTGATAAATGTGTATGTAAGTGTGATTACTAATTTTTCTAAAATTCTAACTACTAATTTTTACGACTTCATTAAACTTATTTTAATATTTTTTTCTGACTTTTATAAATACTACCTGCAGTAATATTCTAAATGTTTTACGGAATTTATAAGTTAAATATTTTTTTATATGAATATACTTACATATAGAAAATGCTACAATGCGACTGCTTGTCTGATGTCAAATAATAAAGAAATTTTTAATTATTAAACAAATGTTATATTATACTTCAATTACGTAGTTGAAACAATTTTTTTATGACATTTAATGAAATTTAAAGCTATACTCAATTTTCAAAAGATTTTAATTTTCCGTATTTTTACTAAGGAATTTTTTTTATATGTTTGTTTATATAATAAGAAACTATCATTTAGCAATAGAAATATTCTACAGAGTACTTAGTAAGAATAATTATTTAAGAATCTTTTTCTTTTCTTTGAAATCATAAATTTTGGGTATCGATTTTTTAAATATATCAAATGTGTGTACACATTTTAAATGTATGAAAACTAACATTCTTTACGCTTTAAAAAAAATCGCTGGAATTAAAAAAAATATTAATCAGTTTCTAATCTTATCAATATAAAATATATTAAATCTGATTTAAATTTAGTTATAAAAAATTGTGATATAATGTGATATTCTATGTTGTCAATGGGTAAAATACGACTACAAAATTTTAGGGTTTATAGCTCTAACAAAAGGTTAAATACGCCTTTGTCATTTGGAGAATAAAATGTTGTATGATATTTATAAAGTTAAATTGTATATGAAAATTAAAAATAAAATGTTTTTCTCAACTACATTCATTTAACAAATATATTAAGTTCTTATTTTAATTCCTAATTTTCTTAAATCCACGATTATTAATGAAAATAATATATGTATAATTGGTGTTGAAAATTAAAATTACATATATGCATTTAAGACATTTTATAAACTAAATTCCAAACCAAATGATTGTAATTGAATTTTGAACTCTATGATTTAAAACATTTTCTACTCTAACAGTTTATTTAGCATGTAACTCAATAACTCTTAAGACATTAGAATCAACATAAATTGTTTGGGAAGAGTTAAAATATGTGCTAAGGAGTTTCTTCAAGCTAAGGTAGATTATTTAGAATGAGTAAAATTAAATATAAATTTATCTTTACTGATATTTCATTTATCTTTTATTCTATACATCACATATATAAGTAATTTAACACTTGTTACTGATGTATTGTGATTATAATGGTACACTTACAAAACTTTATATAAAATCCCATACACTTTATTTATTTGTTGAAACATTAATTTCTGAAACAAAAGTGTGCTATTTCGGTCATGTTTCGTTATGATTACAGAAATTACTTCACATTTCTCTTCTAAAAGTAAACCTTTTTTACATTCATTTTCAAAAGAGCTCGATTTACCGGAAAAATCTGTTTGGTTTTACCTATTCGTACAGATATTAAATATTAAAGTAAAAGTATTTGCTTGTTAATTTTTGACTACTTTTTTTATCTTAAGTTTATTTCTGTGTATGCATATGATATTTTTTAAAGTTATTTCAGGAAAACTATTTAAAAGATACAATTTGATTTATAAACATAGTTATTTTAATCTTACTATTTTCATTTTCCTTTGATACCAGTCATGTTGATTATTGATATGTTGCATTTATGGTTGATATAAGACTTGTTATGAATAAACATTTAAACAAAACTATTTACTAAACTGAAGATTCCATTAATAAATTCATACATAGAGAACAAGTGCACATATTTTTTTAAATATGCTGATCTAAGCGTGGCTTATTATTTCAGTAATTATGGTAATAATTCCCTAACAACAATATATAACTTTTTATATTCTTATAAAAGCATGATAGGATAAGAACTTAAATACTGCCCAGCCCATAAAAGAAAATGAATTCTACTCTCGTTTTAATTTTGTTTCGAAAATACATTAATCAAAGCATTAAGTTTTTTTCCAAGAAAACATTAGCATGTATTCAAGTGTTGCCCTACCTCTGGATGACTTCACATTGGCTCCTTAAACTGAAAAATATGAATATTGAGTTTGAAAACGGTAAACGAATATTAATAGGCCAACCCGTTTTTATTGACCTGGGATATAAAGGTGAAATACTTTAAGATGTTATCGACAATGTATTTCTTTGTTTCTTTTTACATCTGAAAATTATGTGCTCACAAGTATCGAGTCATGAGGATTATATCACTTATAGTAGACTAGTGTAGCGTGCATACCATTTTCTTGAGCTTTTTGCTAATACTATGAAAATGTGATAATTTTAAACGGTGAAGAATAGATCTTGGTGAAGAAGATGGTTATGTAAGAATAATGTATCATGGTAACAATTGTAGGAATTCTGCTAGTATATATATTCAATAATGTAGCAAAATTTCACGTTGGGAAAAACAATGGAAATGATGGTCTTGTACGGTTATGTTCTTCAAGCTATACTTTTTGTAATGCTTTGTCCAGTTTTGATGGTAGACACAATTTTCACAGAGTTATTATTCTATTAAAGTGACAATAGTACTACTGGTACCTGGTACTAAAGATTTATAACTAATATTTTATTGCTTTATACTTTTGTTAATGGGTTATAATTTTGTATTTCCATATATGATTAATGTTGATTATCTAATTTTATAGAATGGTTCGGGACTAAGGTAGGGGGGGGGGGTAGGGGGGGATATTGGTTTAAGAGAACCATTATTTGATATTATACCTCTAGAAACTTAAGATGTGGTTCATAATGTAAATATTAGAGGTATATAGAAGTTTAGCATTGAAAAACTTTTATTTTAAAGCATTTTGCATTTTTTTATGCAAATATGCTAGATCAATTTTTAACTTATTTTTACATGATCGTAAAACAAGTAAAAGGATAAGAGATTGTCGAAGAAAATTATTCTTTTGGCTAAATGAAAATGAAATGAATTAAAATTATAAACACGGTATTCTTTTGGAGCTCTCCCTCTAAATTTGTTTATTAGATAAATTACTAATTGTCATAGTTTATAGTTACTTAAATGTTAAATTTGAAAGATTTTATTCAATTATTCGAGGATTTTAAGCGAATTTTATTGCATTTTTCCCTCCAAATTCTTAAAAAGTTTGGAGATAATTATGCGAATAATTATTAAAAACATAATGCTGAATACTGTATAATTACAAAATATGAGTGAATAATATTAATGTGAATCTATTTTGAAATTTTCATTCCCCCAATTATTGTATTTTTATGCTATTTAAACAGGTTTATCCAGCTATACAAGGAATCTTTCCAGATCTATTTTCTTCGGGTGGCAATTTTTGTTATTAATTAAAAAAAAAAATACTTAAATTTATGTATTATCGTTTTATATTATTATAGATTCGATTGAATATCATAAATTGTGAATATAGAAAAGTTAGCAAGAGATTTTTGTACTTCCGCCCTCCAAATTATCTAAGTAATTGAAGTTTTTAAGTAAGTAATTTGTTATCAATCATGTACAATTTCGTTTATTAAGTACTTATTTTACAATGGTGTGCTATGAGTCGAAAAAAAGTAGTAAATATATGGGAATGAATGTTATACCTACTACACTAAAGTACTACATTTTTTTTCAAACGAAACATTTTATTTTGAGCTCGTCCTCCATCTCTCCAACTTATTTTCTATAATGTCCTAGGACAGTAAAAATCTTACTAGGGCTTGCGAATTATTAATGTATTGTTAATCTTAATTTTAATCTTTTAATCTACTGTAAAAAGCAAAATGTAAAAACTGTTTCGACTACTATTTTTGACAGATGGTTTAAATTGAACAGATGGTATAAGTTTAATTATAGAACAAATAAGTTTTATTGCTTTTGATTTCAAAATTTGAGATATTTTTTTTATTTAAATATGACAAAAAATTTATGAATTTTTAAGGAATAATTGTGTAGGAAGCTTATGTGCTTTTAAGTTTTATTTGTATTTAGTCTCAATCTCTTCCCCAGAAACAAGAAACTCAAACTTGGAAATGTATAATGTTGTAAAAGTTTCATTGTAGACTGTTTTTGCCTTCCAAAAAAGAAGATAGTAATTCGCCACAGAAATAAAAATAAAGCAGTTTTTTAAAGTAAGACAAAATTGCGTATAAATATAGGTAAATGGGATCTAATAAATGGTGTAATTCATACGAAGACAATAGTAGGCCCATTGATTTACAAAATTATTGAATTAATGCCTCTAAAACCCGAAATCATTCCCAGTTCAACGAACTGAGTAAAGCGGCATTTTGCACTGAAAAATCGAATAAAATAAAAAATTTCCTCGAAACATTTACTGAAGTTTAGTAGATATCGATCAAACTAATATTAATTCTACACTATTTTATTTCAATCGGGAAAATTCACCTCAAATATATGCTCTACCAAACAAAAGTATAACAATATATCTAATTTCCTATAAGCAGTTCGACAACGATCGATCGCCAATGATACCAATCATTTCAATTTCGAACACCATAGAACCGCCAAAAGGGATTAAGCACTGGATATGCTATCTTTAGTATCTTACAATCCTCATCCATTCCATTTAGGAACTGTTACAGCATTACAATAATGCAATGATTGTTAGCATTCGGAGATGAAGAAGGCTTTGCTGGTTAAAGGCTTCGCTGGGTAGATAGTGGTTGTTATTATGGATGGAAAATATGGTTGTAAGTAAGCGGATCACGTCTATGAAGAACGTTGACAGGCAGCGGGAGTCTGCCCGTGCGTTGATCTGTCAGACACTCGAGACGAGTTTGGAAGTTGATAAAAATTCCTCTCGGCGAATTTTTCTGGTTCTGGATCAGTTTACTTGGTTGGAAGTTGATTTAGTTCAGATTTATTGGAAGGTGATAATTTCAAGACGTCGTGGTGGGAAGAATGTTTTCATGTTCCTGTCAATGAGCATTTCTTTGGGGCTAATTTTCACGGATCGTTTGACAAGATGTATGGTGTGTTTAATATAGGTTTAAACCATGACAACGACGGGGTATATTTTGAGATTTGTTGCTAATCGTCGATGCTGTCATTGTGAGTAAAGGCTTAAATATGTACTTATGTGCGGAAAAATTACCGCAGGGAGCATTTAGGCTATTAGAGGACATTTTTGTGCTGATTTTCTAGTTACGAAAATGTTTTACGATTTTGTTTATTAAGAGGTTAGTGATTATTTCTCTGGTTAAACGGTTGTAGTTGGTACGATTATTTAAGCCAAAAAGAAATCCAAAATCATATATTTTTTCTAAAGTTTATCTGTTGGCCAATTTAGTTGTCCACTAGATAAATCAAATTTGATCTATTTTGGCATGAATGGTTTTGTAAAAACGGGTTAGAAACTGAGAAAATCAAATTGTGGGACGGTCCGTTCTGACGCTCAATGCCTAATATACCTGCACATCGATAATAATTCTGCACAATACCGTTTGTGAAATTTATAATAACTGTTGCACAGGGGAGAAATCCAGTATAATCTTTCAAATATTTGCCTCACTTAGGATCTTTATTTATAACCCAGACATTTTATTTATTGATTTTATTGAAAATTTAACAATTTGAGGCAATTTCCTTCAGTTTCAGTGGTAATATTTTTTTTAACTGTCATTGTAAGAATATATACACAATTTAAAGATTTTTAATCCTACGAAAATTATCTGGGGGGGGGGGGGGGTATCAGTTTGATCCGCATTTTTGTATTTTGCATGTTATCTTTCATAGGGGATGTCACTCAGGAACTATTCCTCAAATGATACTGATTCCGTATTTATTACTGATGTATGTTGATATTATTTTGATAAAGAAAGTTTATGGGTAGCCTTTAGTAAGAGGTTTTAATATTTTATCGAAATTATAGACCATTTGATTTAGATTTTAAAAAGTTCACCGTAAGCATTGTATTGGAACAAGTAATAGCTGTTTTCAAAAATCAAAATACCTTATGTGTTTATGCTATCAAAATTCGCTTCAGTTTCTCAGTTATATGTATTGAGCTTTAAAATAAAAGAATATCTAAAAGATATTATACAATTTTATTCTCCCCGCCACCAAAGAATTTTTTTTTCTGCTTCACCAATAAGTTAGAGAATATAAATACATCAGTATGATCATCTAACAATCTATACAAAAAAAAAAAAAAAAAAAAAAAATATTACACTAATTGATAATCGAAATTCAGGAGACGCAAGTTCAATTATAGGTTACAACGGTTCAAGGTCGTATCCTGTAGAAAACCGTAATGTCATCCAAGGATTCAAAAATGAACAATAACCCTGACTCTGCTACAAATGTTGCCACTTTTTTATAAAATCTGGTTCTACAGTAAAGAAGGTAATCCTGCCTGTTTATATGTAATTCACAGCCATTATCGAGTATCACGAAACCGTCATAGATCAGCGATTATGATCATGTTTGAATTCCAGTATTTTGGTATGAGGAAAACCTGTTCATGGAATAGTTTATATTCCTCGTTTTTCCAATTAGTTTCTTCAGAAACATGGCACTCTGGCTGTGCAAACCAAACAGAAAAGGAGCCAGCTGCACATATTTTATTTGACGTGACAATCTAAATTGCTCTTTAATTGGAGGGGATCCGAATGGTTACTTTAAAGATGCTATTGTTTATGGTGATTTTTATAAAAACAGATGGCCGTTGTTAGATGTTGGGATTATTAAGGATTTTTTTAATAAGAAGTTGAATCGTAAAATTAAATATATTTTTTTCTAGTTTTCAGTCGTTATTGTCCATATTATTTACATCGTGTATTTGAAGTAATTATTTTAGAGTTAAGAACTAAGAATCAACTTTCAATTACACTATAAGACTTATGCCAACAGCGAGTTTGGCGATATTTTTCGCGATAATTATTCCTTTCGAGTAGGGGAACAGAGAGAGAAACAATAATTGATGGGCAATGATACTTCAGGGTAGAGAACGCTATGTTACAGAATTAATTTTATAAATACAGAACTAAGTTAACTTCTTACATTTCTAAAGAATTAATACAGTAATTTGGGGGGGTGACTATGTTTAGAACACTTTAAAAGGCATTACTAACGGAATTTTTTTGTACCAAAATCGGTAAAGCATTCCCCCCCCCCCTTTTTTTTTTCTTCTTCTTTTGCAGTTTCTGGAAAAACATAAATTTTTCAAAGGCAACTATCTTTTGCGCATGCGTAAAATTGAAGAATAACTTAATCGCATGTTCCATGGCCTCCCATTTAATCGTATATAAAAGCTGAACATTGTATGTCAATTTGTTCGATATGCTAACCACAGACATTTTCCCTATACTACTCTTTTGAACTCAAGAAGTTCCAAAACTTGCATAAATGTTTAAAAAAAAATTACGCTATGTTACGATGAAGGTAATTGAAAGTAATAATATCATAGGCTTAGAGTGAAACGGTGTTAACTCTATTCTTGGTCTCAAATCACTTTTTGATATACTCGAAAATAGGAAAGAAAAAACCATCGATTTGAAAAGTTGCAACCTAATCACTGAAGTAAGTTCATGGTAAATGAGTATTCGCAAAAGTGTTAAGCTCATGTTAAATTTGCACTTGAAAAAGTTTTATCTCTCCTGAAAAACTGACAAATTAGAATTACCACCTTTTCCCACTAAGCCCCCAATGATATGAAAACAGAAATACTTCCCTTTTCCATATAAGTTCTCAATACTTTTATATTCAAGGGATTTCGAATCCTGTATTTCAAACAACTATTATTTCAATTATAGTTTTTTAACTATTAAAAAAATTTGTATAATCAAAAAATAACTTAAATTAAAAATATTTAAATTAACCAAAAGAAAATAACAAATAGCTTACCGCAGTTAAAATTTAGATCCAGTCCCTTTATTTTCACTTATAAACAAAATTCCTTTTAAGCATTAAACATTAAAACATTCTATTTTCGCAGATATTTCAGTGCTGAAAAGGTTTACAAATATTTAAAAGGTCAAAGTTGAAAATATTTAAAAGGTCAATGTTGAAAATTACTGCCCATGTAAATATGAAACAAATTTCACGCTTCATTTGTATATACATGCAACATTAATATGCATTTCACGCACGTTTCTCATATATCACACCGTATAACGACTTTAGATAATATAATTTTACGGTCTGTTCCTATGAATAGAACTTAAACTTGAAATATCCGACATTTTGAAACAAACTATTATGAAATTATTTCCTGCACTTAAAACCATAACTATTTCAATTGCGAACTATTGGTAGGCTTACCCCGTTTGCCAAGATACATGTACAATTTTTTTTTTTTTAACTATACTGCAAATAAAAAAGCATTTGCATTGAGGTAAATATTATATATTTATATCAAATAAATATTCAAAGAATTTCTCTTACTAGAAAGAAAAGCATTTGCTCTGTTGGAAAGCTATTTAATTTTCGATAAAAACTGCAAAATATGTAGCTTACCATCAACAAAAAATTAAAATAATAGATTTTCAATCCACTAACTTATGTGTATGTAACGAAGAACTACAGTCTTTCAGTAGTAAGAAAGACATGCATCCAGCACTTCTGAAACAATTGGCTTTAGAAACAATTCATAGTTCCCCATTAGGGGCAGTTCCGATATTCACTGATGGAAGTAAACACGATAATGGCAACACAGGCAGTGGAGTAGTAATTGTAGCCCCCGATGACGTTACAAAATTTAACAAGCGAAACCCAAACTTTTGTTCAGTCTTTAGATCTGAATTGATAGCCATTGACGAAGCTCTACATTATATGATTTCCAATAATTTCTCCTGCGATATCTGGATTTTCTCGGATAGTAAGAGCTCCATTCAATTTTTAAGCAAATGGCGAAACATTACCGACAAACTCGGCATGGACATTGTGAACAAACTAAAGATTTTATCTTCGCATAATGTCATTCATCTGCAGTGGATACTCTCCCATGTAGACCTCTTCTTCAATGACTTGGCCGATGAATTGGCTAAGGAGGGCTATGTGGTAACATCCGAAAATTGTGGTCATCTTACGTATAGGGAAATTTTCTCAAAGGTCAGAGCCGACAACAGCAAGACATGGAGGATTCCACCAACTCATGACTGGTATGAACAAAAACGTCCTGGGGCTGCCCTGGAGCTGAAGGGCGACAGGAAATTACAAACCACCATCACCAGACTCATCACCGGACATACTCGCACACTTGCATATGTTCAGGGACAAAAGGAAGTACCCTGTGTGACTCAAGTGTGTTTCCCATCAAGCTTCACCGGACCATCTGCTTTCCTGTTTGGATTTGGAGAAGAGCGATCTCTTTAAAAACTCTGCGCTGGTTCGAGACTTTCTTTGGGCGTACGGTCTCTTGGACTTGGTCTAGACTTGTTCTAGATCAAGTGGAATGAGAAACAACAACAACATGTGTATGTAACGAAAAATTATGTTTCACAGAAGGAAAAAGTTGCCTCGATTGGCAATGTTATCAAATGATTTAATTCATAAAATATTTTTCATTCATAATAAGTTAATTATTACTTCAAGTTTTAATATAAAAAAATTTAATTACATAATTTACTCCTACGTACTTAATTTATAAGTACCTTTTTAGCTAATAAACTTACTGACTTGAAAGATATTACTCTAATTTATGTGTATTTTAACCTTTAACTGCTATAAGCGGTCTAAGAGACCGCGAGTAATTTTTTACGGAATGCTTCCAACCCCTAAAATATCTCATCTTTGACTTTTATATTAATTTTTCTGATCCTATGTTTCTTTAACTTTAAACTGATGTTCACCAATTTGTTTTGTGTAGTACGCACCATGTGTTGCTCTTGCGCAAAAAAAAACTTAAACCACCCAACCACAGCAGTTAAAGGTAGCAGCCAAACTTAAAAAATTTAAAAGTGGCTTGCCTAGCTGAAGTTACTAATTTCTTGTTCTTAAATAAAATGTATTCGAGTCATTTATAAATCTCAGAAATTATGTTAGTAATCTTCTGATTTATTAATGATATCATGGATTAAATATTTCTGATTTATTGTTGTTAAAGTTGGAATAAAATTAGGCTTTATTTTATGAACATGACTATTGATTATGATATAACTGACAGAAATTAAATAATAAGACAAGTATTATTCTAAACCACGTACGGAAAAGGTGTATATGTCTTTAAAGTGTGATACAAACTTATTATAAGCAACGGGAATAGTCTTTGTGTTTTATTATTTCTTAATTGAAATAAATATTACTTAATGTATGGTAGATGGAGTTTTGGTTTATGGAGTGGTATGGTAGATGGTATGGTAGATGGAGTTTGGTTTAAACCATCAATATAGAATATTTAAAATATAAAATGGTTATTTTATATGATAGAATTTTACGTTTTTTTTTTATTTGAGCAAAAAAATTGGACTTCCCTGAAGAAATTTGGGAAAATTTTAATTTCTAAGTACATATAACTTTAATTTTGTAGTGTAGTGGTTGTAAATTGTAGTGTAGTCAAGTAATAATAGCGTACGTACAAAATTGATCCCTTTTGCAATTTCCCTGAAAAAAATATGTTGTGTTTAATTCTCTATTTTTCAAAATAATGACATGTATGTCTAACAAATGAGTATAGTCATGCTAAATTACTTTTTATCTGGTGACATAAATAGACTATTTTCTTTTATACCTCAATATTTCAATTAACATTATTGTATATCAAAAAATTAGTTAAAAGTCTTACTGTTAATACATTATTTGTTATCTGGTGACATAAGAAGTACATCATTCAATTTTCTTTCGTAATATTTCAATGGAAACTATTGTATATCTAACAAATTAGTTAATAATCTTGTTAATATATTATCTGTTAACTGATATCAGAAAAAGTAAATTGGTCTATTTTCTTTTATAACCCTTAATATTTAATTTATCTAACACCCCGTTATGAACATTACATCCTAATATTTTGAAATGAAGAAAATTCGTCATGCTTTACTAACCAACAAAACGAGGAAGAGAAGTATACAACCTCCCTACAAACAAATTAGTTTGATAAAGTCATCCAAGTCATAATGTTGAATGCTACAAATAGTCTGTACCATCCGTAACTAACTTCACTGACTCAAGTCGCTTCCCATCACAGCTTGGTGGTCTCAGCCACACCATTTGATGCAGCAAACCATGCAATTGCAAAATGTTTATACTCCGGACACGAAACTTAAGACGGAAATTTATAGTTGCATTGTGTTCTAATTGCGTGGCACTCAGCCGTCTGTGAAATAATCCGTCATCTTTAACTCGCGTGTTAAAAATTCTTGTTGTCACTTAGCGAAATGCCCTCCTACCAACAGCTTCTGGGGGCAGAACATTTCACACAAGAAGAGAAAGTTTTAAGTCTGAAGTGGCTCTGTGATGGGGTTATTGTTCTATTTCTTTTTTTATGTTCGTTTGTGGAATGTTGAATAATCGCATTTCAATGAGATTTTTCATCGAGACAGAATTGTGTTTAAATTTTTATTGATCCTGGAGGAATTTTATAAAAGAATTTTGTTAATCTGTTGTAGCCTTCTAAGGAAACGCTTAATGATATGAAAATGTTTCCCTTATTACATAGCATAAAGTTTATTCTTTCTATGCTGCGATGTATAATAAAAAAATTCCTTAGTTGTGAAGTTGAATTGAAGGAAAGATTTTGAGAATATTGTTAAGAATAAACGCCGTTTCCGTGAAATTATTGAAAGTCTTACACTGACTTTCTTTCATAGATTCATGCCACCATGTCGATAATCAATAAATGAAATCTTCCCTGTTAGAGTGCATTCGCTTCAACTTACTCTATGTCAAAGTTAGCACAAAATGTCTCGAATTACGAATAAATTCAACCCTTTATTTACTAACAAAACTTCTAAAGCCCCGAAAGTGTTCTGATGATACTATATTGATTTAGTAGATCGAAGTTATTTAGTATCCAAGATTTGGATAATAGCACAAGCTTATTTGTTTTTTTATATGCAATCACATGGACGATTTTCATTCTTCTAATCATCTCATATATTTCACTCTAACAAGCTTCCAAAGAGAAATGAGGGCAAGCAAGGGCGTTCAAGTGACTTTTCTTAACTTTTGAGAAATTACACTTTAAAGTTTTTTATTTATATTAAATTTGTATGGAAATTATTTGTTGCTCAATCCAACCTCTGAAAGGAAGATATCACTAGTTTTCATAGAATTAAATATAAAACTTTAAAGTGTATTTTCTCAAAGGTTAAGAAAAGTCACTAGACCCCTTTGCTTTTCAGTCTCTCAAATAAGCTCGTGCCCAATGGATCTCAAAGCGTTAAAATTAATACAGCACCATGAGAAAACTGACAGGATAAGTCCAGTCAGTAAACAAAGGGTTAAAAAAGAAAAGTCCCCATAAATTCATATTTCTTCTGTCTCATCAAAAAAATTTCACCGTGAATCTAGAAGTTACATTTACAGAGTCCCGGATCCAACTGAACGGTATAAAGAAGTATTAATAATAGTGCTTAAGATTGTTGCCAAGCATACTTATGATTGAATACTACCCTAACTTGTACTTCTCTCCTATCTTACAAATCGAAACAAATGATTTTGAAATGGTGTTTGGATCGAACTTACCCGTAAATGGCCATTCGTTATTGCGCTTTTATTGTCGCTTTCCCTTTACCACGCCAGCTTTTGCTGCATTTTATGATGGCAGTTATGTTGTTTCGAACCAGTTTCAGTTGAATTGAATGCTCTTTTAAGTGATTGAATATCGATAACATCGCCGTTTCATTCGTGGTTTAACGATTTGCTATGTAACGTTGTGATTATAAGGCTACGTTTTCGAGACAAAACTGTAAATTATGTAACGTTTAATAAAACGAGACGATGAAATCGAAAGTTCAAGTTTTTGATGCTTGTCTACTAATAAGCATGTTATAGGAAGAAAGACCATTGCCCAAAGTACGTTTGTAGTGTTTTGTTTTGTAGGGTTAAAAATTGGAGAAAAACTCATACACCTTATAAAGTTTGGAATACGATATTTCTGTAAGCATTCTAGTCGAATTTCTGTCAACGATATGGACGCAAATTAAGATAGATTATGTACCCAAGATCTTATTTAGATAAGTATGGGACCTAAGCAAATGGAAAGCAATTTGGGATTCAAAAATAAAATGATCTTTTTCAACTAACGTGAAAATAAAGGGCTAATACTTTTATGTATATGTTTATATAGTTGCCCAAACATATCGATAAAGAACAAAAACACTAATTTTAAGGCCAACATTTTTTCTTTGGTGGCCTTTCCGACATAGTGGTCTAACATGTTTGTGCCTTATAAAATGATGACAATTTGTTGTATTAAAAATTATCTGCTTTAACTATGCATTGTAAACTCAAACTACAGTTTATAAACCTAATGTTAATAAATCTGCAATGTTTGATTTCTTTCAATAGGAAACTGCTACGTTAAAGATACATTGCAATGCTCATGTAGTTTATTTCGAATATTTTTTTCATGTTTTTAGAATTTTTTAAATTCGTGTTTGAAAATTTTCATGTGTATTATACTATACAATTTTTTTTTCATTCACCTCCAACCTTGACCAGAAGAACGAAACAAAGCATTCTTTTCAAAAGGTGTATTCAATTCTTATTGCCTCCCCTAAACGCCCTCTTTTTACATTCCACTTAAGCTTTTGTACACTCAGCAGACATCAAGGCTAGAAAGCTTATTGCAAGCCACATAAAATTGACCACTAAGTTGTTTGACCTCAACAGTTTTCATTTACATAATAACTTCTTGATTTCATTCTGCGATATCAAACCTTGAGTGATGAAAGGTTTTCATAACAGAATGAGAGCCAACCCTACTTCCGATTAGCTTCCGCTTCCGGAGAGTAACAGCTGACTGTAACGCGTGATGACGCGTGACCTCTGGATGCTTTTATGAAGCGACGTTCCATGTTGTCAGTTTTGAAAAAGGATACATAATTACATTACATATTGTGTTTCACCTTTGTTGGTCAGTAGGTATCACAAGGCACTGCAAAGGACATTTCACGAAGAGATCTTTTGATGTATTTTAAGTTTCATAATCACGCTTGACTACCAATTAAATTTTATGGGGAAGAGCTCATTTTACTCTTTCAATAGTAATAGAACTTTGGAAATAGTTTACATTGAAGTTAGAAAAAACTAGCACAACAATTATCATTGAAATTTAAAAAAGTAGCGGAAAAACTGAATTTTCAACAATGTTGTGCAAACAAGTAAACATATTACATTCTCTGAAACTTTGTTTAATGTTTCCCATTCAAGGTCTCTAAGAAGTTAATTGTTGTAATTTTGTATATGAACTGATAACAATTTGTTTTGTCCTACAATGCAATTAAATTTTTTTGCACATCAAAGTTAAATGAAATGTGGTTGTATTTTGAATGAAACGTTTTTGACATTATTGCAGAAAATTTTTCCAGTCATGTTGAATCTTAGAACATTTAAAACTAGTCTCACAGTGCTGAGCACAAAACATACGAATGTAAAAATTTTATGCTATTCAATTTACTGCACATCAAAGTTAAATAAACGTTGTTATGTATTTGAATGGCTTTTGAAATTATTTTAGAAAAACTAGTCCAAAAAAGTTGAATTTTAGAACATTCAAGACTAGACTCGCAGTGCAAAGCTTAAAGCATATGATACTTTGACATTTTATGAAAATAAGGCACGGTTACAACTTTTATATCCGTTGTTTGGGCAAAGATGCTATAATGTTTGGATTAGGTAAAGATTGGAGCTTATGCATGACTACAGTTAAACGCTGTGCTTGTTGAAAATGAAATGTGGATTGTGATCGGCTAATGGAATGTGAAAATTAAAATTAGTTTTTGGTGTATTGTGGTTGGTCACAAACATGTCACAGATGTTGCTACTTGAGGGAACCCACTCAGAATAAGGCCTTATATAAGATCCTGAGTTTAAGCACGCCGGGGAGGGTGACAATTGACAAATAGGCACTATTTATAGCTGTTTTCGCACGTTGAAATCTTAAAAATTGTAGGTACTTTTCCATTATAAAACATAATAAACTATGTTGAAAGTTTTCCATTCAATGTCCCTAAAAAGAAGTGAAGTTGTTAAATATATATTGTGGCAACTTTTTAAATCATAGAATAACTGAACTGTTTTAATAACTTGTTTTGTCCTGCAACAAAACTCTTTGGAGTAATACAATGTGTTTGTCTTTAAGTTTTTCATAAAAGTTTGTAATTGTTTTAAAAAAAATTTGGTAAATATAATTAAAAAGGTTACTATGAACAATTTACCTTTTCTAAATTAATAATTTAATTTCAATATTGAACATTGGGGAAAAAAAAAAAAAAAAAAAAAAAAAAAACCTGGTTTTTCGTTTTAAAACTTTCATAAAAACTCTCCTTCACTTACAATTATGAAACAAGATTATATTTGGTTGCAAGAATTATATTAAAATTAGCTCTGAAGGAACTATTACTGTAAAAAATGAGCAACTGTAGATCTTCTATGTTCGGAACTTACCATTACGTAGCAATTACCTCTTACTTACATACTACCGTCCCTACATATAAGCGTATTATACACGTGAATCTTTCGTGTCATTTTTCGCGCCCATTACGCCTAAGTACCCAATCTTTAGAATAATTCCCTTTGCATTATACCCATTGAATAATTCATATTCCAAACCCCTTATAGGTTTAAGAAAGAAAAGTCATTTTACTTTGATTGGAATTAGAGACTCATTTTGGTCACTTTTCTTACCGTACAAGCGATACACAGATTATAGTGTCAATGTTTATTTTGAGGTGCTTATATGTAATTCAAATGCAAATGACAGTTCTTTCACTCGGAGAAATACCGATTAGCGAGAACCTGCGATCATTTGACACTTCGCTTAGCACTCGTTATTCGCATCTCGGCGAATCGTTAGTGGCGAATTGATCCAGTGGTATACCGAAGGAAATACTGGGTTGGTGAGGAATGTAGGAAAACCTATATCAACCTGAAGCAATTTTGATAGGTTCTGCTTTTTGAATAACAATGAGTTTGTTAAGAATCATTAAATAATTGAAGGTTTGAGTTTAAGTGTTTGCTTTGGCATAATTCTCTACTTTTTTAGAAGAAACTGGATGACTCATCGGCAGATTTAGTGGTGGTGGACTATAGTGTGTCCACAATTAAAGCTCGACTTTCTAACAGCTCTAAAAAACTACAGGTCAGAATGTCCTGAAATTGTACCAGTATATACTCGAAGAAGAGGGACATTTTAAGCCATAAAAAATTATGATATACCACTTCTCCTTTTTCGCGTATATTCAAGCAACATATTAAGTTATTTTCACGAGTGTTTCGTTTTTTTTTTTTTTTTACAGAATTTTGATAGTCAAACTTTGCTTATAATCACCCTGGGGTGATGATAACTAAAGTTCAACTTTCAAAAAGCGGGATTTCAAAAGCCTAGTATTTTTACTTGTATCCAATCATATATGTCATAAAGGAATGGCATGACATAAAAAAATAGTTCAAAATAAAAAGTTTTATGTCCTTCTGTTTTATTACCCCCCCCCCCCCCCCCTTCTGTTGAGTATATACAGGTTAAATTTTAGATAATTCTGACCAGTGTGTTTTTATAACTTTTTGAAAGTCGAACTTTAATTGTAGATATTTTGTATATTACATCGTTTACTGAGTAAAGAAAATCAAATTATAAAGATTCTTCTAAATATAAAGAAAAAACAGAATAAAGCCGCGAACATTTTATTTAATAAATATAAAACTGTCCTCTGCAATGTTCATCACAGCTATGTTTTCTGACTAGTTAAAATTGTACTTGGTTGAAAAATTCAATCACTATGATAATTGAACTTCATTGTTCATTAAATATAAAGACTTGGTTTGATAGAGAGAAATTAAAAAAGTTATTAACAAACTTAAGAGAATTCGACTAGAAGTAAATTATTTAGAATTATGGATTGCTTTTATATCTCGTCAATAAATGTTTTAACAAACTGTGTTGATCTACTAAAATCAGGGCATAAGACAAGCAATTAAGTTGGAGAACTTAAAATCTGTTAAATGCAACAAATCTTTACTACGCAGTTTTGTGCTTTATTCAAGTTTGTTCTTAAATTGATAATTGAATATCATTGTGTATAAGGTTTGTTGGAAAGCGTTATTGCGACATTGGTTAACGTAATTTTAGTTTCTATATAAACAAAGCACTGAATATTGTTCTGACTTTCAAGATAGATTACCAAATCGAAGTTTATTAAATGATTCATTTAATTATTAATGAACTAATGCAATAAATCAAACAAAAGAAATAAAAAAAAAATAAAAAAAAAAGATTCTGCAAAAAATCAATATAATTTAATTTGCGATATTTTGCTAACATTTATTTTCAAATTTTCAAATGTTCTGTACCAATCTATAATATCCACTGTTAATATTCCTTTTTTTTTTTTTTTTTTTTCAAATGGTATTCATACCTACTCACACAAGCGATTATTAGATTTCCGTTAATACTTTTTCTCAAAATGATTTGTAATTTTAGGGATTTCGTTGACAAACTCATATTAAGTTTGCAGTTTTCCTTCTCACTTTTGGCGATTACACTCTCTTTTACAGCACTCAACCGCCACTAACGATCTATAATACTTTTCATTGACTGATTCTTTTATTCGTAATGAATCGCTGCGGAGTATTAAGATTGTTTCGGGTTTTACCCACCATAGCTCAATCTTTTCACACCTGATACGTGGTTCGGAATCCTTAATATCATCAAGCATTATGTGGTTTCCTTTCAAAGAAGATAACACACTGCAATGCTTAATCACAATATATGATCTGGCAATAATTATGCAACAATATCCTTAATGTCTAATTGCCTCCTTATTATGGTTGCTATACTATGAAGTTTATTTCTGTACTATGGCGAAGTTACTTTTACACAAACGAAAAAGTAACACGTACAGAAAAAACAAAGAACGCATTTATTATCAAGCTCATTCGTTTCACTTCTGTGAAGTATCATAGAAAGTAGATTCGAATTAAAAATTTAGTTTTCATACATTTCAAAGTGGATGAATAAAATAAATTTTGTTATAATAAAAGAAATGCTTGAATGCTGTTTTTTAATTAGTATGTGTTGAACTTGCAGTTAAAAATAAATGATAGATACAAGGAATGCATCGTTAAAAAATGTATCTTTACTTGTACAGTACCCAAAAAAAAAACAAAAAAAAACAGAACGATGGCTATATTTTTTGTTCTAATTGTTGAAATAACAAACAAAAGGTACCGTTGTAAATCGTGAAAGGTTTTTAATAATTGTATGTAGTTTTTTTTTATCATGAGGGGTCATCTACATATTAAAACAGAACCAAATTTTAAAAAGTTCAATAGCAACCTCATAATATTATTCCATATTTGGATTCAGCATTAAAAAAGAATGCGAAATACAAAAATTCGTAATTTTCTAATGAATGGTTTGTAATTTAAATGATAAATTAATGTTAAATAAAAAAGTTGGTTTTTTGGCCATAAATACTTAAATAATTAATATATTTCAGTAATTTTTTTTCAAAAGGTAGTTTGTAAATGGCCAAACATAAATAGCAATCAGCTTTTGAATCAATTTCTTTTTTAATAATTAATTATTAATTAATAAAGCAATTAAATTTTTTTTTTAATAGAAACATATATTTTTTTTGCTTTCATTAGATTTACCATGGTCTAAAACCCCCCCATAATTTTTTTCTTTCCATTTTGACTATTAGTTCTCGATTTTTTAAAGAAAATGTAAAAAAGCTCACTTTAAGGGACCGTATAGTAGACGACTTTTGAAAACTATCAAAGTTTAATTCAAGGTAAACTAGAGGTGTGGAAAATCGCATAACGTTCAGTTATCGTATAACCGATAGTTTAAAAACTAAGAAACACGCTTTAATAGGAAAGTGAACTAAAAAGTAGAAGATAATTTTAAATAAGTTTGAAATAAGAATAGTGATTAACAAGAAATATTTATTTTATCGTAAAAAAGCGTGGGGTGCTTGATGTCAATTTTTGTAAATATTTAATGACAGATATTGGTAAAAGTAGAGCCATTATGAAAATATCTTAAAAAGCACCCCACGCTTTTGTACGATAAAATAAATATTTCTTGTTAATCACTCTATTCTTATTTCAAACTTATTTAAAATTATCTTCTACTTTTTAGTTCTCTTTTCTATTAAAGCGTGTTTCTTAGTTTTTTAATCTATTGATTATTTTCTACTTTTTAGTTTGATCTTCTATTAAAGCGTGTTTTTTTAGTTTTTTAAATTATTAATTATTTTTTCTGTAAACTATAATTTTTTTTTTTTTTTTTAAATTTGCTTTCTTAAATTCTATTTATTTAAAACAACATTTTTTAAGCATTTTATCCTTTAAAAATTTTACTGAATCATGTGACTTTTTCATTTTATAAATAATTTCAACGATCTAGTTGCATTTGTGTTTATAGTGAAATATTTCTGTAAAATATTCATGCTTTGCTAAATACTCATTACTAATGCCTACATTTAATATTTATTAATTTTCTGATTATCAGTAGTATTCGTTATATTTCTGCAATTACAGTTTTCGATATTTTATTTATTTAGTATGAAGAATGCTCATCTTTAATGTTGTAAATAAATTATGTTACTTTTGCGTTTACTTGTTATTTTTGTATTAATCTTAAACATGACACTATAAATCCAAGTAGTTTCTATGCAATTTTAGACTAATACTTGTATTTTTTAATCTTCGTGAAACGCACCACATTAACCGTTCTATTTCTCCCGCTGTGAAGAAGAACCTTAAAAATACCTTTCGTTTTATGGAAATTCTCCTTGAAGATAGGACAAAAAATGGTCGAAACATTTTCGCTCATAAGAGACGTGTTTTTCAACATAGTGCATTGAAATTTCGTATATAGAGTAAATGATGTATTCTAAATCGAATGAAATGATAAAAAATAAGTGTTTGTATTGAAATTTTTGAAGATAGCGTTACTTTTACTTAGTAAACGGTCCCTCAAGAAAAAAAAATTGCATCAGATATATAGAAAATCGTAAGCAAAACATTTTGGTGCAAACCGTAAGATTCTACGATAATTAGAACCGAAGATGTAGCCATCGTTCTGTTTTTTTTTTTTTGCGTACTGTACAATATAGATGGCAAAGTTACTTGGAGATTACTTTTAAAATAAAAACAGTTTAGGTTTAAGAAAGTACGAAAAAAGCGTAATTAAATGAAAGTTATTTGGTAAATGTTTTTTAGGGTTGTCGAAATAGAAATTTTGAACAGATTTCAAATATCAAAAATGTAATGACATGTATGAAGTCACGAAATTTGATTTAATATTTCCAACTCCTAATTGCGAATTTAAAAGTATGCCAAATTTTGAAATGCAAGCTTTTATTCAACTTTTTGAATTTTATAAATTTACGAATATAGAATTAAATAAAATTTTAATAAAGAATTAGATGAAATTTTGAAATATAAGCTTTTATTCAACATTTTGAATTCTATCAATTTCAGTATGCTATTAAAATAACATTTTTAATCGTATAAAATTACAATTTGTTTCACATACTAGATTGCAATTTTTGGCCTGCATGACCAATACTCATTCATCATTAAACATACATGATTATCGGGAAAGCTTTAAAAAGAAAAGAAAAATACATTATGAAATAAGATGCGATTATAACTGATATATTTAAGTATTCCGAGAAATATTTTAGATTACACGCCATTTATTACCCCTCGATAATTATATAGATTCTTCATTCTATCAGTTTGAGTAATGAAGATTGATTTTGAAATTGATTTTCCAAAAAGATATAAAAACTTGGCAGTTTAAATATATCGAAGATCTTATCTTAGAATTAAAGACATTAGTTTTAGGGGATTGGATGAAAAAATAACCTTAAAAGACGTTTTCATTAAATAAATAAATTATGAGTTGCAAAAAAAAAAAAAGAACTTAAGTAGTAATTATATTTGAAAGAATGACATCAGATTTGCATAAAACTATATCGGATAAATTATACTTATCTATGGCAAAATTGTGATTAGATAATTAATTTGACTTAATTAATTTTTACTGAAACAGAGTTATTCATTTACCTTTTTCCGGTTCAGCACTTCATGTTTTTGCTTGACAAGGAATTTTTTAAAAATAATAACTAGTTTTTTTTTTTTTTTTTTTTTTTTTTTTTTTTAAATGTCTTATAGATCATTCTCTGTTCTTGTAATATTCTAGAGACATTCAGACATTTTACTTAAAACTGTTTGTAAGGATAACTTTATATGTTGTTATTATTATCAAAAGTATGTATTGTGGTCTGCGTTACAAGATATAATTGAGAATCTTAAATGACTTTAAGAAAATCTACGAGTTTGTCAACCCGCCCTATTTTCATATAATTCATTTACATACAATTGCATTTTAAGCAGGTTGGAAACGAATATTTATTATAATACTAAATAATCATTTGATAAAGAAATATAATGTATTTGAGATTGCAAGGCCCCAATCATTCGAGTGCCCATTGAACTAATTTCTTAAAGATGTCTAGTAGATTTGGCCTTAAATTCTGCAATAATAAGAAATAATTTTATTGTAATGGAATGTGATATAGTACTTAAGACAATCTTCTTTGTCACACAATGCTGTTTCTTTTAATCGGTCAAAAAACTAGCATAAATTTCACGATCCACTAAATTAACCATTTAGATATATTTTAAAAGTTGGTGCAGTAGAATCATAATAAAAAGTAGTAGAAATATTTTAAAAGACTACTTATAGTGTAAAATTATTCAAATAAGTGTTTCAACGTGTCATAAGGTTATATGTTAAAGTCGAAACCTGAAACCAAAACAAATGAAGCATCATTTTTTTGGAAATTAGGAAGCATTAAAACCATTTAATGTTATTTGGTTGAGGCATTGCTTGATAAAAATCACTTCTACCATTGAAAGTCTGACTGAATCACCCATATTTTACTTATCACGAAAGAAATGATTATTTTTTATTATATTGTAAAAATGTCCTCTTGGTTATATCGGAAATAAGAGTGATCGTTTGTGTTTTATTGCACCCATTGCTCTAATCCAATATTTTTTAAATCACAATACTTGTCAAAATATTGTTTCAAAAACATTGTGCAATATCTAACAATAATGATAGAAGATGGTTAAGGGAATTAGAAGAAATGATAAAAAATCTTAATACAAAAATTTTAAACTTACCTGAGTGGAATTCCCCTCGATTTCTGTAGCGCCACCTGTTGAACTGAAACAAGAAACTGTCATTATTTAAATTTTATTTTCAAATTCAAAATTTAACCTGGTATTAAATTAGTGTTAAACTTGAATACATTACACCCTATATGAATTTCACATATTTTGAAATAATATTTTGTATTGCCATGTGTTCTAGAAATAGTGCATTACTGCATTAATGATGCTTCTTTGTAGTGATACACATATTGCAGAAATATTTCTTCTATTGGATAATGAAAGAAAAATGATCACCCCTTAATAAAATTATCGTCTTTGTCATTCATTTTGTCAATTCCATTATGAAAATTCTACTTAAAGGTTTCATTCAGTTTTCAAAATCCTTATCAGTTTCCTATAATCTTTAAGCCTTCATCTATTATCTGTATTATTTCTACTGTTGAAAACACTTTTTTTTTCTCTCCCCAGGTTCCCAATCAGTTCCAGATCCTTTGTTTTCTAGAGGATGTCGAGCACAAAGGGGCCAGTTCGCTCACGAAACCTATTGTCAGCAGTACTACAACTGCTGGGATGGACGGGCGACGATAGAAGAATGTCCTGGCAAACTCCTATTTAATCCTGTCATATCAGCGTGCGACTATCCTGAGGCTGTCAATTGCGTAGCCAGGTTAAGGAATCCGGGTAAGTAGGGATCACGAATTAAAAATATTTGTATCTCTCTAAGGGATCATTATAATTCAACAGTGCCTGTTTAGAGATGTGAGAACACTGTTTATGTTATTTTCGTGGCACTTTTACTATTTAGACAAGAGGGAAAGGATCTCTGAAAGGCAGCATTAGTTTAAAATTTCCCCATCAGTGGAAATATTAGTACTTATATGATACATAATCAAAACTTTATTAGTAGATCGTCAGTGAAGTAGACTAAAAAGATAACCATCCAATAAAGAATATCTTCCGCGTTTGCGTAGATTTACGCCTTTTTTATTTTTTCCCCTCAGAAGTTTTGCTTTTTCTACAATTTTATTATTTTTAGTGGACTTTAATTAAGGTTTTATCAGACTAAATTTTCCCAAAAATTACCTAGGGAAATATTCCTAGTTACACTATTGTTCTGTACCCACATTGTTACACAAATATATTCTTATTCAGTTATTTTCGTAGTTCAAAATAACGCTATGTATATGTTCCTCTATTTTACATTTTGACTGTTTTCACCCCTGAATATACTTCTATCGACTATCCAGAGGTAGTCGAAAGAAAAAAAGTTAACTTACGGTCCTTCAAGTTAACAACAATCGTTGAAGTCCTTACCTTTGAAGTACTTTTGGCATATTGTACCATCCTATGCGTTTCTGCAGTCTTTGAAGGTATACTGGTAATTGAAATTCAAACTTTTATTTATTTTTTTGTTTAATAGTTTTTTGATATAATATTCTCTAGGTGTCAGTGATCTGTGTACTGCCATCTTTTGGTGACTTTAAAAAGTATCATTTTAGTTATAATAGCTAAATCATACGGTATTTGGCAAAAACCTTCTCGGAGAAGATATCCAAGTTTTTAATTTGTTTGCTTTTGAAAAGAGAAAAGAAAGTAAATTTAGCAGGCTGAGTTAATTTAAAGACAGGAGATGTTTATAATGAAACTACTATGCCAAATTGTGAAATTGTGTGCTCTAAATATAATTATGTATATAAATATTTTGATACAAATCGACGATATGATAGACATTTTTCAGGCAGTTAAGATAAATATTCATAGACAGACACAAGAAGAAAATATTTATACAACGAAACAAAAGAAATGAGAGAAATAATCACCAAGCCGCATTTGAAGTTTATATTCAGTATGCCTTTCTCAAGGTTAAATTGTGAACCATAGCAAGCAAAGAGAACTCAGTCTGACCTGATCATAATCGTTAACGCGCAGGTGAAAGGAGCATGCATTAATGGATTGGATGCAATGAAGTTAATCAAGATGGGAAATGAAACAAAATGAAAATTAGTACTGATAATAGATTAGAGATAGGAATCTGGCATCATACGCTTGCCTTTCACAGGCTAGAGAGCTCACTCCGATTCAGAAAGGGATGGAAAATTAAGGACGATCAGCGATTGTCATTGAATGGGAATTGAATGCTGAGGTACCAATCGCCGGATCGAAATTCCTTGCAAGATAACATTTTCTACTATATCACATATCACATTAGTTACCACCGATCTCTAACTCTTAACTTTTAGATAGCTTATATAGCTGTTTCTGACCCACTAGCAGATGAGGCAAATTGAATACTTCACTCACCCCCCCCCACCCCTTCTCCTCTATGATACGTTATAAGTTGCCCATGGTTACAAACACATTCTAACTAGTTTGGGAGGAAGTTAATAATATAGATCTCCATGGTGATCAAGTCAACAACTAACCATGCGCTACACAGAAGTTGCAGTTAGAGATCAGTTCTTGTTGCCAAAGATAAAACCCAACTCAAAATAATGCGTTGCATAAAGTCTAGAGGCACAATTGTAGAAGAAGATTCAGTTATGCACTGAAACATAAAGAACATCGGATCATCAACAGATATGCTAACTTTTACAGCTCAATAGAAAGTGCATATATATATATATATATATATATATATATATATATATATATATATATATATATATATATATAATTCAAAAGATATTATAGTCTATTTCTTGTCTCCGCATGGTTTTAAAGGCTATTTTATTGTAAAGCAAACATAAAGTATTAATACACCTATTTTTTTTTTTACTAAACAAGTTATTTATCGGGATAAATCTATACCTTGAAATAAATTGATATATTAATATTGGCTATTTGACCAATGTTTATAAAACATTTGACAGCAATACTGCCACTACTGCTATTGCAGCCGTTTGGAGGTTCCAGAGTTAGTTTCAACGATACAAACAACTGTCTTTACTGTATTTGAAAAAAGAAGTTAATAAAAACTATATAGTCACGCACAAAACGATATTACTTGCTTAACCTTTTTTGAGGAGGAGGTTATCTGTGTTTGCAATGCGTCTAAGACAGTGGTTTCTATTTTAATGTGGTTAAGTTTTCCTCCTTTCGTGTAGTTATTAAATTGGCAAAATACAGACAGTGCTGAATCTGTTAAATCTTTTAATGCTCTTCTATGATATGTGAAGGTTTTTTTCCCCCGAATAATTTATGGTTCGCATATGAACCAAGAAAGTTTCCAGAAATCTATTTGCAACGAGATACAGTCTCTAGCATGTCTTACAAAGGCAAAACCGTTTTCATTTGCCCAGGATATGAATTTCGAAGTCACGACTTGTTTATTGGAAATTCCGATAGTGGTTTGAAATGTGTTGACTGTTCGATCCTTCGTCAACATATTTTAATGTTTGATTTGTCTTTTTAAAATTATTTTATATGTATATAATTAAACTAAGAAGACAGTTCTGGTTGTGAAAACAATTCAATCGTGCCCTTTTTCATTGCTCTTTTTGATTATGTTAAACTTCATTGGCGGCTTCAAGGGGGGGGGCATGCCCCCCCCCCCCCCCCCTTGAAGGGTTCCCTCTTCCTCCCTAGCCCTTTTGAATATCCCAAAATTCTTTGAGAATCTCTAGTTTAAAAAACGGTGAAAATACAGATTTGTAAGCACAATTTCATTAACGTAAATTTTTTCTTTACAGTACAAAGAATTATAGCTCCCCTCAGAAAAAAACCCTGGTTTTAAATGTATTTACGTACACAACACAATACGCGGTACACAGCACAAGACACAAATACTCAGGTAGTGACTATCCCCCTCCCAAACGACGATTTCCTTTTTCCCCGGGCCTCTGCCCCTTTTTGGAACAACCATGCTCTTCTAAGCAACCATGGCGCCGAGGGTGATTATTTTTCAACACATAATTCTGCAAAAAGAAACCTTGTTTTAAAGAACTGTTTAGAAAAATGAAATCGAGATCTAGGTAAATTTTTGGGAACACAACTTTCAGGACTGTGTGAGACACGCTGGGTTGAAAGGCATGATGGTGTTATTCAATTCCGCGAAGCTCTACCTTACATAATTGAAGCGCTTGAAACGATTTCAAACTGGTCGGACCTAACCACTTCCTCTAATGCATTTTCACATCTATGCTCACTTTGCAGTGTCCAGTTTGTTTCAGCTTTAGTACCATTAATTGATGTCTTGAAGCAAACTCTACCACTAAGCAGAAAACTTCAGGCTCCTGATCTCGATTTGCGAAAAGCTGCGTCCATTGTTGAAGATACAATTTCGGTTTTGCAGAAGAAGCGCCAAGACTGCGTGGAATCTTTTTCTATTCTATTCAATGAGGTTGAAGATATATGTTTGGAGCTTGAAATTGATGTGAATCTTCCACGCCTAGCCAGACGTCAAAAACACCGTGAGAACTACAATACTCAAATACCAGAAGAGTATTTTAGAATCTCGGTTTACATACCTTTATTGGATAATGTAATTGAAGATCTAATAGGAAGATTTCCAAAAGAAAATTTGGATTATTTAGGCCTTCGATTACTGATTCCAACCCCCGATATGGAAAAGCCAACAGAATCAGAAAGCAACGAGCTTCAAAACTTATTAAAGAAGTTCATACCAATTTTAGGACTGACACAAATGAGTGTTATTCTGATTGAAAGTGAGCTAGCACTAAGGAGAGAGAAATGGAAAAAAGAAGAAAAGCTCCCCACTTCTGCCATAGATGCAATGAGAGCTTGTGACAAAGATGTATATCCTACTATTTACGCGTTACTTAAAATTTTGGCAACACTACCAGTTAGCGTTGCCTCTGCTGAACTACCCTTCGACGCTTGAAAACGTGGCTAAGAGCTAGAATGGGGGAAGAAAGGTTAGCAGGACTTTGCTTGTTGCATACTGACAGAGACATAAACATTGATGTGAGCTGTGTCATAGACAGATTTTAAAAAACAAAGCAAAGGAAATTGGATTTTGTTCTTTAGGCTTTCAAAGAATAAAGAAGTGTGATTGTAAAACAATTATTAACTATTTTTATTTTTTGTAATTTCTTTGTTTTACTTTTTTCTTATTTTTCAGGAGAGCAATTCAAGCTTAAATTAACTTTTTTAATTCTGCATCAAATGAAAATTACTAATTTAGAAAATTCTACACTTATCATTGCAATCAAGCTTTTAATCAGCAGTTAGTTTATTACAATTAGGTTACATAGTGCATACATTTTACGAACTTAAAGTTTAAAATGGCGCCCCCCCTGAAAAATGAACCTAGGGCCGCCTTTGAAACTGTTTACACGTATAACAAAGTGAAGTGAAGTAAAAACAGAATACAGCTGGAAATTGCTAAATTACCTTGGCTATCCATTTTACCTAGACAAATAATTTTTTTTGACAAGATTCTTAATTGAAAGAATAATCTAAAGAAAAAAAAATTATCTTTAATCTTAAAGAGCATAGATGAAATAAGTAACAATGTGTTTTTTATGTTTCAGTTTCAGCACAACCATCACAATTTTAATTAAATATAAGATTGGTCATATTACTCTCAGATCATATAATTGTTATTCTAGTATTAAAAACATAACATACCTTTGCACGGGTCCTCTTGACAACCTTTTGACATTGATTGTTCTTGTTTCATTAGATAGAGTTAAATTACTAGTTATAGATAACAACATTTAAACACTAATGCTACTAAATATAGTCCTCACATTAACATTGACGCCTTTTTTCTGTCCAGAACCCTCCGTGACAGGCGACGGCCGTTGCCTGAAGCAGTTCGGAATCTTCCCGGACCCCCTCGACTGCACGGCCTTCTACGAGTGCTCGCACGGTCGTGCATTCCGACAATTGTGTCCTTACTACACGGCCTTCGACGAGCGTTACTCGGTGTGCGTACACTCGTACAGCGTGGAATGTGGGGGTAGGGGCGGCGTGTACGGAACGCTGGCACCGCCCCGGTTCAACATACCCGATGGCGGCATCGCTGGACTGACATCGCAGATTGGTTTGCCGATATCTGGGTCTGGATCTGCAGCATCAGGTAAGAATGAGTTCATTTGCATTATAATGTTACTGTTTTCCTGCTATATAGATTGGATGCTGAATTTTCTTGATTACAAAATAAAGCACTATAAAAAATGGATTTTTAACAAAAGTAAAGCAGTTTATTTTTATTATTAATTTTTATAATCAACATATTTAAATTCAGGAATAAATACATGTAGCCTTCCACACATTTTTAACAGATTACGCCACCCTATGGTTGGAAGTAATATGATGGTGGAAGTAGAAGCTGGTTGGGTGAAATGTTATGATAAATGACATTTGCATGAGGATATTGAAAACACTTAATATTATCAACAAAAGTTTCTTATAACTTATATTTTAGTTGTTAAATCTGGCAAACTTTTCATTATGTTTCGAAAAAATATTTCAGAAGATGTGTTTAGTTAATATCAGCATTTGCAGAATAAGGCAGGAAGAACTGTGATGTTTTTTCGTTGAAAGTGTGCACAGTTTTCTCTCTGAATTCATATTAAGACTTCAAAGTATCCTATTAGTTTATGAGTCTGTTTTTGTACGGCTAATTCTTTTTAATGCCTAAAGTTTTTTTTTTTTTTTTTTTTTTCCACTTTGCCTCTTTAAATTGATGATTTCAAAACTCAAGTTGCAAAGTAGAAATTAAACAGTGACAAAGTTATGATGGATTATTTTCTCATGGTATTTACAATATGGGCGGCCACATCTTTAGCGATCTCATATAATTATAAAGGTGCAGTATAGAATGAATTTTTTTATTCACCGTAACACTAATTTTTTTAACCAATGATAAATTATGGTTTTACTAACTTCTTTAAGTTCGGTATTATGTTAAACACAAAAAGTCATCCCTTTATTTTCTGGTGCATAGTACAGTTTAATATGACCAATACGGATAAACCAAAAGTCATGTAAGAAATATTTTGTAAAAATTAAAAAAAAGGTCCTCACAAATTAACGAACATGTATTTCAAAGCTAATTGTTTGAAAATTCAAGCTCCATAGTTAGTAATAAGTATATCCAGTTGGCGTTCTCAAGAAGAGGCAATTTGAGCCATCTTAATTAAAACCAAACTCCACGCAGTGTCAAAGAACGTCCGCATCATTCATTAATCACCAATTTTTCTGCTGAAGCGTGAATTATCTTTTTGTTTCAATCACCTCGAATGACCTTTGTCGACGAAACTATTTGACCTTGGCGGTGTTCCCTTGCCTCATGATTATTGAAAAGGTCCAAGAAGACCAGGAGTGACTAATCGTTCTAATCACTGGGGAAGTTAAAAGAACGTTGTTCAATTAAAACTGGTGACATCGCCATTACTTGCTGGATGTTTGGAAACACCTTAGCGACAATTTACGCTCAGGTGCGAATGCTGTTTGCAATTTCTCTTGCTGTCAGAAGTGCATCGAATGTAGAAGAGCAGGGCGTAGCAAAAAGAGAAGAATGCGAAAGATACTCCCGTAGGATCTTGGAATGCAATAATTTACTTCCTTTGATTTCAAAGTAGTTTTACTGAAACAAGAGGAATGTAAAAGTAATTGCTGTCGTGATTAAAAGATATTAATCTTTTTTTGAAAGAGCATAAAGTTGACTTTGGTGTTAATGAAATTGAAATAGCTTGCTTAAAGATCCTTGCGCTTTCTTAAACCCTATATATAGCGATAACATAATTTATTATCAGCAATTTATTGGCGAAAAGAAAATTATGAAATAAATAAGAAAAAAAATGTAAGTAGTTGTAACTTTTGTATGTTTATGCAGCATTTGCAAATTTATATCGATTAGAAGATTTGTATATTTTCATAGAATGTAGTTTAAACATCAGAACAATTAGTAACATTTTAATTCAATGAAGTAATTGTATGTTTGAATATCATCATTTAAGGAAATTGCACGCTAAAAGATTTATTTGAATAATAATATTAAAAAAATTACTTGCTAATGTAGTTATACAGTGTATACATATGCGTATCACGGTCAATTATTCGTTAATTTGTAATTTTTTTTTCCTTTTTTTTTCCAAGTTAAGTTTTTTAGATATTTCAGTAAAACTAAACAATATTATGTGAGTATTTTGGAACGACAAATTCTTATTTGCATTTAAGTTTATTTAAAATTTTAAAATTACTTTTTTGCTTCAAAATTAGTTATAAAAATAAAATTTTATATTCTTCATAAATTATTTTCTGCCTTAATACGGAATTATCAAACTATCTAATTAGTTATCTAATTTATGAAAATATGCAATACAAAATGCGTGGGAAAAATTTTTGCACAAAATGTATTTAATGCAAACTTAACTGCAGTTTTGCAGTTCCTAAAACGCTAAAAAAGATTGTACAATCGGTTGGTTTTAAAGATCAAATAAAGGGAATAATTCAAAACAAGTAGAGAAACCAAGAGTTAGAAAACTCGAATTTATTATGCTGAGGACCATATATTAATAGCGATCAATCTTTAAATTTATTACTTAATTATCACAATTTATGCAGTTAGACTCGTGTCATCCTAAGTAGCTAAATAAAGACAACATCTTTTAACTCAGGTTCATTATTGATGAGGATCCCGAAAGTGAGAATTTCATCAAAAAATTCAAAACAAGCATGTCAAGAATCCAGATCGTAAAAAAACGTCTAATTTACATTCCAAATTATCTCAACCTATAATCATCTCACAACTCTGGAAGACAGGATAATCACCCTATTATCACTTGACAGTAGCCCTTTAACTAATAATTCTTTTGATGCTTCTGTCACAACCGTCTGATCTCTGACATTTCGGGGCATTCCTCATTCTAATTTGGCTTCATGAGTATCTGTTAAGCCTTACAATTTAACTCTTTTTAAAGGGAAATAGTGATCTAAAGACTGCACTTATCTGGTTAAATTATATTGTATGAAAAATGTTTATTAGACTAAATGCACCATATAGAACCGTAGTTCCTTATCCATGGTTCGTGGACCACAGGTGTTATGTGACGAAGTAAAAAATGGTCCGTTGAGATACTATGTAATTGTAATTATTTAAATGTTTACCCAATATCTCTCTGTATCTCTCTCCCTCTTGGCATTTCTCCATCACAAAATGTATTTAACTTCTTTCAGAATGACCTTTGAACTTACATTTATCTTAGTTGTCCAAAAATCGAATTGGTATGTTTGAACAATGGAACTTCTTTTCGCGAAATATAATCGCTTACTTTATTTTTAAATCCTTTAAATTAACTTCTATTTTGTTCGTTTGTTTGGGGCTACCGGTCAAATCTGCGGAAGCATAATTAATCCCCTTGCCGTCATCCAATCGGA
Organism: Linyphia triangularis; assembly: GCA_963978545.1. NCBI lineage: Eukaryota > Metazoa > Arthropoda > Arachnida > Araneae > Linyphiidae > Linyphia > Linyphia triangularis. The sequence goes on along the minus strand of OZ021729.1, from coordinate 50,298,355 downwards.
GTGAAACTTGACAGATAAATTCGATGTCAATGACAATGCATTTTATCACACTTTGGTTATGTAACTGTCACTAAAAGGACGCTTTTACGGAATACTAATAAATCAACTTGCCGTCATTGAATCGCGCTAAAATAGCATTTAACCGAGCATTAAAGAAACTTTTCCTGTAGCAATTTTTTTTTATTAAATAAATAATAAAATTGTTTCAATCTGAATAAATAATAGATATTTGGATGTGAGAGCATAAATTCAAGTTCATTTTTAATAAATAAATTTTGAAAAGTAGTTGGCTGCACTGTTTATAAGCAGGCATCTGTTTACAAATCTGCGTCGAAACTTTTCCCTCTCTCGGAAAACGATTTCATGTGTTTTGAATATTTAAAATTAGATGCTGACATTAAGCACACGTTGCTTACAAAATCGGCTCTGCGTTAATGAATATAAAAATTGGCAATGCACATAAAAGGATTTATATTAAAAACTTTGTTTTTATGGGTTAGATTATTTGTATCAATTTAGTATGCAGACTAATGGATGTTTCCAGGGGTAATACCAGTTGAGATCACCAGTTGCTATATGCTAGTGACTAGCATTACGTGAATGCTTTATGGCAGTTTTCTCTGACCAACATGCCAGCAACTAGCTAAGTCAGTTTTTCACTGATATTCTAGTAGAGGGCAGTTCTATTTTATTTCAGACATTTTATATTTGTTGGTGCGCCAACTACCATTATCTGTGTTCTCCCTTGACCACCGACTGGTGGGATGTAATGCTCAATGGGTTTGTTCCAGTTACTGGCACTAAGAACTAAGTGAAGAGTGACAGTTACCTTTCATAAAAATTTCCAGCTGGCATTCCAGTCACTGATTACATTTAAAAAAAAACTCAAGTTGTTTATTTTAAATGTAAGTGTTCGTGGAAGATTCTCCTTTTACGAGATTATTCATTAGGAAAATTCTCAATTTGCAGAAAAATCACTTTAGCTATCCCAAGAAAAAAACTAAAAACCTCTATGTGATGGTTGGGTGGGGGGAAGGAAATTATTTAATTTTAGTTCAATTTCTTTAAGATAGATTAATTAGCTATTGCAAGCGAAATATTTTAACAACTTTTTTAACCAGGAGAGAGGGAGGAGGGATCAATGTCAAGTGGTGGTCTGTTACATATTTACCTGTTGTAGACCGCAGTCCATTTATGTTTTTAAGCACTATTCAAGAAGAAGAGAAAGGCGATTGCATATGCTTTGATAAATTCCTTAAAAAAATATTTAATGTAGTCAATTATTGCTTTTTGTGCGTATACGATAATCTTATGGCCTCATATTTTTATGCTCCAGAAATGCAGCTAAGCAAATTGTTTCAGCTATGTAAGAAACTCAATATAGGAATATGTTTATAATATCATCAGCTATTGCATTGCTATATTTCCACTAATGAAAATGAAAGAACAAAACATAAAAGATAATTTCTTGCTATGAATTTAGAAGCTTGCATTGGGTTGTATTGAAACAGATAATTTTTATCGTCGTGCGTATTGATTTAATTATAATTGAAATATAATAAAATAACATTAATCGTTTTGTTTTGGTAAAATGGAAATTACGCCAGATTATTTTATTTTTGGACCCGCCGTGTAAGCTCAAATCAATAATTGGTCTCATATCTCATGTATAAGCATCAATTTTTACGCCTGTTAAAAAAATATGTAAATTTTAAACCAACAATAATATCATTTCAAAACTTAATTAAAAAATAAAAATATCATCACCAATAATGTTTCATTTTCATTAACAAAGAATATTTCAATACCAAAAAAACTAAAAACGCATATTTGCTACAAGAAATACTTGTATAAAGTAACGCATTCCAAATGAAATACAATATACTCAAGAAACTAGCTCTAAATTGTAAAGATTTAAGAAAGCAAAAGCAATAGAAAACTAAAAGAAAAAAAACTCAGCCTGCTCCTGAGGTGGTTAAGGAAAATGAAAATCTGTTGTTAAAAAGGCTTTACGGGAAAGGAACATAACATTTATCTGGACTCAGTAAAAAAATGAGATTGCCTTTGTGGCTAACTTGCTTCGGGCAACACGGAATAATAAAATGTGTATTTTTATCTCAAAGATTCTCGTTCCTTATTGGCGCTTGTCACCGAAGCCAAGCAACCCATCAAAATCACTAATTTTGCTGCCTGTGCTTCCAAAAGGTATGGTTAGGGCGTGTCGATTCCCTTTAATCACCCTAATATAGTCAAATTGCGTTAATGGGGACCGCATTTCGAGAGCTTCTCTGTAGAAACGCTGATTACTGATCGCTAATGCAAGACTTAAATTTTGATATAAATAGCAATTTGCAGCGAGTGTTTTCTCATTTGAATATTACATGCCGATAAGAGAACACTTTAAGAACTTAATTATGGTTTCTACTCGCTTAATTTGCGTATGATAGGGAAACTAAAAATAGTAGAATACTATCTGCCATGTGGTATGATGGCCTCCCATTATACTCTGCATCGTAAGGGTATTTAAATTTATGTTGACAAACTTAATTTTCATTAATGGTTCTAGTTTAAACAGAGTTCTATTAAGAATTTGATGACAATCTTTTAGAGTTCCTTTTGTCTATGCCGAAAATAACAAAACATTTGTATGTTTTTTGCATTTAGTATATGTTTATCCTTCCAAATGGTAAGGATCCCGAGAGTGTGTTTTGAAATAAATTTGGCCTTATGGCTAATATTTATACCGAAAACTGGACAGGACATTGACATTTTTTGAGATTTTCAATACTGTATATTTGTGAACTTTTGCATTCAAAACGTTTCAGTAAAGTTAAATTAATTAAATAATAATTACATAAAGTCAAAAATTTAGGCATAGATGACTTTGAAAATCATTTCCTTTTTTTAAGCAGATGAAAAGTATGCTGATACGGCAATATCAAGAAGCGTGGTTTCTTGAATTATGCCAAAGTTACGTTATTACAAAAGTTACTTATTACAAAGTTACTTATTACAAAATTACTTATTACAAAGTTACAAATACAAAGTTACAAATACAAAGTTACATACTACAAAATTACATTAAAAGTTTTAATTTCCAAATATAAACGTACAATATCTATTTTTCAATCAAATAAAAGTGTAATAAAGTTGTTTTAAAACAAAATTGAATATTGCGAATGTTTCGTATATCATTTGTCCATTGTGCAAAGAACTCTTGCCATTGATAAACTGTAAATTAATAGAGGCAGCTACAAAAAGTTAATAAAAGATCAAAACAAAATTATGGCTGTTTTCATTATTATTAAATTATAACCACAAACTTAAAACTATCGGTCTGTTATTTAGTCGACACACTTTCTACTTTTACTAAAGCTGAAAAGGGACATTTTTAATAGGTATATTTAAAATTTACTGATTAGTATCAATTTTTGAATATAGCCTATCTATAAAATTATACTGATACATTTTCTTTTCATATGTCCTCTATAGTTTAAAATTATTATAATTCTTTCATTCTGTTGTCCTACGTTGCCATTAATTTAAATAATAAAAGGATGCAAATTTCAAATTAATAATTGATTTCTATGCTCTATAATTAAGAACGTATCAATACGTTCTCTACACGCTTAAGATAACAAAGAAATTGTTTCAACTCATAATATATTCGGAAAAATGATAACAAAGGCCACCAAAGTACATATAAGTGCCGGCTATCACTGTTATTTCGAAAGACGGCACCTATTAATCTATTTAATGTTAAACATCGTGTCTCAATTACCAATCGTCTGGTAGATGTAATTAGAAGCATTTTAACTTCAACTTCTACCATCAGAATTTCAATTTCTAGTTTGCACGGGTGGTCTTATCTCGAACCAACCACTTCCCAGTAATGGCGGGTCAAATTGAAAGAGAATTAATTATTACATTGGTAATCAGAGTCTGTGTTTTGTTCGGTTTTTTTTCTTGATGAGTAGTGGTTAGGTGCGTGTAAGTAATGTCTTCATTACTCATTCCAGTTTCATCACTAATTTAGAAGTGAAGATTGTCTTATTTTAAATGAAACTGATTTATGTAAGTGTCTTTGAGTCATCAGGTGAGAGAGAATTACTTTTTTATGAACTGAAGGGTAGTTTTGAAGACAGTTTACTAAATGTTTTCTTTTTAATTAACGGCATTTCACGTTTATTATGCTCTTTGAAAAAAGAGCAACCACTCTCAATTTTTAATGGGAAGGTGTACTAATATAATTATGGAAGATCTTGAAGACTTCAACATTAACTGCTATTTTTTATCACGTTTTTAAGGTTATGATTGCTGAAAATACCCTATCTTAAGAATTTCATTAACATGTTGAAAAACATGCTATATATGAGTGAGTCATATTTGCTGTTCCTACCAGTATTCCGGAATATAATTTTTAGGTGTGGAAAAAAAAAAGGCTGAACACTTCTCTTATTTTAACGCTCTCTGCATGTAGGTATAAACAATTAATTCCCTTCCACCTGACCGCTTACTCTACCCCTGATCAGACGTTTCTATATATTCGTAAATATTTTGGCAACCAAAAGTCAGAACAGGGGGAAGGGGGAAAAAAAAAAAAAAAAAAAAAGAGGTGTTTGGGGACTGACTTTGTTGAATATAATCAACAAAAAAAGTTTATATCTTTGAGAATTTAAAAATTAATAAAGAACATTCCAAAAGTTGCATGTTATTTACGTATAGCCTTTAAAAATATCTTTTGAAACGAAAATGACAAAATAAACGAATTATATTACCATTTATATATGTACTTAAAAGAACGATGTTTCAGATTAACATTCTTTCGTCGGTCACTTCCTTGTCACCTCTAAAATTGTAAACTAATGATTGGAAATTTTGAGATTTTTTTTTTTTTTTTTTGGATATAACGTGGTTTTCATTAAAACTTTTAAAGTTTGATTATCTTTTAATATGATTCATGGAACCTTTATGACAAAACTATTATACTATATTTATAAAAAAATATATATATTCCGTTAGTTACAATGGCGATTTCCTTTTCCTTTTTCTTCATCGATTACAATAAAAATATACTCAGGGTTCAAATTCTTTTAGTGTAGTTGCTCATTGAATTATAAATAAGTTTAATTAAATTTTTTTATTCTAAAAACAAGTTAAAGACATATTATATATTTAGAAATTTACATATTGTTTGTACTGACGTAAAAGACGGTGGCATTTTTTCTTGGTATTCTGTTTTAAAAATATTAGCATTTGTTCAAGCTTCTTTTTAGGTACACACAAAAGTTTATGGCATATCTCTGTTTTGAGAAAAACCTCATTTGAGTAAATCTTCCTTCAGTTAAAACTTTTTTTCTTAATTCCTAAATTAACACATTGTGAATTTCATAAAATATCGTTTTTATTCCATTACGTTGAAAAAATTATATTCAAAGCTAGAAAAAATATTATGTATGATGGAATTAAGTGAAAAAGTAAGAGTACTTTCAGATTATCACATATTTTTTTTTACTATAAATCAGTTCAGAATTAAAAGTATTATGAGAATTTAGTTCAGAATATCATTAATGTATCACTGTAATTGTAAAGCTCTTTACATGTCTTAAATTACGAAAACTTAAAATTGTTTTTTGTTTCTGAAGCAGCATTTATCCAACAGATAGCATTGAAAATATCATATAATTGTTTGTAAATTCTTTCAGTTTTCAACGAAGATTTTATTAAGGGGATATTATTTCGTATTGAACTAACCATAAGAACCACCTAAGTAAAATTCTAAACTTGTAAAATAGATAAAAAAAACTTTAAAAAAAAAACTTAAGATATGAATTTAATCGAATTACCTTTTTTTCCATTTCATAGTATATTTGTTTGTTGAGTGTAAGACTAAAATTATGTTATCTTTATTTTTTGTAATTCTAAACGTCTCAAAAACTATGCAGCTTTAAAAACAAACTGCACACATTTTTAAGATAAAGCTCTAATTTTATAAAGATTTGTTAGTTACTTACAAATCTCCTTTCATAATAGACAACCTTTGTATAACTAAACTTCTAATTACTTAAGTACAATGAACTACAACCATAAAATCTCCATCTTTGTATATAGAACTTTCATTATTTATATAGTGGACTGCACAGGTTAAGTCGTAAATTCCAAAACACGGAATCCTGTTCGTCTAGTTCTGCCACCTCGAGAACACAACAACGATCCTGAGCACTTAATTACTTTTTCGGGTAAATTGAGCTGTGACTGGAATTCCCAATTAAAAATACGCACCATTTGTTTTAGAAACGCGAAAACGCCAGCAGACAGTAAGTGTAGTGTAACTTACTTATTTGTAAGAAGGATCTATAAAATCAATTGATGTTGGCAGGTGTGATATATTATGTTTCAGATAAAGTGTTACTCGTTAAATTCAAATGGCACTATGAATTTTTGTAACGTGGCTTCTTTTACAGTCAATGTCAAACAGAAAACGTTGTTCTTGTGTAATTGATCGCGAAACCGTAATAGCAGATTTGCAGGCAGAGTTCATGAATAAGCTCTTTTCAAATTTAAATTCCCCAACTCGAAGCAACGGCTTGTTTCAGGTCCATACCTTAAATTTTAAAATCGATCCAGTGGTAGTTACAGGATTATTTAATTAAATCCATCGTTTTTTATAAAAAAAAAAATTAAAAAAAAAAATATGTATATAAATACGTATTTTTATTAGATAAATTCATTACTCAAATAGAAATCATCCAGGGAAGTTACTATAAGTCCATTAAATGTGAGTCAAAGTCCATGAAATTCAACCAACTGCAAGTATTATAGTCACCCCTCTACGGTTTTTGGACCAAAAAACAATTTTTTTTTTCATAATAACTTTCATGGTAATTAATTGTCTTTAAAAGTAATGCATTCTGTTAGCGGTCTAATTGTAGGGTATTACAACTTTATTACCCGGGCATTTGAAGCGAGGATAAACAAACCACAGGGGCTGTATCGTTGAATTAATTCCATTTAATGTTTATTCCCTTACCGCCTTTTTGTAATCGGGTAATTTGAGAGAAGGATTAAAAGTGAATTTCGTTTTCAAGACCGATTTTTTTTTACACTTTTTTTAGAGATGAACAATTGACCCTCGACTTTATTGTGATATCGCACACTTTTTATTGAAACATAAAATTTAACGACCTCTAAGTCGAAAAAAAATCATGGTAACCATGGTAGTCTAATGTCGAGAAGTAACGTTATGTTCTTATTTAGTTTTCGAATTTGAATTACCGTACCTCTGATTTATCGTAAAAAAATATAATTAATCTTTGCTCAGTCCGTAATCTTCTTAAACATGGCTTCTCTTTTTGGCATCTTTGATAAGGCTTGGATTGAAAGGATGAATTCACAGAATTACTTAATTACTTATGTAATCTGAGAACCGGTTATACTCAAGTGATTTATCACTTAAATTCTGTAATAGTTTATAAATAATATATGGCTTTCAAGATACGTTTGACGTGTTTATAAACTACAGTAATATTTCATGGATTGACTTTTTTAATATTTAAGAATCTTTTGATTTGATCAATTGGTTTTAGCTTTTCGTGAGATCTTTCAATTAATTAAGCAAAAGTTACTTACGTTCTATACATTGTTCCTTGTCTGCTTTTTTCCTTATACCAGAAAGTTGTTGAACGAATCTTGCCGTGATAAAATATTGAACATCTCTTACTTATTATTTAAAAAAAAAATTCTTAATATCCCACTTTAATTTAATATAAAATAGTAAACAAATGTGAATGTCAGTTTGATTCTTTTAAAAATTTGTGCTTTGTATTTTTAAACTTACTTATAAAAGAATAAGCTATATGTCACTAAAAGCGAAATACTGATCGCACTGAATGTATGAAATGAAACCTGCAAATCTTGCACTGCCTATCACGGCACTTTCCGCCAGCACCCTTTGCAAAGAGCACAATGAATGGCACGTATATTTGTGCACTCGCACCCAGAATCTGGCTAAAGTACTATTAAGTGCGATTGTTCCATCCTAGGCTGGGACAGAAGAGGATTGGAGTCATCAGGACACAGATCTCAATCTCCACCTCCCATCAAAGGATCAAGCCATGGCATAGGCGGAGTTCGCAGAAGTGGAGCCTCAACAAGTGGAAGGAAGGCCGATGGAAGTGTCATCTTACCAGAATCTGGAGGAAATCAAGGCTCTTCTGGACATAGTGGGGGTGATCAAACAAAACGAGGAGAAAGTGATCTAGGAAGCTCGAATCGTGGGGCAAATGGTTCAGGAAGTTCTGATCAAAGTGCAGGTGGTTCAAGAAGCTCAAGTCAAGATGTAGGTGGTTCAGAACAAGGTTCAAGTGGTGTAGGTAGTTCTGGTAGAGGTTCTAGTGGCTCAGGACGTATCGTTGGTGAATCAGGAGGTGTTACTAGAGCTCCAGGAGGTCTGAATGCTGGTGGTTTAAAGGCTGGAGAAACTGGCAGCGGAAATTCTGGAGGTAACAGAAGAACTGGAAGTGGGGTTGGTGAAAGAGTTCATGGAGGAAGTGGTGCGATTCGCAATCCTGGTGGTGGCTCAGCCTCCAGAGTTGGATCTGCAGGTACCAGAGGAGTTTCCAGGGGTACTTCAGCTGGAATCACAGGGATTGTAGATAAAGATATTTCTGCGACTGGTATGTTTCTGTATTTGATTTTAATGTGACTATTGAAAAGTGTGAAGCGTTTTCGTGTGAGTTCACTCTTTTTTGCCGCAAGATATAGTATTATCTCGATTGATTTCCAGTCAGTCATGTTAATATCTTTCTTTGTTTATTTCGCTTTTAATTCGATTGATTCACTTTTAATGTTGATTAGCTTATTTTCTGATTTCTATTGTCAAGTTTTTACTGAAAGGAATAGCTGGAAGTAAAAATCTTTTCTTCTCGTTCAAAGATAGTCCCCTACGTACTGTATGTAAATCAATAATCTTCTTTAAAATCTTAGAATAAACGAGAAATTTTATTGCTCATAAGGAAAAATAATAGTAGTAAATATAAAAGGATAAACTGCATAATTTGAGTCGCCTATGAGAAGCAAATAATTAAAATGAAAATCAGATTCATACTATACAGTTGTTATCCATGTTTTCAACACGATTCGATTGCTTTCAAGTATATTTTACAATTGCTAAAATTTATTTTGGAAAAATTATAATTTAGATTTGAAAGATTTTTTTCATAACTTGAATATATTTTGCCCATATTAAACAAAATTGTATTTAAAAATAATGATTAGCTCCTAAGATTCTCTTTATTTCTCTTGCTACGGGCTGTGATTTCATTTTACGCCCTCCCCTCCCCTCCCCCTTTTAAACCTATTTTCGAAACCCTACAACAATTTCTTTCAACTCCGAATCTAATAATTATTTGTGCGTGAATACTCGCACAAGATTATAATGTATTATTGGTGTTTGAATAATATTTTGATTTCACTTTTAACATCACATTTAATATTAATAAGGAATACCAATTTAACTCCTTCTAGAAACCGGCCTCGGAGGAGAAGGAGAAAATTGGATTTTACACAAAAATACTGGAGGGGTATTAGTTTCTTTTTTAACCGAAGTTAGTTTTTTCGATGGGTTTGGATCCTAATGAATGGCTTGGTAGGAGGATGCAAAGTAAAAATAAAAGCTGAAGAAATATTGGCTCTTAAAATATTAGAAAGAAATAGAAATAATTCTTAATATTTCTATAGAAGGGGTCGAGACCTTAATCAAACGTGAATACTTGAAGTTTTTCGAACATAATGTATGAGAGAGATTATAATTTAAATTTTTAAAATATCAAATGGATACATTTTATCGAGATGCAGTCATTCAACAATGTCTCTTGTCACTGAAAGAGTATCAAATCTTCTGCAGTGAGAGGTCTTAAGAAAATCGATTCAAAAGGATTTGACGATGAGCAGAAATATCCAGACACTTCTTACTCATCTGAAATGATGAGCACCCTTCCCGACTTTTTTTTTCTCAGCCCCCCTCTGGCATATTAAAAGGAGTGCATTAACCCAAAACAAAACATTTTATTTCATACATCATCTCTCGTCTCAGTGAAGGAGAAATGACAGCGAGTCTCTTCCACATCTAATTACCCACCTTACGTAATTACACGTCAACAATTGACAGACCATGAAAAACTTTCATTCACCGAACTTCTTCATTGCTATTAGAACTCTAATCCGATTCTTTCTTGTTTATTGCAGGTCAAGAGAGGCAATACGAGAGGGCCATTTCTCCAGGTAAATATCACGAGATTTCATTCGGATTCTAAAGTTATAATTGAGTTGCTGTTGATGGACATCTTTCCCTGAGGTTATATCAGGATGGATGTCGTGTTTTACAGTTCATTTACATAATGAATCGTTCTTTTTCAGTTGTTCCAATGGAGTTAATGTTCTATTTGATTATTACTTTTGAAATTATTTTTAAGGAAAGGTAATCAATATACTTATGTAGAAAAGAAGCATTTTTATGAGTAATCTACTGAGGGTTAATTGTTGATATATGAATATATAAAACACTGGCTGAATACCAATGCTTCGTTACTAAATTTTACCATATGCATTTTAACTATCAAAAGACATTCATACATTCCACATTTGAGAGTTTAACTTCTTTCCGACCCCTGAAAGTTGATTTATCATTCTTGGAATAGCCTACTTTCTCTATGCTTGACCTTGTGAACATTTGAAACATTGCGGATACGAAGGGCGATTTAAACATCTGCTAAAAAAAATATGTTTTTTACTCCATCCGAATCTAGACCGTTTACAGATTCTACAGGTATATTTTTCTTCATATTGTGTTCGCCCATCTTTCCCTCTCAAAATAAGCAGCGAATGATACCAAGCACGAACAAATCAATATAAAGAAAACTTTTCAAACGCGTTTTTCTGACAACTACATTTTGTTGGGTTCGCCTTTCGTATCCACAACGCTTCATTTGTACCAAACTTCAGAGTAGAGATAACATTTAAAGTGGGTCATTAGAATATTCCCCGTTTGGAACTTTTCAATTCCTTTTCGACTTCTTAAAATGATTTAATCAAGATTGGAAAAATTAAAATTTGTCAGCAAAAATTATGAAATCCATTATTTATCAGGTGGCATTCAATATGAATTTTGTCACAATTTCTGGAATTTTGAGTTAATGCCAAATAAAAAACTAAGGGAGTGAAACATCACACAACTTTTAACTACATTATAATACTGGTCACTACATTTAAACTTCACGTGGATTAGTATTATCACCATTTTCATTCATTTTAAAAAATGGCATATTTGAAGATATTTTAGGTGATAAATTTTACATTAAAAAAAAAAAAAAAAAAAAAAAAAAATTGGCTAAATTGGCGATATATTTTTCGATAACTCTTTCATTAATCTTTCTTGTAAGTGAAACATAGTAGAGGAAAAAAACGGTAGTTGATGAGCGATGCTCAAAGGAAGAGAACTCAGTGTTAAAGACATTCATTTTTCAACTTTCTACACCGTTACAGATTGTTATGTGAATTTCGGAGGTGGGGATGTTTCGAGTACCTTAAGAGGCATTACCATAGCGATTTTAATCAAAATCGTTTGAGCCGTTTTTAAGCAATTGCTGAAAAATATGAATTTTTTTTTATGTTTTGCACATGCGCAATATTGACAAAAACTTAATGACAGGTCCATGGCCACCAGTATTACACTACACAAAATTTGAACATAATTTGTCATTTCGTTCGGGAGATATGCTGACCACGTACACACAGACAGACATTTTTTTCTATATCACTTTTTTGAAGAAAATGTGTTACAAAATGTCGAGAAATGTAAAAAAAAAAAAAAAAAAAAAATTATAATATTTTTTACCGACAGCTATACTTTCACTATCCCATGTTAACATATGGGTAATTGAAAGTAATAAGATTACTCTAAATAGACTTCCGATTAAGCTAATATTAAGATTGAAAAATTATCAACAGCAATACATGTGTCACTGATACCGATAACGTAATACTAATCATGAAAAATAACTCGTAAATAACTGATAGGAAGGGATTAAATGTTAAATCTAACTCCATTTGAGTGAACCTCCTTGTGTTAGATAACTTATGCATATATTAGCTATCAATTTTTATATTTACCTTTTTTTTTGTTGGTTCTGTATCAAGTTCGATAAGCTTCATCAAATCCATTTCAGCGTGCCATGTTTTCTTATCAGTGTATATTAATTGCCTATCTTCGATGCTATACAGAAACGACCTTTTTAGGGTTGATCTGATGGAACTTTCCGGCCAATTAAAATCCAGCATTCCAAGATAAATTTCAACTCTCAGCATTTCTTGAACTGGCTATAAGTCAAAATATCTAAAAGAGGAATATTGACCCAATATATGGATTTCTTTATTTCTAGAAGCCACATTCCGTTGCCCCCAACCCCGTGGTCTGTATCCGAACGCGGTGGACTGCAGCCGATTCTGGCTTTGTAGGGAGTACAAGCCCTCGCAACTCAAGTGCCCCACGGGACAACTATTTGATCTGGCGTCACTTACGTGTCTGCATCCGGAAAAAGCGCAATGGTGAGTGTGTTGGCATTATGAACAGTTCAGGGAAAAGTACTGATGCCATATTTCACAAAGTAATGCAATTGATTGAAGGATTGAACCTTCTCTTACACTTTGCAACAAATTCTGTATAGAGCCTTCAAGAAGGGTCATCTCCCTCCGCCAACAAAATCTATATCCTTCTTAAATTTCTTTCGACAGAAATAAGACTTTATGGCAAATAACTTTTGGGAAAAAGAAAGTTTATAATTTGTTACCTGACCGAGCTTGATTTTTAAAGGATGAACAGGGTCGATTCAGAGTCAAAACAACCCATTTGGACTGGAAGCTCCATCTGGTATTCTGAAATTCCGCGAGGAACGGAGGGTTTTCCGGGAGGACTTTTTAAGGTGAATTGCTCCATATTAAGATTTGTTCCGAAAACAATAAAACAGTTTTTTTCTTTTTCAAACAGATTTTAGTATAGCGAGTGTAATAACGCATAAAGATCCATTTGTCAGTTAAATGTGCTTTTGAAAATACTTTTCTTCAGAAAAATCAAACTCTCCTTTAAAAATTATTCGCTAATTTTAATCCTCTTAACACCCTAGAGTCAGTTGAAAGTTGTTTTTTTCTTGAACTTGGGTAGGTTTCCATCATGGCCGTCAACAGGCGAGATATTAGTATGTTATTCTCTATTTAGTTAGTGTTTTGGAAAGGTCTTTCATCTGCTTTTCAATTGTAAATCCCCGGTTTAAATAACTTGTGTTTGAAATATTTTTGCGTCAGCAACCTATTAGATCTTTAATACTACCTCTATCACTTTTTTTTTTACCATTACAATATTCATTGATAAGGATTATTTTCTCATTAGAATTGTTATTCTGATCTAAATGAAAAGAGACCTGAAGGTATTCTTTTAAAAAAAATCATGGTCTCAATCTTTAACAACTGGAAATATGGTTGAGTAAAATAGGAAAGTGAGTAAAAAGAATGAGAGTTGGTATCATTCAAAGCGTGGATCGTCAAATCTGAATCAGATGGGAATAAATAATTTTCACTTTAAAATGGACATTTAATGATACATACGATTCATAAGTAAACTAACACTTTAAAGAATTTAAAACATGGCAAGTTAAATTTTGATACATATTTATGCAAATGAAATCAAGCTTAGAATAGATATACTAGGCGATATTTAAACTCTGTGATTAAACTCCTTACAACGTATATTGGCCTTTAACCCTCTGATGACCATGAGCGTAATATCACGTTGTAGATTTTCTTTCTTATGGTGGCTCTACCTGTAATAATACGTGTGAAAAATTATGTCTCCAAATGATCTTAAACGTAATATGTGTTATGTTATCCCTCTCTCTCAGGAGGGGCCATCTTATTCATTTTCAAAGAATGCACTCTTCTGATCGACTCGCACTTGTCTTCACAAGGAAGGTTAATTAAAAGTCGTGAAAAAACTTAATGTCACAAAGTATGTTATATTGCATCGAGCAGTTTGCGTGTATCTCATCTTTGTTGTATGTTTCCCATTCAAAATATGTAAAATTAAAAGAACTTACTAAACATAGTAAAAAATATACCATTCAGTATTAGTATTCTACCTATCAACTACATTATTTTTTATAACCTTTGTCTGTTACTTTACTCGAAGGAAACACATTTTTGTTTAATGCAGTTTGACGAAATATTATTGTAAAATATTATGGAAGAAACTACCTCTTAAATGTGACGTAGAACAGTTTAACAACAAAGTTACATTAAACATTTTTACTACTTTTTTATTTTTTTTATTTTTTTTTATTTTATTATTATTATTATTATTTATTGAAAGAATACAGTTTATTAAGGATGGCCAGCTTAAAAGAGACCCCGCATTTCATATTGTTAAACGTAATTCCAAACTTATGCTTCGAAAATAATGTGGGGCCTCCCTTGTATTAAATCCGTAACACATCGCTAGAAGTTCTTTAACTAACACATGCGTGATGGCAACACATTAGGACCGAAGATGTTACCAATTTGTAATTGTAGCCTTTTCCTCGAGGGCATGGCGGATTCTATTTGTGATGGACGACAAACTGGATGAGATGAGTGATAGGTACCGCCTCATAGGAGGGTTTTGTGTTGCACAGTGGTTCTTTCTTTTTCACGTTGTGTTTATGTATTTATTTCGTGATTAGCATCAGGGGCTCGAACTACGAGAATCAATTAAATACGTGAGTAAATAGAAGCTACTTTCTGTTGATGGGAATCTGATTACCTGAAGAACACCTGCGGTATTCAGAAACTATCACTTGTATAGGAATGCACTAATGACAGTATTCGATTGGGGAATAATTAATTTTTGGGATAGTTTTTCATAGCTGATAGTTGAGAGACTAAATTTATAGTTTTAAAGTTATGCATCTGTGTTGTATCGTTATTTTTTTTATGCATAATTAGTAATTGCTAATAATATATCTTTTATTCAAATTAATCTGCGAAGAATTATTTTTAAGGAAATAATTGGCAGGTATATTGTGAATGATTATTATACTATGAATTATTATTGAGGAAATAATTGCAGGTACATTGTCAATTATTAATATGCACAATGACTTATTTTTAAAAGTAATCTTGTTATGAGTTTTTATTAGCTATCTAAGTAATCAACTGTTCATGGAAGCTGAATTATTTAAAGTATTAATCTAGTATATATTTTTGTCTAGTATAATTTAACAGAATTAACCTTTATTTGTCTATATTTTTAATTTTTCTACTTATTTGTTATTTCAAAGCAACTATAACTATTAATCTTCAATTATACTTTAAGAACAAACTTAGAATTTACACAATTCAGATTGATTCTATTTGCGAAGATATATAATACAGGTTAATTAAAAGTTAAATGTATTCTAGAAAAATTCTAATTATTAAATGCTCACTGTGCGATCTTTATCTATGTACATTCAATTTGATAAAGTAGGTCATTTTTCATGGAGTATTACTAATTTGAATGTTTAAATACTAATTTTTTTTTTTTCAGTTCTTCCATTTCTCCACGAACGTGACGTCACTGCTGTAGTTAAACCTTCTTGATTGGCCAGTTGTAAAATACTACACTGTGGCTTACCAGTGATTATCGTTTGATTTTTACACGGGTTGAAGTGAACTGAATTCATCACGCAAACTTAAGTGACTCTTCTGAAAAGTTAAAGTCATGTACATGTGGCCGAATCTCAGTGTGCTGTGAAATTTACACAACGTCATTCTCGAATGCTTTTAATTTTTCTTTGTAACGAAATTGTCAAGTTAAATGCCCTTTTAAAATTTCACTTCGTGAATGAGGATCTGATAACCGAAATCATTAAATGCACACAAAAGAACAAACACGATATATTTTTACGAAATCAAGCTAGTAAAAAAATGTGTGTATGCGTATAAATTTAATCATAAATTCGTAAACTGCTTTCCACCAGTTGCAAGAATATGTTTCAATTAAACTGAAATAGAACAGTAGTTGATTTAGGTTTGTTGTTTTACAAAGTTATTCCAAATAAAATCATATTCAAAATAAAATCATATTCATAATATATTCATAAACCGTAAATATCTTATTCAAAATGTTAAAATATCCCAATTGAATTCAAGATCATAAAATTTTACTTTTTGTAGACAATATAATAATAAAAAAATATGTACGTAATAATAGTTTATCGTATATATATATTTTTAAATACCTAAAAATTTTTTAATTATTTCTCTTCACGTTTTTTAAAACGAACGATTCAGTTATGGTTCTAGTTAGAGTAAGAAAACAAATTTGAAAATTTAATGTTTGGGAAAGCAAAAACTAATAATTGTTAGAAAATTATATAAATTTAAAATTAATAAAAATAGTACTACAAATGTAAATTTAATAAAATTATCTTTATCATTATTTTAAATATTTTTACTGTAATATCCATTGTTTTGTCTACAATGTATATATTTAGAGTTTCAAATTAGGCACTGATATGATTCATACAAATGTCATTCGGGAGTGCAAGAACTATAATACCAGACACCAAACTACGGCAATGAACACATTTGAACTACCTCTGCTTTTCAGAGAGTTATTATTTCTATGACAAGGTGAATTCTTCAGAGACTCGTAAAAGCTGGGAGCTGACTTCATTGGTGACTTTATAGTATGAATAGTACTTATAATATATATATAGGATTCTGAATACACAGTGAAACAAAAACCTTCTGTACAGCACATTTTTACGATATTTTTAAGGTAGAAGAACAAAATGCTACAAAATTGTACTCCATACTTGTAGTAGATGGTTTCGAATTTTGTGTCTCATAAATTTGTTGCATTTTTACCATCCAAATTGTTATAGGATACTCTTTATTATGTGGTTCCTAAGCCCTGAGTGTTTAACAATATTATTTAATATCTAATTGATAGTCTGTTTTACAAAATTTTTTCAATGCAGCTTCAAAACATTATGAAATACATTTCCCTAAATCTGTGATAGGGAAACGTTGCTCATTGGAGTCGAATTTCAGTATTGTTATAGAAATCTTCATTTTTTGTGGCATACATGTTAAACAAAACAATCGTATGCGATAGAAGATACACACGAATGTACTACATAACTGCTCTTAGATGAAGAAGAGAATATCTTATGAAAGAAGGATTTGGTGTTTTGAAAGAAAATCAATTGTGACTATTTTGAATAAGGGAAATTTTATTATTCAGAAAGACAAGACAGCAATCGGACAGAATTTGATATCTTTTTTTTTTTTTTTTCATTTCAAACTCTTTGAAAGTTTGACATGTGTTTTCTTAAGCTGTAAGATATACAGTCTTAAGAAATATCAGTATTATTAATCTGTTGTGATAGGACACCGTAATCGAATCATTTTAATATCTTTTGTAATGTACTGTAATATTTTAAATTTTGCATCAATAAAACCAAAAAATTTCTTTTGTTTACAAAGTATTTATGTGCTTGAATTTGAAATACTTTTTGTTAATGATTTTTGTTGGTCAATATTTCCTTGTTTGGGAAATAAAATAAATAAGTTTTAATATTTTAAAAATAATTTTTCAAAAAATGCCTCCATTTCAAATTTAATCTTACAAATTAAGTTTAGAAGTAATTTTCTGATGTATCATATTATGGACAATATAATGGCGGTATTTATTTATATCTTCAACATTTAAAACTCCTTTTTCCAAGTAATGGTATTTTTATTATTACAGAAAAAGGGGGACTTAATCAAGAACTAATTTAAGGGGACTTAATCCCCGCTGCACCCTTAACGTTAAACTGCCTATTTTTGATGTGCCCTATCTTCAAAAATTTTTAACAAATGAGTTTAAATTTTTTTATATAGGTTAGATAGATCTTGTACAAATGAGGTTCAAGTTCGATGAAAATAGCACCATAATTTTTTTTGTTAAATTTTAATCAATCTTATAATTGTTTTGGGGAAAAAAACTTTTTTAAAAAAAGATTTGATGTTTAAAAAAATATTTATGAAAATAACAGGAAATGTTTTTTAATATCAATTTCATCTGTAGATTATGTACTACAATTTCATAAAAAAAAAAATAGTATATCTCTACTATTGAATTAGTAAAGGTACATTGAAGTTTAAAATATAAAGTTTAGAAAAAATCAAAGTTAAAGGCAGAAGTTTTCGATTAATAAAAATTAATATCTTTTTAGACACAATTTAGCATACTTCTAAATTGAATAGAAACAATAGTAATGCATCAATGGAAAGTTAACAAACATAAAACAAAATGAAATTAAAATCCTAAAATCATATTTTTTTTATTCTAAGGTACTGAATCCCCTTAAATTACAGTAGGATTCGAATGCAAAGTACAACTGAAAAATGTTGTATAATATAAGCTTTTAAAACAATATTTAAGATAGTTTTAATACAGTTATAGAATTCAATACCGTTAAACAATTATGATATGAAATTGGAAGAACACCTGTTTCTGATCCCAAAGGTCTAATGTTTCATTTCTCCTGCCACAATATCTGTAGGAGTATTTCTTTGAACAGGGTGTCCAGCAAAATTTCTGATAAAAATTCAAGCATATTTCAAGAATTTCAAGGCTCATCCCAAAAAATTTCAAGGACAGCTCTCGCAACAAATTACCACCACATTTTCCAAAGTATACCCCCACCAAGTAGTATGTTGAACTAATTTTACAAATTACAAAAAATTATGAAAGTAATAAATATCTAATCATCATGTAATAATTAGATTATGTACTTTGAAAATAGGACGAGAAGATTTTTGTCTTTTTTTAAGGCGAGAAAAAATACATAAAATTGTTTAACAAGTGATACATAAATATGAAGGCCTAAACCTTAGCAGATAAAAAGAAAAAGGAATGAACCTAGGCATACAGTTTAATAGTTTACTTTAAGCACGACTGCTTGTCACAAACATTTTTGCTGTTAAGAATTAAGGGAGAAAGGTTCTGCATGTAATTGACACGGTCAAAGCAAAAAAACTTCAAATTTTTACACAGTTACACAAGTTAATTAAATTTTAAACTATTATATAAAAAATTGCTTTAACTTTTAAACTATTATCCATTATAGTTAAAATGTAAAATTGTTTTTCAAGCTAAAATAAACAATTTAACAAACAATAACAGGTAAAATTATAATTTAAAAAAAGGATAAACAGTAAAATTGGGACTACTTTCTTACACAAAATTAAATCGAAATTCTTCATCGATTCAAACCAAACGGTGAAACCGATCTTCATACAGACACTAATCACGGAAAATAGCGGCTATTACATCAGGGGAAGCGAAAGACATCAAAAAGGCATTCCAAATCTCGGCAATAGCTACTATTGAAACGGCTTAGTTGGTTGGTTGTTTTCAGATTATCTGGCGCCGTCAGCAACACGAGGGCGATAATGCGCCAAAACATTCGTCATTTGACAAGCCAACATACATTTACAAACACCCATGCCTTACACAGGACTCGAACCCGCAACCTCGCGGTCTAGAAGCTAGCACACTAACCACTATACCGTTTGGTCGGCATTGAAACGGCTTAAACCAAGTTGAAAATTATCATTACTCCGATGTAAATATCGGCGATAGAGGAAAACATACACAAATCTTGGTCAATACATTAAAGCAAAATATTGTTGATATGGCATCCCGAAGATTGCAACCAAATAAATTTCTCCAACGCGATTTATGGCCAAAAGGCCTTAAGTTTCTGAACAATGCAGAGGAATTTTCCGACCAAAAGTAATTTGGTAGACAATCCATCCCTCGAGGTTCTAAATGAGAAAAGAAAGAACTCTTTAACTTTCACATGAGTTTGGAAAACGGCGTGTTTTAAAATATACTATTTGAAAAGTTTTTTTTCATTTACCAATATAACACGAGTCGTGACACATTGCAAGCGGTTTATAAATAAGTGCAAACTCTCGCAAAGGTTGACCAAAAGATTGAAAGGTTTTCAAGACCCAGAAAAGATAAAAGAATTTATACGTCTACTACCGTTGGAAATAAAGAGCGCGAAAATCTCTGTCCTTAGCTGTCTTCAAAACTTACATTTCAAGGAAAAGATCGATTGTGTAAAAAAAGATGCAGACTTACCAAACAGAAGTAAATTAGTTCCATTGACTCCTTTTTTGGATGCTATTATTATTATTTTTGAGCATTCAATAGAATTTCTACTAATTTAACATTTCCACATTTCGTATCTACATGCAGGAACTACTTTCAAACAGTCTGAAGCAATATGGTAGGATAGAATTATTGGGGGGAAAAGGTTGATTCGCTTTTGCGTAAATCGATGCATGCTTTGTTTCAGATATTGGAGCTCTACCCGACCCCAAATGATGGGCGATTTGTCGGAACATCGAGTTAGTCAATATCAATTATAGGTATTGGTTAAGTAGGGTCAATCCTTCATTAATTGTGGTCGCATTACCAATTGTAATAAAATCTAGTAGGAGGAACTCTAAAGTAAGCAGGTTCCTTAGCTGTCAAACTTCCAAGCAAACCCAATAAAATTGTAATGCAAATTTGTATCTATCTCAGAAATGGTAGAAATTTCAGTAAAAAAACGGAAATCCGCTTTATGTCTGAACTTTACTATGTTTGTTAGGTGCAAATGTCTGCAATAGCGTCAGTGACTGTTATATCGGCGCAGTAATAGCATCCGACGAAAATTATCAAGCAACAACCTAATTATCGACCATAGCGCCTAACATAATCACAAGAATAGCGGCCATTACATGACTGCAACGTTCAGCAAAATGATCATCACGTATGAACGTAAATAATGCCGATAGAAGCTATGACATTACAGAAAAAGGGAGAGAGAGAGCAGAAATCCGTCAATCGGCGGAAGAATCGCATCTCTTAGAAAACATTCATTTTTTTTTTTTTAAATATCTATAAAGATTTTTCGGATAAAAAAGAGATGATTTCCCGACGCAGACCGGAAATTCCAAAATTTCAAGCTTAATTCCCGACTTTCCCGAGGTTCAAAAAATTCAAGTATATTTCCCGACTTTCCCGATTTTCAAGGCTGCTGGACACCCTGTTGAAACATATGAATTTTCAAACCAAGTATAACCAATAAGAAAAGTTAATTACAAAATTTCCAGAGAAAATAAATGGATTATTTTTATAAATGTTAGTTTTTATTTGCTAGTTCCTAAAAACATTAAAACAAAATTAATAAGGTAGTCTAAATATCTCCACATACGAAATTCCCGTAGAAATGCGATAATGATATTAAAAAAATGAAACACGAGTGTCTTTTTAACGCAGAAATATCTTCCCTTGAGCATCGCCCAATAACGACTGTTTCTTGTATGTTTCACTTACAAGAAAGGATAATGTAATATTTATAGATATTGTATTATCCTCATATCTTTTAGCCGTATTTTCTTTTTTGTCAATCTAAAATTATCGTCAAAGGGGCAATTTATTTGAAATTAATGAAAATATAAAAAGTGTAAATTAAACTAATCCATGGCAAATATAAATATTCAGTGACCAGTACTAAATGTAATTGAAATTTGATCCTTACGCCTGGTATTTTTGTGGCAACTAGCTCAATGTTAGTGAATACTTAGTATAAATTTCATTGAAAATTTCAGCTATTTTACTTTTTCCAACTGCTAAATAACTAATAGTTTATGGTTATTTATAAAGGAGAAAGAATTTCAGAATATTTCACTCCATTTTAAATCCTTACTTGTGTTTGATCAAAGTCTACAAAACATGCACTAAAGAGCGTGAAACCAAATTGCCAAAATAGATCCAAGGGCCAATTGCTTATAAAAAAGGCTTATATAAAGATGCTTATAAAGACGAATCTCTTGACTAAAGGCTCATAACTTTTAATAAAGAAATCTTATCTTGAAATACTTCATTCAGTACTAAAAGATTTTGTCAAGGTATTCAAGGGAAAGATATTCGAAAAATACACTCTTATTGTTGTTTCGAATATCACTTCAATGTCTACAGTTGAAGGATTGTATAAAGTTTGACAGAACGCAAGCGTTTTGTAAAACAGACACTTTGTTACAATCGACATTTCGATGTACACTACAATATACTCTATTTTTAATGGAGGATTCATAAAAATGAAATATTTTTTTTACAGAATAGTATATATTTAGTTTGGTACAGAATAGTATATATTTAGTTTGGTACATAATAATTCACTCACTCAAGAGGTACTTAAGAGTCCAGGAATCATGGAATTACACCTAAGAAAGACAATTAAAAGAAATTAAAGACCGTAAATTATAAGAAAAACAAAACGAGAGTGGTAATTTTTTTTCCCTTTAATTCCACCTCATTTAAATTTTAAAATTTATGTTTTCTTTGAAAAATGTTGCAATATAAAGTACTTAGATATTAGTAGTAGTGTTAGTAGTTTTAGTGTTTTACCTATGCGATTAAAGCTGGTATTAAAATTTATTGAAAATTAAGGCTCTTTCTCCAACCACAGTTAATCTATTCATAATGATATATTAGTAGAAGTTTCAGTAGCTTTTAGCTTTTACACATGCGAATAAAGTTACTATTAAAGTTTATTGATAGTTAAGGCTCTTTCCCCAACCACTGTTAATCTATTAATTTTTCTTAAGGTTAAACATGATGTTATGCGTATGGAGAGTTATTCGGATACATGAAATTATTTGAAATCTTTATTGCACAGGAAATGCAGTCACAATTTTCAGCTGCATGTTTACTAACAAAATAACTTGTTGTAACAAGTAACAAGCAGAGATAATATTTTCCCCCCTACTCCTTTCCAAAGAAATTTGTACATTGTTGGCGTTAAATAGATTGATCTTCATCTTCATCTTCATTGATATTGTTTAATAAAAATTACCAGTCTCAATATTTTATTGTTGGAAAAATTAATCTAACATTAAGTGCATGAGAATGACAGGCGACGTTTAAATAAGTAAACATCTAGAGAAAATAGAGAAAATATGTGAACACGTAGAGGATCTCCAAGGCTACCATTAAAATCATTTATATAATATCTTCCAATAATAAATGAATACCTATAGAGGTCTGGGGTTGAAAAATTAAAGGAAGTACATCAAGTAGGGAAAGGTGTTGTTACAACTGTATAAAATAGTTAATAATTAAGTCGAAGAACTAAGATTTCTTCAAGAAAAGAGCGTTTGATAAATAATAAACTTTTAGATTGTAATGCAAATTGTACAGAATCCATTAGTTTTCTTTTTCGATTCTCCTGTAAGTAATAAAGGATTTAAAAAAAAAAAAAAAAAAAAAAAAAAAAAAAATGGGATTTTCTACACATTTTGGAACGTTTTGAGTTTAAAAAAGCAGTCTAGAAAAAATGTCTCTCAGTCTATGGTCAGCATAACTCCCAAACGATTTAATTTGAAACTTCAACCTTAGATGTTCAGCGTGCGCGTCAATAGTAATAAAGGTTTTCGTCAAAATTACGCATACACCTAAGATAGCTGCATGGACAAATTTAAGTTTTTTAGCAATTGCCAAAAATAGCCCCAGCGATTTTGATCAAAATCGCTGTGGTAATGTCTTTCAAGGTACTTTAAACATACACATCTTTAAAATTTTCTTTGAAAATCGATAAAGGCGTAAAAAGTTGAAGACGAATGCCTTTATCTCATAGGCAGGGCCGTCGCTAAGAATTTTGGTTGGGGGGGGCGTAGACATCCTTTTGCCGACTGAAATCAAGGCATGTCCGTAGAAATGTAAAAAATATAAATTAAGGTGTTAATAAATTGTTAACTAATTTTTATTAATGCAAAATTAACGTATAAATAATTTTTAATTAATATATGAATAATTAATTATTAATTAATGTAAAACTCATTGTTAATGCCTTTTTTTTATTTAATTGTGAATTATTTTATTTAATGTGCAATTAATTTTAATTACTTTTAAATTACCGTCCAAACAATTTTTAATATTTTATGACATTTTGTTAATACATAATTAATATCAAATTTTATACAAATTCCCATCACATTATAGTTAAAGTTCCTTCACATTCATTTAATTTTTAATTTCTTTTTACTAAATTACCCCTTCCTCTCCGAACAAAGGAAAACATTTTTGGAAGCGTTTTATTTGGGGGCAGGGGGGAAAGACATTTATACCTTGCAGATAGATAGAATTTTTCCCCACTGTCTTAAACCAATTCAGTTACCTGAATAGTACAAATGCTTCATTTCGAAACAACTTTTTTTTTAATTTTCAAATTGCAGTTTCGAAAAAAATTATTTAAACGTGCAAAAGTGGTTGGAAATTGTAATTTGCATGGAATTAAATAGATGAAAATTATCGATCAAATAGGTGACTTTTTTATAAAGAATTGTATAAAGGTTGATCAAAAATCAAATTCTGGAAAAATTCTTCTTTTTAAAATTCTGGCGAACTATTGCTATTACAGAAAATTCCTTACGCGAAGCACTGCAATTTTTATAATAGATATAATGTCAGGAACATAAGAAACATGCACTTGCACTCCCTCCCCTCTGGCTTTTTAAAAATAAAGTAACGTGGAAAAAAAAGTTGTAAAATGTACAAAAAAAAATATCGATATTAATTTATTAATTTGAACAGAACATTTGCCCCACAATTATTAACTAACATCCAATTAGGAAATCCAATTCCCATTCGAAAAATCAAGGATTAAACAAAAACTTTTGTCACTTTACCCTTACCTGCAAATAATCCTGTAGGCTCTCATGGACACTATAATTGCATTGCAAAAGACAATAATTATTAAAAACATTTTGTTAATTATTTAATTTTTAAATACTTTTTAATACATTTTCCTAACTAAAAAAGAAAAGATTTTTTTTTAAGTGTGTTAATAGTAAAACTTTTTTTTTTTTTTTTTTTTTTTTTTTTTGTAACTATTCAATCCAGGAACCTTTTTCTTAAAAGTAGTTACTTCGAGTATGTATTTTTACCAAAATTGCTGGATTTAATTTAATGATTTTTTTGTGGTTTTTCACTGATGTGGTGTGGTTTTTCAGCAATAATTTCTGCAAATATTTCTCGTTTTTTGAACAATAATCATTTGTTCAAGAAGGAAAGTATACTTGAAAATGCTAGGTTTTTTTTTTCCTAAGCGGGATTAAAAATGAAATGAATTACTTTAGCATTAAACCAAACTATATTATTTAAATGCAGAAAGGTAAATTATTCGCAACTAATGGAACTTCGAATTTAGTGACAAAATATTCAGATCTATAAAAAAGCATGTCATAATTTTTAGCACAACAATCCAAATTATATAAGGAATAGTATATGTGGGGTTTTTTGGGAAAGGTGTGGGGGGGGGGGGAGGTATTCAAATCTACAGTATTATTCCGATCTTGAGGAAGAACTAGTTGCACATTTGATCTTCAAAGCAAGAGAAACGTCACTGTCAACATGAAATTTTCAAAAACCCACCCCATTTCCCTTACCCACATGTAATGGTTATGATCCTAATGTGAGATTTATTGATCTAATTTGAAATATTTTTAAAGGTATTTAGACAAAAAAAAATCTTAGTTTATCTGAAAGATTATTTTTTCCCGATGTTTAAAGTATAAAGTGGTGAAATCCAGGATAGGTTGGTTAGGGCAAAATCGGGATAGGTTGGTTTAGGCGCAAGGGCAAAGCAAAGGCCAAACTGCGTCAGAAATCGAGGATAAGAGTGAAAGGATACTCACAATTTGCAATAGACTGAACTTGGTTGTACCGGACAATGTCAGGCCACAGCTATTTGACCACGGGAAACATTAAGAATTCTATATAGTATTATAATAAACTTTTCAATACTTTTCCAAAGATTATTTTGTTGGAATAAATACGATATCGCCTTCCAGTCCATGTGGCATGCCCTATTTTGGGAATGCATTTTCAATACATGAAGTACAAGGTGGTCATAAAGAAACTTTGCCGATATATGGGCCTCTAGCTTCCGTTCCGTTCAGCAGATCGAGATGAGATTTTAGGTGTAGTTATTCAGAGGTATGAGCTCGGGATTCTGTGAATTTCAACAAATGGCACTCACGGTTATGATTAAAAGTTACAGAAACTCGAAATTTTCGAATGACAATGCCTACTTTTTCCTATCGCAAAATGCTCAGTACATGAGAAAACCCTAAAGAGCGTTGGAACGGTATGTGTATCACAAAAAAAAACGGACGCATTATGCACGCACAAAAAAAAGCTCTGCGAACGGCCAACAAAACGCCATCGAGGTGCACGATGGAAATTTGCATTTGACAAAGGCCAAAGTTCGCAAGAGTGCCATCACAGGCAATTTAATCGGTTTTCTAAGCTGAATATCTGGCGAGCGGCCTTCATTGCTCCGCTCGTGTTTTTGTTGGCCGTTCGCAGATCTGTATTTAGTGCGTCCATAAAGCGTCCGGTTTTTTTTTGTGATACACGTACCGTTCCAATGCTCTTTAGGGTTTTCGCATGCGATGATCATGTTTCGATAGGAAAAAGTAGGCGTTGCCATTCCTAACAATAACCAGCCTAATCGTGAACGCGATTTTGCTGAAATTCACAGAATTCAGACCTCATACCTCTGAAAAACTATACTTGAAATCTCATCTCGATCTGTTGAACGAGACTGCCGCTAGAGGTTCATATATCGGCAAAGTTTCTTTATAACCATCATGTATATAACATCATTTATGGAGTTCTATTTGACATTATTTGCAATAACTTTGTAAAATGCGGGTCAATTTTTGTATAAATTTTTTTTTGTTTTGCAATTTTGTATAAAACCTTTAACTCATATGACGAACATTACATACCTTATGTAAATGACGTTTAATGTGTATGTCATGGTTTTTGAGGCGTTATCTGACGTACCACAAATACAAGTATATCATCTACTGTACACATCAAAGTTATCTAATGTCGGTGAAGCTGAAGATATCAATGATTAGATTATTTTAACGTTCCTGTCAAAAAGAATATACTTACTCCAATTCGAAATTGCCGACCGTCAACTTAGGTAGCATTGTGATCACAATTTTGTAAAACTAATGATGATTATAATTATTTGTGCTTTTTTCCATTCAATATGTTTTGAAACATCCGCCACTAGACATTTTTAAAAGGAG
This sequence comes from Linyphia triangularis, assembly GCA_963978545.1. Lineage (NCBI taxonomy): Eukaryota > Metazoa > Arthropoda > Arachnida > Araneae > Linyphiidae > Linyphia > Linyphia triangularis. Next base: position 50,271,133 of record OZ021729.1, on the reverse strand, counting down.
GGATGAAATTTCAGAAATTTGCCGACTACCAGCCATTCTAAAAACTTTGACGGGGCGAGATAATGAAGATATTTATTTAATAATATTTGCGTTCGCAGTTCATCATTGTAGGCAGCAAAAAAGACACCGACTTCCCTATAATAGAATTCTAGAGTAAAAATGCCGATTCGTCAAACTCGGGTCACGCTACATTCCGATATTTTTAATATTTTTGTACAACATTTTTTTTTTCATTCAATTCGATTTTATTGTGGATTGACTTTAAAAAAAGAAAGATCTCGATAAAATTTAGAAAATTTGCCGACTGTCCAACTTTCTAAAACTTTGGGGGGCGAGTCGCCTCCTACGCCCCCCGTTCGCGCCGTCCCTGCTCATAGGTTCTCTTTCCTTTCATTAACGACTATTTCTTCGCTGTTTCCCTTATAAGAAAGAATAATTATCAGAAACATATCTCCAATAATCACTAAACACATTGCCAATTTAATATTCTTCTCTAAAAATATCAGCAAACTAGTCATTTTTTTTTAATTAACGAAGACATGAAAACGAAAGAGATAAACTACAACTTTATCTCTGAAAATATCAGCAAACTAGCTATTTTTTTTTAATTAACGAAAGTAGGAAAACGAATTTGGCAAACTACTCCAATCTAGGTTAAATTTCAATGCCCTAAGCAGTACTTTAGGGAAATTGAAGGTTGTGATATTCTCACTCCTAGTTCATTTTCAAATGGTGATATTATCTAAAACATGAACCCATGAAAACAAAGTTTTTATTATAAATCTTTTATATGCATTTCCAATTTTTATACGCAATTGCAACTTATTTATTTAAGTTATTTTAAGCTCAGAAATTTTTTCATTGTGTTTGACCTTTTTGAAGAAAAGCATCGATTCCATTGTGTCATGGACTAACACTTTTTCGCCCCTAAAACTTGATAAAATGCATTGTCATCGACTATCTGCCAAGTTTTCATCGGCTCTATTGAAAGACCGCAAGTGTGTTAATTAGCCTTCCACAGATGCAACACAAAAAACAAATTGAATTAATATAAAGAATTTTAAAATATAAGTGGAGGTGATGCAACTGTTAATTTTCAATTTGATATCTATTAGTTCATTGCTTTGTTATTTCAATTATTTCAATATGCTTTGGAGCATCCTAACATATTAGTAGATGGCAGCACCTCCTCGATTTAAACTGTTCTATACTAATGGATCCAAAGACATTTTTTTTTCGCTCACTCAAAAAGTTTTTGGTAAAGTATGACTGTGGTATGCTGAAATGGATACTCCTTAGATGTAGTAACCCATTCATTTCTCTCTAAATAGCTTTTAAAATCAAATTTATCAATTCCAGGTGTTGGTTTCATAACCAATCACTTAAGTTATTATTTAATGCTTCCATGGAAAAATAAACAATGGTAAACTAGTATGAATCCCTCAGAATTAGGAAGATATGCTTGAATAAGTTTTTATTGTGGTTAAATATAAATCTTGAGCCGTTTCCCATTTCAGTTAAATTGCCTATTTGCTACTATGTGAACCTTGGAAAGTTATCTTAAGAAATGAATTTGAAATTATTTATAAAAGGATTTAATAGATCTTATGCAAGATAAAGAGTTTAAAGTTTGCGAAAAAATATTATCGGATTTTTTTTTTTTTTTTACCATTTATTTAATCTTACTATATACTTTTTTAAAACTCTATTGTTTCCCAAGATTTGGTATTTTAAAAAGTAATTATAAAATAACAGAATTTGTTTGACCTTCTCATTGTAATCTGTAGGTTATGTACTACAGTTTCATAATTTTTTTTTTTTTTTTTTCATATTATCTCTACTAGTTAATTAGAAAAGGCAAAATGAAACTTAAAATACCGCGTTTAGAGGAAATCAAATCAATAATTGATAGTTTCCTTGATTAAAACTAAACATAATATACTTCTAATTCGAGTGGAAACTAAAATAATACATAATAATAAAAGGCAATAAAAACATGATTTTTTTTTTTTTTTCCATTTAAAGGGGTATTCCTCTTATATATGAGTTGATTTCTAAATTCTTCTTTGAATTGATTTCTTTTATCGAAAATAGTGGCGTCATCTGTCGGAAAAATCTACAACTTTGGAATACTCGGAAATGTGATTGGAATTTTATTAAGAAAAATATATGGTTTTCGTACGTAACGTATATCACGATTTCATTTCAATATACCAGTATAATTTCAGTTCTATGATGTGGTAAAATTACATTTTTTGGGTCATTTTGAAGTTCTAATTGACTTTGCCGGTTTTCGTGAACAGCAATCAAACCCCCCACAAGCAGCTTACAAAATTGAGACTTCTTGATCAAACTTCATCTTAAGTTGATGTAAAATAAGTATTCTATTGCGAGAAAAAGGGTCATATTAATTTTGTGACAAAAAATGAAATTATCTTCAAGGCGAACGCTGCGAAAAGATGAAATTATTCCAAGTGAACATCTATGGATTAAAAGTATGCGGTGAAAATTTAAAACTGTTGTCTCTCTTTAATTTATCTTATCCCATTTTTAGTCCAAGAAATATTTATTTCCCATAAGCTCAAAAAAACTATATTTGTTCATCAAATTAAAACTTAATAGAAAATTAATAGAAAAGTCATGGTGTGATTTCAGAACAAAGGTTCATATTATTTTGTCCAGTCAAAAACACGATTCAAAGGACCCGTGAGATAAACCAAAGACTTCATTTTACTAAGATAGTGTTGATAAATTTTTAAAAGTTTTCAATTTGATGTTTATTTGCTGCAATAGCCTGTAATTTTGATATTTTAGGTGTTTTAAGAAGTTTCTAAAATTTATCATTTTCTCTAATCAAAATATGACCATTTGTAAAAAGGGTTTATAGCATAGAATAAAATTGAACAGTGTCATTAAAAACTACACGAAATTTACTTTTCTTTGCTGCTTTCAACCTTGGGAAATTTTAAAATAAACTTAAAAAGCTACATTTTTACCGGCTGTGAAATTTTTTCAAAACAATTACTTTTTAAATGAATTTCTTTGCTGGTCCCTACCATAATTCAGCATGAGTAGATGTTTGTACATTGGTTTTACCTGTACCTGTTTCTGTCAACTTTCTTTTAGGCACTTTATCATAAATAGATTTGTAATTAAGATACTTTATCATTTATAGGCTTGTAGTGTTTTGTTTGAAAAAAAGAACATGATTGAACAGTCCAAAATATTATGTCTCTTACAACACCATATCTACCTAAATTGTCGCATATCTCTTTAGAAGAATATATAAGTATAAGGTGGTCAGAAAAAAAACTTTGCCTATATATGGACCTCTAGCTTCCATTCCGTACAACGCATTGAGATGAGATTTCTGGTATAGTTATTCAGAGGTATGAGCGCGGGATTCTGTGAAGGGTAAAAAATAATGGCGCTTACTGTTACTGTTATAGTTACAGAAACTCGAAATTTTCGAATGGCAACACCTACATTTTCCTGTTTCAAAATGCTCAGCACATGCGAAAACCCTAAAGACCTAGAGAACAGTACGTGTATCACAAAAAACAGACGCGTTGTATACGTACAAAAAACAGCTCTGAGAACGGCCAGCCAAAACTCGATCAAAACGCGCGGAAGAAATTTGCATATGGCAGAGGTCAAAGTTCACATGGGTGTCGTCACAGGCAATTTTATTGGCTTTCCGAGCTAAATATCTAACTAACAGCCTCCGTATGCCCTGATTACGTTTCTGTTTTGGCCGTTCGCAGAGCTGTTTTTCGTGCGTACACAAAGTGTCCGTTTTTTGTGATACACGAATCGTTCCAACTCTCTTTAGGGTTTTTGCCTGCGATGAACATTTGGCGACAGGAAAAAGTAGGTGTTGACACTAAAAATTTCGAGTTTCTGTAACTATAACCGTAACCGTGAGCGTTCTTTTGTTGTGATTCACAGGATCCTGAACTCAAACCTCTGAAAATCCTTTCTATGCCTGGAATCTCATCTCGATCTGTTGAACGGAATGGAAGATAGAGGTCCATTCTATATATCGACAAAGTTTTTTTATGACCATCCTGTACTTTTAACACGCGCTTTTCTCTTGACTAGATACTTTTAGGAAACAGAAAAACTTTTGTAAAGTGGTCACTTAATGTAATCCATTAATGCCACAAAAAATTGAACAGGTAAAAGGTGGGTCAAAAAAGGTTCTGTAACTGCGGATTGCATCCGATTTTCAAGTTCAATAAGTTGTATAACCCTCCGTCTCTTCTATTAGTCCAAGAGGCGACTGAAAGTTTAGGTACCTTCTCGAAGATCACTTTGGATTTTTTTTTTTTTTTTTTTTTTTTTTTTTTATAGAATGTAGGTAAATTCTATTAGATTATGATTATTTTTTGGTACGATTTTGTAAAAGGAAAATGATGACATAGCTTTGAAAAATAAAAACTGATAATTTATTCTTCGTCTCAGAGGGTTAAAACAAACTTTTTTAAACAACAGTAAACTCGTTATCAAGTTTTAACAAAAGCTTCAGTACTTATAATATCAGAAACAGCAATAGTTGAGGTACAGGTAAATTAGCGTAGAACTCCCATCTAAACGGCTCTAAACCTCCAACTTATTGGAATTCCATGACGTAGCTATTTTTATAACCTCTTGGTAGAACTTTTCCGAAAAATTTAAAACAAACGACCTGGTGATCAGAGCGAGTAGGAAAACCTTTTAAAAATTTTCGATTTACTCTGGTGTTGCCTACTTTTGGAAACATGTATTATTGCAGCTAACAAATAGATTTAAGAAAAAAAAGCTTTAAAAATAAACATTTACACTATCTACTATTATATACAGGAAAACTGCCTAACAATACACTGATATGCCGGGGGAAAATGTATGATATAGTTAAAAAATAATTGAGTAAGTTGAATTAACTCCGACCGACAAATATGTTATAACTAAATATTGGGCATTCCTTTATATTTGGAAATCCACCACTTTTTAATTTTCACTGAGCAAGAATGCAATGATTTCAGATGTTTGGCGCCAAATACTTGCATCTTTTAGAAGTGATCAAAGTTGACTATAAATATTGATTCATCAGAGACTAAGTCTATTGACGTATCTTATCTCCAACATTTCCTGTGTTCACAAATGCCCAGTCTCATCATGCCGCTTCCGGATGAAATGAACAGGCAAATAGTTTTGCATTAATACAGGTGTTTTCTATTAATAGCAATTGAATTGAAAATATTTGGCTCACTGATTACTGTCTTGCGTTTCGGTAGCTATTCTTTGTACGTCACCGTACACCTTTTGCATCTTTCATCACGAGTTCTGGAGTTTTAAGAAATCCACATTCATTTCAGATTTGTTTATGGTCTTCTCTAATTCTCAAAACAACTGGACTTGCTTTTTCTCTTTGTCAGCTAAATAGAAACGGTTATTTCTTTTTACTTTACTGTTTTTCAAATAAAATTAAATAAACTTTTCAAATTAATTTTCTAATTGTGATTTAGAATTCTATGTAACTATTTTTTTAGAACGTTAAAATTTGATTCCTATCTACTTCAATTTCTTCTACATTTTGAGTAGAAGATGTAACTCCCAACAATTAATTTATCAAAAAGGAATAACTCTTGCTTTGAAAATTTGTTTTCGATTTTAAAAAGTGATGGTATTGTTTGTATTGGAAACCTATTGATTGAACTAGATTGATGATAATTTAGTTATTGGTGTAAACTTGGGCAGTTTGGTTGCAATCCGATACTAATCCATACCGAAATACTCTCCTAGAGAACAAAATATCTTCCTTGAGAAAGTTTTTAACTTCAGGATTATGTTTTCTATATTTGAATTTAAACCCATAAAGTCAAATTGAATATCCAAACTAAAACAAGTGTTAAGCATCCAGTTTCTTCAATTTTATAGTTTAACCTTCTGGTTTAGCTTAGCTAAATATCAAAGCCAAATTCAAACAATAATGGAGATCTTTAAGTGACCGACATTGGATGAAATTTTCATTTTATGTCCAAGGGTATGTGACTTAGTCCAGTTACCTTGGATTTAATGTAAGGCGCATTCTTATAATAGATATATCGGTAAGCGTGATGACTACTAAAGAAAAATTGGCCCTGGTCCCTCTATTCAGATTACTTGTTGAGAGTTTTAGTGTTTTCTTCCATACGATATGCAAATTAAGTGAAGAGTGTTTCTCTCTCTCTCTCTCTCTCTCTCTCTCTCTCTCTCTCTCTCTCTCTCTCTATATATATATATATATATATATATATATATATATATATATATATATATATATATATATATATATATATATATATATATATATATATATATATATATATATATATATATATATATATATATATATATATATATATATATATATATATATATATATATATATATATATATATATATATGAAATTAGTCATGAAATTAGCAAATTGAATAAACAGTACGTGTACAGCAAAATTATAGGTCAAGAATTTTCCAAATATAAACATGATGAAGTGCCGATTTGAAGAAAAGGTCCTTATATATCTGAACCATATTAACCTTTTTCATAAAAAATTTGCTTGTTAAATTAAGAAATAAAATTTTGAAACATCTTTAAAATATAGATTTCATGAAACATAGTTTTGAAATAATTAATATTTTTTTGGTTTTCAAAAATGTATCAAATAAGATAAAAGTGAATGACTGAGTGAATAAAATAGTGAATGAGTGATAAAAGTGAACACTATGAAGCCATATTGGAAAATTTGATTTAAAGGAAACTGTTAAATAATTAAAAAGGTTGTCCCGATTTCTTAACAAAAAATCGCGTTAATATAATTCATTTTTATGTCATATCATGTAAAAAATAGTTAAAAAAAAAAAGATATGAATACAAGCAATAAAATTAACAAAAGAGAGCGATATCGTCAACGCCGAAAACCCACTAACGATAGGGAAAATCACAACATATTTATTTTTAAGTCGCCAAGTAGCGCTAACTCTCCAAAACTGAAACCACATCATCAATATTTTGTTTAAATAAGATATAACGAATGTAAAATACAACTTCTCTGATTATACACCATTATAGGAAAGGAATATACAAATATTCCAAGCAGTTTTTCTGAAAATTCTCAGCTTAATTTCAAATACCGTGCTGTGGAAGTTGACGGAGTTTTACATTGCTTTCAATGGCACAGCGCCAAGCAGAGCCAACCTTTAGACACAAAATGGTGTTCGCGCCGGCTCGCCTAATATAGGGGCCTTACTTATAGGTAAAGAAAGCGTAAAAACGGGTATTTTTTAACATTTAAATTTGTAATGAAAAAAGTTTATATTTTATTCAAGAATAAATGCCTGTTTTCGTCAAATAGATATTAAGAATGACAAAAAAAAATTTCAAGTGATTTAATTCATACTTGCAGAAGTTTTACCATTTTGTGTAAGGTGGGAATTTCAAAAATAACGAACTGAGAAAAATACACTCGAAACATCGAATGAGCTATTGCAGCAATGCTAAATTCTCCATAAAAATATAGTTTTGCTGCAATTACAGTTATCGTATCAGCTTAAAAACTTGCCTAAATAAGAAGGTTGTAAAGACTAAAAACACGCAAAAAAAAAAAAAAAAAAAAAATGATGCTTTTATTATTTTTTGTGAAAACAAGGAGTACCAAGTCCTCTTAAAACATAATCCGAAACTGCTATAAATTTAAACTTTGTAGTATTCCGAAGTTACTTTAAAAAAAAAAAAGTTTCAAACAATTGCATAACTACTTAAAAAAGCTAAATAAATTTAAAATTTAGATTAAACATTAGTAGGTTTGTGTGTAGCAAGCATCATTACAAATTTTCAAAAGCAGGATATCTTTGAGGCTTTTGCTTTTACCAGGTTTTAATTTAATAGTGTCTTAGTGGAATAGGAAAGTTTGTATTCCTTAACCGCTATGTTATTGGTATCTTTCCAGGTTTCAGTTCAACAAAATTTCAAAATTCTTGAAATTTTTTCAATATAAAATGAGAAGAAAAATATTAAATTTACAAGCTTGTATTTCTATAGTAGGCCTTAGAGCATTTTGAAGAGAGTACAGCATTTTAGATGAAATGGTTCTTATCAAGTGTTTCTCTTTAATGCTAAGAAATAAGTATACTGAGTAGAAAAGAAACAAACTGCAAAGAAAGTATACCGACTTTTAGCAGTTCTGCCGTTTGTACTAACACATTTTCAATCGACCCTGAAAAATCGTGAATTTAAAGGTAGATAGAAATCTCCTTATAAGCCGGAGAAGTAGTTAGTCCAATTGCTCCATCTTCAACTTTTTAATGCAGACAATAAAAATATCTAATAAAAATCTGAAAATTCGTCTACTTCAACGAAAAAAATATTTCTATTCCCCAAGGTAATAAAATATTGCACAGCCTACAGCTTGTCACTGAAGGGAGGGGGTAATCATATTCTGCCAATGCTTATGGAGTCAAAAATAAAAATCATGGTCGAGGGGCGATATCACTACACATTGGAAAAATCATCGTTATTTTAATTCTCATACATAATATTTAAAAGTAATTTAAAAAGATAATATTCTCATATTTTAGGGCTGTAAGGTGAAAGGAAGGGAAGGTGTCACATTGAGTGATCTCCCATATCAGTGGTGTTCTAGTTGGGGATGGCGATTCTTCTTTTGAAAAGACATTTGGCATGTTGTTCTTTTTCGTCTTTTTTTTTTTTTTTTTAATTTTTTTTTATTATAGTAAGGATTGATAAGAAAGAAAAAAAATCCTCTTTTTTATCACCCTTCCCTCTAAAATTTTCATGAGACAGTCTCCATCAAAATTCTTTTAAAAGCACCATTGATTAAGACCTCTTAATATTCTTTCTTCGAACCATTTTCTAAGCATTAAAAATGCTCTAAGTAGTAGTTCCCAAATTGATGCTTTTTCTATTCAATACTGAAATGTAAAGAAGTTTCCTCTGAAAGACCCTTAAAAAGTAATTAGAGAAAATGTTTCACATCAAACCAACTCCTTCCCACTTGTAACTAATTTATAAATTCATATGGCAGAAAATCCTCTGTTATGTTCAAGAGGGGGGGGGGGAGTGAGGGTGCAGATCACACACTTAGACTATTCAATACTGAAAGCATGCAAAGTGGTTAAATTTTGTTCAAATCATAATATTTTAATAGTAATTCCTAATGAATTGTTGAAAAATAGTTTTATAAAAAATTATATTGCACTGGATACTTTAAAACCTCTATTTTTAAATAATTCATACCACTCTTTTAAATCCTTTATATTATCTTCGATTTTGTTTGTTTGTGTGTGGCTGCCGGGCAAATGTTCGGAGGCCTAATTAACCAATCCAATACTAATTAACCAATTATTCAATCGGACTGAAATTTGGCAGATAGATTCGATGCCGATGAGAATACATACTATAAAGTTTTAGGGACTGTCGCAGTCCCTAAAAGGTCACTTTTACAATCGCTTCAATTGCCGCTTGGGTTTACTATTAAATCTACTTGCTGTCATCCAATTGAACTGAAACTTTGAAACTTGGCTGATACTCTCGTTGTCGATGACAATGTTTTCTATCAAGTTATGGGACTGTGACACAAAGGCCACTTTTACACACGTTTCTATTACGTTACGTCAGACATATCAGCTTTTACTCACGTTCTATTATCCAAATATCAAGCTTAGTTCAAACATGTTCACTTTTCCTTTATAAAATGACCGAAATCTTCCCTTACTGAGGTTAACGAGTCAAAATCTTCGGAGGGTTAATTAACCCCCTTTCCCTCATCCAATCCAACTGAATCTTGGCAAATAGACTCATTGTGAATGACAATGTATTCAATCAAGTTTTAGATGTAAAAAGAAGCTAGTAAATAATTCCGAATAGATCTTCTGTTCTTATCAAACACAATAAAAACTCGATCTGAGGCCATGAAATTGCAATTGCACATAAAAGTTGACAATGCATGTAAAGAATTTATACTGAAAACTTTGTTTTTATGGATTTTAATGGCTTATAAACTTTGTTTTTATTATTTCCCTTTACATTTCATTTTCATATTCCCTTTTCATATGTAGATTGCAAGTAGGCCTAGGCGATGTTAACATTTCTGCATCACGATATATCGGGAAACAAACATCACGATGTCACAATACATCGAGCGATGTGAACTATATTTTTTTTACAAAATACTATAAAACAACGTTTTCATAACACGCTATATAGCCGAAAGTTATGCTTACTTAGCTAATTTGTTATTATACAGGAAAGGAGGGGGGGAGGGGAACAAGTGCACTTCATGGCAGTGCACATGTTACTTTAGTTATTGGATATTCTTAATTATTAAATCAAAAACATACTTTATAATGAATATTGTATTACTGATAGTCATAGTGAATGGGGGAGGTCAACTGAGCCTAGGTGCTGATTCCACTAGAGAATATTGCACCAACCCCTTTATTTTACGACCCCCTGTCAAAGAAAGCCAGATTCCTTAAGAAAGGTCAAAAGGCTTTTGACAGGTTCCTCGTGGATTGTATCAAGTTCTGTTCCAAGACCTAAGCTTGAGTGCCTAATGTGAAGAAGAGCTTCACATTCGAAAAGTATATGGTGAACGGTTTCCTCCGCCATATTGCATTTCCTACAAAAAGGTTCTTCTTTAAAGATTCCCATTCTATGAAGGTGTTTCTTACTAGTACAATATAACTATTAAACAATAAAAATAAAATTAATGCATAACATTTAAAATTCTAATGATCTTTATTTTGTGCCAAAAAAATCTGCATTTCAGCATTTTTAAGAAGCAATGTTGGATTGAGTAATTAATCTCATGGAAATAAACTTTATTCAAATCGTAAAAATTGAAAAAAAAAGTATAAAATATTTATTTACTTACGAGTCAGAAGAGAAAATCCTTCAACGTAAATGGGAAAAAAATTGTTTATAAGTATTTAAGCAATCAAACTAGAGAAACATAACTGTGATCCGTTCATGCGCTAGTTCATACTGACTTTTGCAGATATAACAAACCATCATAGTAATAAACAACCTGATTATCTTAACTGGGTAAGAATTAGACACAAATTACTGCGCTAGAATACCGCAATCCCCTTGAGGTAATAAATAAAGCAAAGCTCTCAAAGGGTAAAAATGTTCGATAAAAAAAATCCTGAAGTTAATGTAAAAAAATTTAAAGATACAAAAATTTATATTTTATTTCTCCCAAATTAGAGAAAAAATGGGGGGGGGGGGGAAATCAAAAATGAAACACAAAAAGTCTAGAAAATACTCAATTGAATTCCGAAAATAGAATATCAAGGTCTTATATCTGATGATAAATTAGATAAAAATCAAAACGTTTTTCAAGAGTTGAGAGAACAACAACAACAAAAAATGTTCAAACAATAAAAAGGAATATTTCTTTCATCGAATCTCCAATATTACTAGACTACTTTCGCCTGAAAACCACTGAAATTTCAATACTCAGCTGTAAAAACGAAGTAGGAAATAAACGCGGGACCAAAAAAAAAACAACAAACATTGTAATATTGAATTATAATTTTAAAATGTCATACGTGCTTTTTTTCTCTTGAAATGTGCACTTTTTTCCAACATTATTTGAAAATTCAAAAGGCAGGGGATGCAAAAGCGAATGCAACATGTATGAGTGATTAAGTGCACGATGCCGTATGTGGCGCTTTGTTTCTATACAATCTTGTAAACATCCCACATACCGAGGGTGGATACGATTACTACGATGCTGATGAAGTATCGCCCTAGCAAAATCAAATGGAAATCGTTTCAAACGGCGTGGTGTTAGATGTTACAGTCCGTTTCTATATAGTCTTGGAGACACCGGCATATGCAGGGTGGATTACTGCGATGTGTTGAAGTATCGTGTTTCAAACGGCGCGGTGACGATGGTTTCAATACGTTTCTATAGTATCTTAGAAACCCCCCGCATCAATCGTGGCATCACGGTTCTTCGTCCTTGAAATGCTAGGCAAGTATCGCTCTCTCGTCAAAAAAGATCGTGATGTATCGGTTATGCGAAAATAGCGACACTGGTTTGACGATGTTAATTTCACGCCGGTTTTGGACGATGTATCGATACATCGCCCAAGCCTAATTGCAAGTGTACTTTCTTGACGGAGGCCATGAAAACAATCCACTTTTAAGTATTATCAAAATTCAAACCTACTGTGTCAGATATCCAAGTTTTATTATTTATTGACTGTCTGTCACAATCCAACTTGTTTAACCTTACATTTATTTATTATCAATTGAAGATAGCCAATTCTGCGAACCGCGTAAAATAACACTTTCAGATTAGAAATTGAATACTTGATACCATAACACAACAACAAAACGAAACCGAAAAAATATCAAAATGTTTAGCGATAACTCAGATAAGAAAAAGAAAAAAAAAATACGTTTAACAAAATTCCTTCCTATACCAATAAACTTTAACTCTTCAAATACCACGATTATAGTCGAATAAACGATATCGCAATTTCCGAAGTTTCAGGTAATGCATTTTCCCACCTCAAAGTACTACTTCCTAGTTTCAGAATATAATCCAATCACTTCCAAACACCGCTTGATGGAACATAAATCTTTCGAAATTACCGTTTTTCAAGCTCTGTGGTGGCAACATCCTATTACCGCAAAACCGAGGCCGCTTTTCAGAGAATTCTTAACACTAATAAAGACCTCTATCATTATTAACAACCGTCAGACTGGAAAAATAAACCACCTCCAAATATTTAGCATAATTCAACGAAGGGATTTCCCAGCTCCTTTTAAACGAACATTTTATAATAAAAGAGCCCCCACTTTACAAAAGATGCTTTAAGATGTAACAGAAGAGAAGGTTGAAATATTTTTACCGGGGTGAAGAAATTGACTTCATTACGGGAGTGGAGGGCCGTGAAATATTCTGCGGCGGACGATAACAACGTTTGCAGTCCGCAATTGTTTGTTGGGGGGGGGGGTGATTCTGAGAGGAGATTGGGAATATAAGCTGAAAAGATTTGAGTGGATAAGTGGGTGGGGAGGGGGCGTAATACGGTGGGGGTGGCGCTCGAGGCGGTCCCTTCATCTATCGTCTGTGTACTCACTCCCCAGATCGCGTTTTCGGTCCCTCGCTCATTCTCAAAGAGCGAAAACCGCGAGCTTTTCCGCGCGCTTGAAGGAGAACCGGGTTGCAAGATTTGGCGACGTTACGAATGATTTCAGGATTAGGAAAGATAGGATAATGATTGGCATGGAACTCAGAATTCAAAACATTTTCTCTTCTATGTTTGGAGATTGAGAGCTTGCACAGAGACTATCTATAAATAATACTCATAAAAGGAAGAGAGTTTCTGGTCTCATCAGCTTACTAATTTATAGCAGTGGCGTACTAAAAAATTATTCGGGGGGATTGATAGTGGTGCAATCAATTTAACAAATACAAATTTTGTAGATTTAGCTATTATTTAAAAGGTAAACTTAAATCATAACTTACAGATCTTCGATTCACATTATGTATGACGATGTCACAGATCATTGCTCTTCAACCATACCTGTTCGATATCTTAAAAATATTTTTAAAGTACAGGAAATTACATTCAAATGTGAAATGTTAATGACCAAATCTTTACACCTTTGAAATGAATTAGAATTTTTAACAAATCACGAACTGAACCATGGCAACATCAAAATTTTTGGAGCGTAGTAATGTGACTTCCAGCTCATGCAAAACACCCCTCATAGCACAGTATTCAGGAATTTTAAGCCATACATACAATTCAAATGAACTTGCATTTATGTTTTGCTTAAGGGCTTTTGCTTAACATTACTTTCTTCGAAGTAACATCGAACATTTCCCCCATTTTTACAATGATAAAGGAACTACTCCAGCTGTCTACAACAAAAGTCTGTATAAAACGGCATAAGCATACGTAGGTGATTTAGAACATATAAAATAGCAAGTGTGACCGAATCAGGAAACAAAAGGTCTCTTGGCATCATGGTAATACAAGAATTTTTTAGTCTAAGAAACGGAGAGAAAGAGAAAGTGAGATTAGGTGATTTCTATAAAGGTAAAGTATGAAATTCCAAGTCGAATGCGAATCTGGTTCATTTATAGGCCTTCAGAACAACGCATGCGGAATGGATATGGAGTGACAAGAAAACCAGTCTAAATTGGATTGAACGAACATTAACCAGCCAAATTTATGGAATATCTTATGAAAAGTCGGACAGAGACCCATAACACAAGAAAAGACTTATACAATCTTAAAAGTAGATGGCTTGTTACATAGAAGAGGGAAGAAGACTTATTACATAGTACAAATGCATTAGAACATCAAAAAGGAAGAAAAAAAATGTAAGACCCAAAATTTTTTATTTTTTCTACTACTTGCCAGAGGTGACACCACCTGATCTCTAAAATACGGTGATAAACTTCTCCATACAAAATAGCATCATATTTACATGTTTTCCAATACATGGCAGGGACATTTTTTTACAACTTTTCCTTAACACAGGAATCATAATACTTATAAGAACAAAATGCTTAAAATACAACTATGTACTCAAACAAAAAATATGAACTTGAACTTTACAAAAATTGTAAAACATATCATTCTTTGAACTTTCAAAAAGTTTTCAAAATTAAACTTCTAACCTATGTTATTAACTTTAATATTTTAGTATTATTTATTCTTTGGGAACTTTTGAATCTTAGATTCAATAACACTTTTTAATATACAAAATACCACCCTACCCCTTCTTCTTCAGAGCTCTCTTACCTGGAACTTTACTCTCGTATTAAATCCCAAAATATAAAGATTTGGCTGGAACCCCCTGCCCACTACTGGTATAGAGGTACTTTCTTTAGCACTCACATGCGACAGAAAATCATCTCCAACCCATTTTAAATGTCTTACCTTCTCTAAAGGCAAGAAAAATTACACTCTTTGCCCAAAGTGCCATCAACGCCAGGCCTCAGCTGAACACATCCTAGACTGTTTGGATCTCCTTTGAGAGAGAATTCTTCTCCTCTTCTCGTCATAGACTTTTTGTATGTCAACGGATTTCTTGATATGGTCTGACTCCCTCAGAAGGGGTTGGAGATTAGAAACAAACACGATCTTCAAAGTAGTAAGACTTTCAATTGTAATATGAACGACACCAATTTTTTCTAAACTCATATGGCCTTTCTGTCTTTTTCTAGTTATATATAGTCAAGAACTGAGTTACAATGATTCTAATCACTTCATAACTACTTCTAATTTAATACACTTAACTATTTGGACACTGAATATACTTTCACTGAATATCATAAAATTAGAATTAAACCAATTGAGTAAGGAATTTTTATCTATATGACACGGCGCAAGTTCTAAGACGTCGTTTACGGCCTTAAAAAATCTCATGCTAACTAGATGATACCAAATATGTCACTGTTTAGACTCCTCAATGTCCTAATATTAATATTTATTTTTTTATTCTTAATAGTTTTTGTACTTAATTAGTTCAGAATTCTAATATTTTCCTTATATCTTATAATACTAGGTATACCTCACATAATTTAAATAAATACAATGAACATTTAATAAAAAATAATGTCTCCTCGCACTCTGACTACATTTCCTCAACAATGACAACACTCGTCATGCTCTGAAATAACACAGAAATACAGCTAAAATAATTCTACACTAAAGCTGCGTGTCATTTTACACAAAGTACTTTTTTTTAAAGTTCAGGTTTAACAATTTACAATGTTGATCAATTAATAAAAATAATGATACATTCACATTCACAATAATGATACTTTAACATTAGATAATTCATATAAAAGTCTCTATATCCTATCACCATACTTAATAAAACATAACAAACAACAACCCAAAAACAGAATAGTCAAGTCACACTGCAAAATAACACTATGGAAATATTGAATTTTTTTACTATTTATTTATTTATACTATATACTTATTTATACTATATACTTTTTTGTACTTTACTTTATACTATATACTTTTTTGTACTTTACTTTATACTATATACTAATTTAATTTTATATTACACTTTATACTACTATATACTTATTTTATACTTTATTAAGTAAATAGATTATATATAATGAGAAAAAAGGTATTAGGTAATTGCAAACCTACTCAATATGCCACTTATATAAAGATACGCTGAATCACCAGTTCAAATTACAATTTAAAAAGCAGTCTCACCCAATAACTAAATTCTCTTATTCCCTCTCTTTTCCCGCCAACCGTCGCCAAATCCCAGAGAGCAATCTTCTGGGCAACCCATTCGGTGAAGCTCTCTCTCTCTCACTATGTAATGAATGCAAATGAGCCTAATGTGTGGGTCGTGATTCATCGTTCCAGAAGCACTGATTTGCGAGAAAATTGGCTCCTCTCGCCGAGAATACTCGCACCCAAATTGGCGGCTAATGAGCCTCCCCCTCTCTCCCTAGTCCCAGTCTCTATCCTAGTCGGCCTATTGATTAAAATTTACCGTATGTCTCGGAATGCCCCGAGCTGCAACAACTGCTGAGGCCACGCTTTTCACAATTCCCACCCGCCTCTGTCCGTATGAATATATATATCTGTGAAGTGTGAACCGGGCTTTGGGGAAATGGTATGCAGCCAATCAGGGATATGCCGTGCGCGTTTGAAGTGTAAGGATGAGTGCGTTGGATATGTGATGGAAGAATATTTTTTTGCGATTGAATTTTTGATTGAATCAATAAGAAGTTGATTGGGTTAAGCGGTATTCAATTGTGGGGGGAATTGGGTTAGGTAGAATTATTCTGAACCATTAAATGTATGGTAAAGTAAAATAAGGTTTTTTTTTTTTTTTTTTTTTTTTTTTTTGTCTCCGTGATTTTATTTTGTAGGAAGTGTGGTTGAATAAATTGGATTTTATGATTTGTCTGCGTCGTTTTTGAATCGAATGATATTGAGGGATTTGTGATATTACTGGGCTATAGTTTATGCAATACTATTCAATTCATAATTAATATTAGCCTTAAAGGTAATAAACGTTCACTGAAAAAAACAAAAGAAAAATCTACTCCATCATCATAATTTCTGACAGTAATACTTTTGAAGTCAAATTAATGAATGCATTTCGATCAAGCTTTACATTAGACTACAAAAGCGGATATAGAATAAGAAAGTCAGTCCCTCTCTCATTAAAAACAAAAGTATTCATTTTTATCTATATTCACTCCTAAGATTAGTAATGGGTTAAAATTCATTATACCCCCCCCCCTCCCCTTTGGCGACTTTGCAAAATGCCGACAAGTTGAATTGACATTACTACTGAATTGAATCACAGGTTTGCCAAAATGGATGCCAACTTGTAATGGAACCACATAGACGCCTTGTAACCATACTTGGCTCAAAATGGCCACACACAAAAAAGTGGGAGAAGGGGGGGGGGGGGGTAGCATATAATGCATTCTATCCCAATTATGGTTAGTTTTGTTATCAGGAGGATCTAACGTAGTGGACATCAGAAAAATAATCTAAGAATAAGACAAGACTACTTGAGATCCTCTAGTAATCCTCTAGATCCTGTAGTTAACATCAAAGGATATTTACGTATTAAACTGTCGACCTATTTGTCAAAACCAAAATTTCGTCAACTGTTAAATTTCTTTTCTGTTGCCAAAATAAGAAAAAGTAATTAGTAAGTTATTGAGTGCTTGACCAAGGCGTCATTCCCAACCGATCGTGCTTTCTTGCATAGTTTATTTAAAGATTAAGAAAAAAGCGAATGACTGCATATTTTTTTGTTTATTGTATTTGTAATCTTAATAAATTAAAATAGAATTTCAAGTCATCCCGTTGACATCCCGATGTTTATTTGAATAAAAGAATGACAATAATATTTTGGTTATTACATTTGGTCGACTATGTTTGGCAAACTTCTTGTTATTACAAAAAGGGCCATGGTTTAATACGTATTATTCTATGAGATCATGCGCATTAAACCGTCGACCACTGACCAAATTTTGTTGGCGGTCAACTATGAGAACTATTGGATTAGTAACTTACTTTTTAGTCTTTGAATTTAATTTATTATTTTATTCGAAAAAAAACATTATTAATAAAGTTTAATTACTAGAATTTTCTAAGAATGTTCAAATTACTGGACCACAGTCAATAAATACTAATGCATTCAATGAGAATGATGATTTCAATAAAAAACTTATTCGTATTTGCAAAAAAATTTAACAAACAGGCAAGAAACGTAACAATTGGCTAGATTTTCGTTATAATAAAAAGGTCCGTGGTTTAATACTTAAGTACCCCATCGGTGTAACTATTTTCCATAACTAACTTATAAGTGCAGTGATAGCATTTTGCAGAATTGATAATTGACTTTTAGTTTAGTTTGAGAACTTGACTTCTTTTTTATGTCTAATTTTTAGTTTTTTGCAATCTTTATCTTGTTTATGCACATTTAGGTCATCATCGTATTCCCTTTTGGAAGAGAATTGCAGAGAATTGGCATCCTTCAAATGTCAATGATTTCGAAAATTAAATAAAGCAGTAAGTTCTATGACCTAATCTTTTAATAATAACCGAAGAAAACCTATAGGACTCAAATATCAGGATTATCAATTTGCAAAACGTTTTAATTAAATATTACTTGGATAAACTTTAGCTTATCGGGAAATATCATGGAGTATGGTTGTGATAGAATTTCTCGGAAAACCAGATGTTCAAGATGAAGGAACTGTGGTACTCATATTTGCATTCAAGCATCCATAGAATATCCAAGTAAAAAATTTAACGTCGATTTTTTTTTTTTTTTTTTTTTTTTTTTTTTTTTTTGTGGTAATATCAACATAAGAAGGTTATGAATTCGAAACTTTAAAAAACATCTGTCTGTCTATGAAATACATAACTCTAGAAAGAATAATGCTTAGACTGTCATATTTGGCGTACAAGACACTTATTCCAAAGGTAGGATAATAAGGTTTTCGTCAAAATAAATCAAGCTCAGAAGATATCTGCCATTGCAAAATTGCAAAAAAAATCTAGCTCCAAAGATTTTAATAAATATCTTTCTGGTACTGCCTTTTCAGGTATAGTCCATATCTTCATTATTGCGAAATTCTCCTAAAATGCTCTAAAGGCATAAAAATAAAGTTACAAACGAACATCTTTAATAAGGAAAATCGTTTTTCATAAGAGTTGAATTCTTTTACTGACAATGAAAATGACAGGTCCAGTGAACCAAAATAAATTAAAAGATGCAAGCTCGTACACAATTAAATTTAATTTCTTCTGTTAAAATAAAAATCAATCATTTTAATTATAGCTTTTGTACGACAACATTTATTAATAAGCTTACATCGGCAAAGTCTTTTTACCTGAGTGTTCCACAAGCGAAGCAAAAAAATTGAACTAGCTAACTTGGGAGTTGGCGAGCAGCAGACTTGGTGATTTTGTTAACAATTTCTGGCTCCTTTGACGATTTTGGAGCAAACCAATGGAATGCTTTATCATTCTTAGGGAGTGGGCAAAAGTTAGCAAGCAAGGAAAGGATCCACGTGTTTTAAAAAATAGGTAAGCAGTAGAATATTTTAATTGTGTCATAAATTGAATCAACAAATCCTCTCCCAAATAGAGTTTTTTTTGTGGTTTTTTTTTAAATATTTTTGATAAATGTCTTCCTTTTTTTTTTTTTTAATTGAAAAAGCAGTAAAAGTAACCATTATTAACGTCATATAGCAGAACTTCTAATCCTAGAGTTAACAGAAATATTAATAATTTTTAAAAGTCTTACGGAATCACTATTGCCATTTAAAATACCAATCTGGAAAAATATGCACATTTAAAAAGGTTTTTTAATATATGTACCATAAAAAATCAAATTAATCATAAATACTTATTTTAATCTCATAACTTTCTACAATCACAATAAATCCAAGATAGGTTGATATTTGAAGTAGCCACTCAAGAACAAAAACACCGACCCATTCGAATGCAAAACGCCGCCAAAACAATAAAGAAAATCAGCGCAAAAGCGAAGCAATTCCAAAATCCGATTCAACCGAAACTTTCGACATTTTCAATTTGCATAAACAAACGACACTTAATTCCTCTGCAAAACGGAATCAAAAACCAAAATCAGATCAGAGCCCCACTTTGTCCTCAAACGGAACGTGAATTTGGATTTCTACTTTAGAATTTTCATTTTTATTTTACGACCTCTTTTTATTCTCGAACAAATTGACAATTTAACTGCGATTGTATCTCTTTTTCGAAAACCCGATCGCCTTCATCTCCGGTTAAACCACGCGAATAATGGCGTCTCCAGTAAAAATCGGGAACGTTAACGAATAAACGTAAACAATCGTTTTATGTGAAACGATCTTGAATTTCGAGTACTACGGAAGCATGACCTCTTCATCCACATTTAGGGCTCAAAGTAACATCAAAGATTTATTATCCGGCACACACAGAAAAAAAAAGATGTTGGGGAGGAAAAAGCTTCCATAATGGTAAATATTCGAATGCATCAGCTACTTACACAGCTGAAGAAGCAGTCTGAATGAGACACGAACTGAACTGAATAGAACGAGAAGGTTAATGGGTTCTGTGTTCCCCGTGGTTAATTGGCCATTGTACCATGAAAACCAGTAACTCCGCCTTAGGGTTGGTATAAATATATTTGTATCGAGTGTATTATTTGCACCGATGGGTTTGTGTATGAGTACTGCTGAATGCTTGTTGTTGGGGAGGGAGGGAGGAAGAGAGTTTCGTTTGGTCGATCATGTCCTATATCGTTATTCTTGAGAGAGTAAGATTCGTGGTATGGTTGACGATAGGGTTACAACAAAGTCGTTTTGGAGTGATCGGTTTGGAGATAGTTGGTTTGTTGTGGATGTCGCCGTATATGAAGCCAAATTGTATTTAGGGTATTTTCCTGCGTAAAATTTTTTAGAAACGAGTTGGTTGTGACAGCCACTGTCACTAAACGACCTCTTCTACATACGTTTCCATTGTGGTATACACCATACTTGAACAATTTGGCGATATTTAGTGAGTGAAATCTCCCTTTGTTGAGGAGGACAACATATGATAACCAAATTTCTGCCAATTTAGAAATGTATTAAGAACACAACCTTGCTAAGTGAGAAAATTTTAAGGAAAACATTTTAAGAAATCTTTTTATTGATATTATTTCAAAAAATCTATTTGAACCTAAAATGCAAACTTTCCATTTGTTAACTATGACAAATTTTAAAACACCAACAATCGGAACTTTTCGTTTCTTTCAGTTTAAATTATTTTAATTCTACTAATCTTCTTGCGACATTCAAACTGATATATAACAGAAGTTTCTAGCATTTCAGTGTACGTTTGAATCGCAATTTTACTCCCAGTTCAAATTTAATTTGATATGGGATATCGTCTTGAAGAGACTTTTGACTTGACATTTGTACTTGTCTTTAGAATTTGTATTTTTTTCACAATTTATGTTCCCATAATGATAAAGCCTTTATATAAGCTTTTCCTTACATTAGAGTAACATTGAAGGTAAAATTATTCGATTTTTAAATGTTAGCATTACACGTTATGATACTCTTAAATTTTCTCTTTAAATATTTAAAAATTTTACAATTGTAAATGAATAATTAGCTACAAAAAGAAAAAATAGTTTAATTAATTTTTAGTTAATTACAATGAATTATCGCCAATTTTTAAAAAATAATATTAATTTCAGTAGTTTTCAACATTTTCACTTTTCTTCCCTCAATAGTAATCTTAGAGTTGTTTTTACCTCGGTATTCCGGGAAGAAGTTATCTGTAAAAGTCGTTTCACCTTTACTGCTTAACTGCTGAACAGAAAAAAACATTCAGGGTTTATCGTCTTTTCTTCAAGAAAATATGGTTACTAAGCTATAGCATATCTATTCATGAATTATTTTTTATTCATGTGTTTGAATCTAATATAAAGAATTCTAATATGAATATTTATTTTCCGTTTAATAATTTTTTGGAATAAATCACATTTTAGTAGCTTACAAATACATGCACATTTACAAAATAGTTCAAAGATTAGCCTTAGTTTATTTTATTTAGGACTAATTAAGATGTGACTTTTTGGCCAGGTTTGACTCTTTTACATTTCTATTATTGCAAATCTTCTGTCATTAATTCATTGATTCTTTCTTCCTCTCCCGTCGCATCGTTTGATCGTTGCCAATTTGTTGGATATAGGCCGTTTTATGAGGTCATGTATTATGTCATTATACATGTATTAACTAATCTTTATAATTTATTAATTAATCTTTATAATTTAATAAATAATCTTTATAATTTATTAATTAATAATAATTTATTAATTAATAATAATTTAGTAAGATAATGCAAATAAATGATTCTTCTAATGAATTGGTAACTTAAACTTTTCATATTTCTGAAGCATCTTCTCAGCTTATTTTTATAAAATAAAGCTTTGCTATTCATTAGTTTTTGTGAATTTTAATTTTAAATGTTTCCGTAGTTCTAACGTTGTTTTTCATAAATAATCTGGAGTGTGATAATCATTGCCATTAAAAGGTAATTTCTATACACAATTAGCAGTATACTTGTATAAAAAAACATTTTATTGCAATATATCAAGTTAAAATATTATGTATTTAATTAATGAGATATTCTCCCGGCTTCGATTGATTTGAGTTTTACGTTATTTTTTATAATTCACTAGCCAATTTGGATTTTTTTTTTTAAAGAAAAGGCTGCCAAATTGGCTAGTAAATCGAAAAATTTGATAAGATTACAAGTTATAAAATATTCACAAGTTGGAATCCAATATCTCTATTTAAATTCACGATGGGAGTTTCTCATACAAATTTCTTTAAGCAATCTTCCAATAAATTTCAAAGAATTTCCGGTTGAATTTTATTTAATCCTACTAATCTTTTTCTTACTGCAATAAAATTAAAATTCAAAGTTCATTTGGTAGTTCTTAAAATACTCAAAAGTAACTTTTTGTTTATTGACATTAAGTGTTTTATATTTCTAAAAATGTTTTGTAAAAAAAATCAAAGTAGCTTTCTAACTCTTACCCAAAACTTTTTATTGCACTTTGTTAAAAAAAATTACGACATTGCTCAATTAAACTTTCTTGCACAACAAATGAAATGGCTTCAGCATTAAAATTGAATAATATTCGTAGTAAAGTTGTAAAAATAATACACAGCAGTATTTTTTTATTGATGTACATTAGTAGCATTGTGCCACAATATAAAAAACGTTTGTTAGAATAGGCTTTATGGGAACCCTAAAATATTATGAATAGGAAGAGTTTCTACTTTAGGAATGAAAAAGAGAATGTTTTAGAGCAAACAATCCAACTTGCAGTCTTGCTTTCTTATATTAAGGTAGTCTTGCTTTCTTATATTAAGGTCGTCTTGCTTTCTTATATTAAGATAACAGAAAACATATTTATAAATTATATAAAAAAAAATCGTATTGTATTCCTATTAAAATATATGTGTGTGCCTATTTGTACAAATGTAAGGCTAAAAGGAAAGAGTTACAAACGTGATTGGTGAATAACAACGAAAAAATTTTATTGAGAAAATTGTAGAGAGGTGATGTTACATACACATGAAAATGAAAAAGAAAAACTTCTTTAATGAAAATAAGAAGAAAAAAAACTTCTTTAATGAAATTAATGAAAACTATAAAGAATTTCTAGACCTCATAGTTAAAAAAAGAAATAATTCCTTGTCCTAATAGTTGCCCAAGTTAAATACTAAGGTTTTATTTTTAGCATTTTTTTCCCCTTAGATTGTATTTTAGAAATACAATTTGAAAGAAAAACAATAGTGGTTCAATTTAGTGAGGAAAAACATAAATTTATTAATGTTTCTAACAATTTAATTTGCTATGTCTAGATTAAATTGCATAAATATTTTTTCTAACATTGTATAAGCGTTTTCTATCTCTAATTAATAAAGTTTAATTTTAATATGTTATACAAAAATAAATCTACCTAAAAATCCTTTTGATGCGGTTTTTGATAGAGAAAAGACCGGTTTGACCTATATTTTAGTTAATGGCTGGAATATTTACTACTTTACAAAATTTGTATTTGTATCAATAAACCTAATAAGTTGAATTTATGGGCAATCAATAACATTTCATTAATTTTCACTACACTCTTTTGACATAGAAACATGGATAATGATATTTTTTAAGATAGTATAAATACATCTTTATATGATAGTTTAAAATGTATAAAATCTAAATCAGTGCAACTTTTAATTTCGAATATATTATATCATAGTAGTTATCCAAACAATGTGTATATTAATAATGATTAGAAAAAAATAGGTTTTTCTAAGAAATATTTCCCTGAAGTAAAATGGGCATGGGTGTTTGTAAATGTATGTTTACTTGTCTAATGACGAATGCTGACGGCGCCAGATAATCTGAAAACAACCAACCTGAAGGAAAATGCATTGTCTCAAAATCGTATTGTAAATATTGTACTGAGTTAATTTTACCAATAAGTAAAAAAATTACAGCTTAGTTTAGATTGATATATTAACTAATTTATATGATGACTAAGAACTAAACAGTAATTATTTTACCTACTGGAATGAAAAATAGCTTAGTATATTATTTGCAATACGTGATTTTGTGACAGTGAATTTTTACAACAGCAAAATATGTATTTAGCAAAACATATCTATAATTTATCTTTTAAAATAAACAAATTTGATTCATCCCCTTCCTCCTAATAAGAATTTGCCTAATTTTTGCTCAATTTCCCAAAAATATTAACTCTTTTTTTTTTTTTTTTAATCTTTTAAAAGTCCACTAATTACACCAAACGAGGGCAAATATTCGCCAAATGTGCCATCCCTCCTCCCCGTTAACAATAGCGTAACAGAGGCGCGTGACTCCCTCTGCTTTAGCAAGCTACTCGAAAAGGAGAAGCCCTGCCGAACAATTCTCCGGACCCAAAAGGTCCTTCAGATCCACCGAGCGAAACGCCCCCACAACCCTTCTCCACTCCACCCTCCCCTACCAAACGATCCCCATCTTCTCAGACGATAACTATTTCTATCAGTTTTTCAGCTCCACCCCCGTCCCATTATCCCTAGCAGCATGATATCGCAAAAAAAATAATCGGATGGGAAAAAAGTGTAGAAAAACTCACTGGGAGGTAAACTATGTGCACACGAAACAAATGGACCGTGGAGAAGTCGCGTAAGGACTTTTTGTTTTGTTTTGTTTATTAAACCAGGTTCGTATTCGGATGGCCTTAGGTATTGTTTTTTGCTGTGGGAAATGCACGTTTTTTGGAGTACTGGATAACGAGGCACTTAGACTCTACGTTGGACTTGGTTATAATCGAGAACTTTTTACTTTTTTTATCGGTGTTTATTTGGTTGTTTAGATCGGTAGCGAGTCAAGAAAATTATTTTTTTCTTCTTAATTTTTTAGAATATGTTTTTCCTTGTTTTACTAAGCATGTTAGAGAGAGGTTTAATTTTCATTTCTTAACAATTTTTTCAAAGATGTTTCGTATTGCCTCGAGCCTGAATGAGATTTAGTTAGTGAAATCCATGACCATACTATATAATGGTTTTTAATTCCGATAAAAATAATGTGTTTCTTTTACAAACGTTTTTCTTACATCTGGATATTTTTAAGCAATTATAAAATTTAATATATTTTTTAAAAGAGTATTTTTATTTGTAAATTTTTATTTACAAATAAAAAATACTCATTCGCAATCACGTTGTTGGATTTTTAAATTGCAAAATTTATAATCGCACTTTCGTACAACATAAATTTTTAGTTAGTAAATAGAGGCTCAAACATTTAACCTTGGAAGATTTTTAAAGAATCTTTAGTTTTAAGCATTTCAATACTAAAAACTACAGATCTTCTGTCATATATGTAATTGAATAGATTTTCAAATCTTTCAGTGTAAGTTTTTTTTTTTTTTTTTTAATCAAAACATAAGTATAGATTGACTGTAATAAAACTTTTTATGTTTAGAGTAGCATGGAGCATTTAGAAATTAATTCATCTTCATAAAACTTTGTATACTGTAATGGCTCCAGGCATGGCCAGGCAAAGTGGGATGCTTGATCCTCATGGCATTTGTTTGATAATAATTAATACTTCTGTGCTGCACTGCAGTGAAGTGAAATGGAGAAAGAAAAGTGTGGCGTAATATGTTTTTTTTTTTTTTTTTTTTTTTTTTTTTTTTTTGGAAGTTAGAAAAGGATGTGTAGGATGCAGGTATGATGAGGAGAGGTGTCTGTGTTTGAACATAAAACTTGGTTCCCCTGCTTTTTTTTTAACACGTGTTATAGAAGGCAAAAACTACTTATGTTTAAACTTTCAGAGTTCTAGGCCAAATAGAAGTCGCTTTTGTGAAAATATTAATTAAAAAAATTTATTAAAAAACAAATTAAAATTGTAAAATTCTTTTTGTCAAAAGTCCAATTAGAGGGCCAAAACTACTTGTGTTGAAAATTTCAGAACTGTAGCCCAATTAGAAATCATTTTGTAAAATACTTGTTACTTAAAAAAAAAAAAAAAAAAATAATTTAAAAAAAAAAAAATTAAACTTCTATTTTTAAAAAGTTTATTAGAAGGCCATAACTACTTGTATTGAAATTTTCAGAGCTGTAGCCCTATAAGAAATCGTTTTGTAAAATATATATTAATTAATTAAAAAAAATAACGAAAAAAGAATGAAATAAAAATTTAAAATTCTGTTTTTCAAAAATCCAATTTGAAGGCCAAAACTACTTATGTTGAAAATTTTAGAGCTATTGCCTTATTAGAAATCATTTTGTAAAGCATTTATTAATTAATTAAAAAAATTAATTAAAAAAAGAACTAAATAAAATTTTAAAATTCTGTTTTTCAAAAGTCCAATAAAAAGGCTAAAACTACTTATGTTGAAAATTTCAGAGCTGTATCTCTATTTGAAGTCACTTTGTAAAAAAAAATTAAAAAAATTAATTAAAAAAGAACTAATTAAAGTTTTAACATTCTGTTTGATATACATAAAATTAGAAAGCCAAAACTTCTTATGTTGAAAATTTCAGAGCTCTACTCCAATTTTAAGTAGGATTCTATAGATCCACAGAGCCACAGACAGACGGACAGACATACAGACAGACACACAGCTTGTTTTATCAGACGAAACGGTCATTTCGCCGCCAACCTTAAAAATACAGAAACGACAGTAAGTATCTATTCTCTGCACAACTTCCAACAAAAAAGCCGAAATTGACTATTTTCGAGCGTGATTAAGGAACTTCACATAATTATACAAAAAATACCATAGATTCGTATCAGTGATATCTTTGGCAAAAACAAAAAATGTGTACCTAGGATAAAAAACAACGAAGAAGAAAAAATATTAAAATTTCCAAAACGAAATAAAAGAACGAGTTCTAGCCCGATTTTGATGTAAAAATTTAGACAAACGTCCAGCCCTAACTAAGATATAGATCTTCAAACGGATTGAATTATAGGATGCGGAATGTTTCAACTTAAAATCCTACGCTGGTTTGAACTTCATAAAATAATTCTTTCTATTTTTAATTAATTTAAAACCAATTTTTTTTTTCATTTTATAATTCGGCGACAAATAAAGGCGATCAGCTTGTAATTGAGGTTCAGATATATATGCCAAAAGTTGCCAAACAGGTTTGCTATCATTTCGAAGTTAGTTTTTCCGACATGTTAGGCTTGTGACGATTTCTCGAAATAACGACGACGAATTTCAAAGGTAGCGCTTTTATTAATTTTTTAAAAGAAGTTGTTTAAATTTAATATTATTGAGACTATCATATTTTTTTCATGCCAAAAATCTTGTTCTTCTCTGGTCTCGTTCTCCGGGTAACACTTCGGCTGTTGCCACTCGCTTAGATAAATCTTTACAGACTTCGGCTGTTGCCACTCGCTTAGATAAATCTTTACAGACTCCTCCCCTCCAAGAGAAGACTTTTTATTGAAGAGAAAAAGTCTTAGAATTTAAAGTCTTTCAGTCTTAAGAGTTCATACCGCCAGTTA
The DNA here is from genome assembly GCA_963978545.1 of Linyphia triangularis. Classification (NCBI taxonomy): domain Eukaryota; kingdom Metazoa; phylum Arthropoda; class Arachnida; order Araneae; family Linyphiidae; genus Linyphia; species Linyphia triangularis. Next base: position 50,243,014 of record OZ021729.1, on the reverse strand, counting down.
GATTCAGTGCACTAATTTAAATTAGTATTTTACTGCCAAATTATAATATTTAAGTAGAGTATTACAAGTTTAAATAAATAAGCCTACCCATAATATTAAGGTTCTAAGAAGAAGAATAAATAAAAATATGTACAAAGTCAATGTCTTACATCAATGTTTAAGGAACTCTACTCAGGGTATCGGCATTTCGATGGAGACTTCCCTTACGATGGACAACTTCATAATTGAATGGTTGTAATGTGAGGGCCCATCTCAACAGACGCGGATTAGTCCCTGTATTTTTCTCTAACCAGACCAGCGGATTATGATCTGTTTGAATGATGAACTTTAGCTGCCCATCAAGATAACATCGTAATTTCTGAATCGCATAAACAATGGCAGCACATTCCCTCTCGGTGGTACTATATTTTTGTTCTGCTGGAGAAAATTTCCGACTCAAGTACATAATAGGATGTTCTTCACCATCTTGGTTCACCTGAGACAACACCACGCCTAGTCCAAGGTTCGAAGCATCACATTGAATGACAAATGGAATGGTGAAATCGGGGCTAAATAATACTGGCTTTTCCGAAAGTCGATTCTTTAATTCTTCGAAAGCATCTTCACAAGCACTGCTCCAATCCACAGATGATTTAACTTTCTTCCCTTTTAGTAAATCTGTTAATGGTGCCGCAATTACAGAAAAATCGGGAATATATCGGCGATAATAACCAGCAAGACCTAAAAATGATCTAATTTGGGTTTTGTTCAAGGGTCTGGGGAAATCTTTAACGCATCTTTTCCCCATTCCTTTAAGTTCTCCAGGTGTTCGCTCACCTTGTCCAACTATGTGGCCCAAATACTTGACATGTTCCCGAGCAAACTGACACTTCGAAGGCTTTATGTGGAGATGAGCTGTTTTCATCTTTATTAAAATTTCTTCTAAGTGTTTCACATGCTCTTCCCAAGTATTCGAAAAAATTGCAACGTCGTCTAAGTAAGGTACAGCAAATTCGTCGCAGTCTTGCAACAACCCAGCCATCATTCTACTAAAATAATAAGGAGCATTCTTGAGCCCAAATGGTAACCTTAATGGCTTAAAGGTACCAAAGCTGGTCACAAAGGCAGCATATCGCTGGGCCCGTTCACTCAATGGTATTTGCCAGTAACCACGGGTTAAATCGAGAACAGTGATATATTTCGCTGATGACACTTTCTCTACAAGTTGTTCTATATTTGGTATAGGGAAATACTGTGTCCTGGTCACTTTGTTCAAACGACGATAGTCAATACAAGGTCTAGGATCTTTTCCAGGAACCTCAACAAGTATTAAAGGAGAAGTAAAATCCGAATCTCCTCGTTCAATTACTTTGAGTTCTAACATTTTATTGACTTCGGCCTTCAGAATTTCTGTTTGTCTTGGAGACATTCGATATGGCTTTGCGATAATTGGCTTTTCTACTTCCAACTCAATATCATGTTCAGCCAGATCTGTACAACCAGGTTTATTTGAAAAGAGTTCAGAGTACTTGTTTAAAAGTTCCTCAAGTTGATTCTGTTGTGCACCTGAAAGTTTAGATTTTGATCTTATGTCCTTTAAAAGTTCATTCAACGCTGACCCGTTAGATCTATCAGCAAGGCCAAGATCTGGTATCTCCTCTTCTTCATCTTCCCTTTTGCCTTTTATTTCTTCTAGGCCTAAAAGATTTAAGTGTTCTACTCTTTTAACATAGGGCTTTAGCATATTAATATGGTAAACGTGATCTTTGTTCTTATCGGGAAACCGTATCACATAGTTGGTATCCGATAACCGTCGAACTACTTCCCCAGGTCCAATCCACTGCACCGATAACTTGTTGGGTTTTGAAGAAGCTACAACTAATACGAGATCGCCCGCTTCGAACTGTCGTTCTACCGCTTTCTTATCATACCAAAGTTTTTGTTTTTCTTTGGCGCTTACCATATTCCGTATTGCTAATTCTTGGCAATTTTCCATACGATTTATTAATTTAAACACATAGTTTACAACACAATCCTCTTCTTGGTGTTCTTCTGTTAACTTGTCATAGAGCAATACAAGCGGAGTCTTCAGATTTCTTCCGTGAACTAACTCAGCTGGTGTAAAACCTGTACTATCATGAGTCACAGTCCTTAACGCGAACAGAGCTTGAGGCAAAATCTTTTCCCATTCGGAACTAGATTCTAGACAGAGGACACGAAGAATTCTTTTCAGAGTTCTGTGCATTCTTTCGACTGGGTTACTTTGCGGATGGTGTACAGAGCTTCTAACAACCTTAATTCCAAATCTTTCTAAAAATTCGCAAGTAAGTGCACTCATAAATGACGTTCCTTGATCAGTCTGTAGTTCTTTTGGGAAGCCCATTCGGCTGAAAATCTGGAGTAGGGCGTCAATTACTGTGGTCGATTTCAGATTTTCCACAGGGACTGCATCGGGATATTTTGAAGACATGCACAATGCAGTAATGAGGTATTGATTCCCTGATGGGGTTTGAGGTAAAGGTCCCACAGCATCAACATTTATTTTTGAAAAGATTTCAGTAATAACTGGAACTATCTTGAGTGGTGCCTTCTTCTTATCTTGTGGGTTTCCTACCCGTTGACATAGATCACATGATTTCACAAAAGTTTCGACCTCTTTGTAACAGTTTGGCCAGTAGAACGTTTTAAATAAAGCATCTTTAGTCTTCGCTATTCCCAGATGAGATGCCGTTCTTTCATGGCAGAATTCCATAATCTGTTTTCGGTACTTCTTCGGCACCACCAGCAAAAGTCGTTCTGTTCCTTTTTTATCTTTCTTCACGAAAAACAGCTTTTGATTTTTTGTCAGATACCTATGCTTTTCAGGGTCTGTGTCATGTTTTGCTTCTTTGAATAGGGGCTTCAGATCCTCACTTTGCAATTGAGCGTCTAAAAATTCTTCTGGGGTTAATTTCATAAGTTCCAATTCTGCACTTGAAAGATCTGCCACCGGTAAAATATTATCATTACCAATTTCTTTTCCAAATTGTTCATTTTCCCTTGAATCGCTTGCTTCTGGTTCCGAATTTGGCATCTCTGATTCTACCATCTTCTTACTGGAAGATCGAGTTTGTATGACATTATTTGTATCCATTCCGAAATTTTTATTCTGGTTAACTTCAGTAAATAATTCCATTGTTCGGTTTCCTAATAGGTACCTTCCTTGATCTAAAGAATCTCTGATGACAGCTGCTATTGTCACAATGTGCCCATAAGCACAGTCTATCTCAACCTCAGCTAAAGGCAGACAAATGGGGCTTTCTTCTAATGGGGTTTTAATCCATACCGTTTCTGTAGTTAACATTGAGGGTTTTACATACTTTCTGCAGATCAGGTCAATTGATGCTCCGGAATCACGAAGTATCGGCATTTCTATGCCATTTATTTTTCCTTGACTGATATATGGTTCAAGAACATCTTTAAAATTTTCTTTCGGAACCAAGTTAGCAGCTACTGTTTCAACGCTTTTCTTGAGTTTATCACAGTTAGGTCTTAAATGCGAGGTAGATCCGCACTCGTAACATCTTCGTAGTTTATCGCATTGAGCTTTCAAATGAGAAAATGACCCACACTCGTAACAACTAGGCTGCTTCCTCCTCTCAAATCTTTTCTCTCTTTCACCTTCATCGTATTTATCTTCCTTCCACTGAGCATTTCTCTTGAAATTAAATTTGTCCTTAGGGTATTGTCCTTCCTGAGGTTTGGAATTATTTCTAGGTGGCTTTTCTTTTCTTTTGAAACTGTCTCTGACGCTTTCATAGTCATCCAGTTTCTCTGCTAAATACTCTGGATCTTTAATATTAATCCAATTGTCTAAAAAGTGTTCTCTGATTTCTGGAGGCACACGAAATTTTACTTGTTCAGCAATAATCAGATCTTTCAGTTGCTCAAAAGTTTCAACTTTCATATCGTCAATCCATTCGGTAAAATAACTCCGCAGCTCGTGGTAATTGTTTCTCCAATTTTTATCTGGCGTTTTCTGGTGTCTGTAGAAACACTGCTTCAATTTTTCGCTGTTCATTTTATACCTTTTCAGAAGAAGAGTTTTCACATGTTCATAGTCATTTGCGTTTTCAGGCGATTCTCTAGCCAGCATGTTTGAAACTTCTGCAGGAAGTACACCCAACAGATAAGCAGTCCAATCTCTTTTTGGAACTTTGGCCATTTCTGCTTTTCTTTCGAAGTTAATTAAATATAACCCCATTTCATCCCTCTTTTCTTCAAATTTAGGCATTATATGCGTCAATTGAATCCTGGGAACTCCGTTTTCAGATACATGGTTTGTTCGAGGTAGGGATTCAGTTTGGGAAATTTCTAGCTTTTTTAATTCTAACTCATGCTGTCTCATTTCCCGCGCCAAATTATCTTCCCTTTCTCTTTCCATTTCTCTTTCTTCCCTTTCTCTTTCCATTTCTCTTTCTTCCCTTTCTCTTTCTCTTTCTTCTTTTCTCAGTCTTTCTTCAATCACGCGATCAAATATCAACCTAACCTCCTCCTCATTATAATATTCACTTCCTAAAATTATTCGCTTAATCTCAGGTATTTTAGTTTTAGCATCCACCTCTTCGCCCAATTCCTCACATATTTGAAGCAAATCTTGCTTCTTACCTTTCCCTAAATAACTCATTTTCTTTCACAAGGGAAATCAATCAAAATGCCAATCGTTAATTCTCTTTTTTTTAAAAAAAAAAGAAAAAAAGAAAACCAACGCCACTTAAAATTAAAATTCTAAACTTCAAATTTAATTCCAAACTGCAAACGATATTCTTGAATTCACTCAAATACAATATTCCAATAATATGATGAAAACTTTTGTTCAGGCGATTACAGAAGTATACACATAACTTCTCAAAATACTACCACAGAAACCATACTTTTCGAACTAACGTTTCAAATTTTACTTCGTGTTCGACAAAATTAAAAAAACCTATTTCACTCATATTCTATAAAGTGAAACAAATCAAAGACTAATAAACCCAATTTATCGCCAACAAAAGTTCTATCAATACACAAAAAGAAAATACCAGCAAACTCAAAATATCGCCAAGCTAAAGTTTCATTTATACAACTTCTTAAATAATATTCCTAAATTAATTCCATAACAAATTTAAACAACCAGCATAGCATTCAATAACATTACAGTGATTTCTAGTACAAATATAAAAGAATTCTATCTATTGATAAGTAAGTCACAGTAAAACTTAAACTTTAAACAAAATATATTTTTGCAAAAAAGACTTTTTTTTTTTTTTTTTAATAATTCCTTATAACCTAAAATAATTAAGCACTGAACCAACGGCAAGGAAAGGATACATAACCCAAGATCACTTTTCTTCCGTTACTTCAAAATGGCTGTCAGTCTTGTTAAATTCGAATATTCTTCGGCACTGAATTTCTTCACCAGTTCGGATTCCAACGCTTGCCACCAATTTAGACTGTGACGATTTCTCGAAATAACGACGACGAATTTCAAAGGTAGCGCTTTTATTAATTTTTTAAAAGAAGTTGTTTAAATTTAATATTATTGAGACTATCATATTTTTTTCATGCCAAAAATCTTGTTCTTCTCTGGTCTCGTTCTCCGGGTAACACTTCGGCTGTTGCCACTCGCTTAGATAAATCTTTACAGACTTCGGCTGTTGCCACTCGCTTAGATAAATCTTTACAGGCTTAAGTGAGAATGAACGTAAAGTTAAAGTATAGGCAGAATGAATTGGACTATAATTATATGGCTTACAACATCTTTAAAATTAAAATAATTTAATTTTTGAAGAGACAGAATTAAAGAGAAATATTTGTTCTTCAAATTGCATGTGTTATTTGAACTGTAGGACAATTTAGAGTGAGTTAACTTTCAAAAACATTTTAATTTCTGGAAATCTCCTTTGAAAAATGAAAATAATCATATTTTGTTGCAAGATACTATGGGCTGAATAGTATAAATGTGGAGGTTATGTCACAGTCAATTCATTACAGCCTGACTAAATGAAACAAGCATTGCGATTGGCTAATGGAATTTGCAAAAATGTCATTCGTTTTAAAAGATGTGTTGATTTTGTTTACTTTTCTCTGTAAAATGAAATCGTTGAATCATATATCATCAAAATTATAATTTCATATTGAATTGTTGTTAAGAAAATATTTCAAATTTTGTCAAATATCAATGGGTTATTGTGTGAACCAAAATAATGCTTGGTATGATAAAAATAATTTATATTGCAATAATTAGACAGTAAAAAACTTTTAATATTTATTTGTAACAATTTGTTAGAATAAATTTTCAATGTGATGGACGCTCTGGCCTTGCATGTTAAAAGTGATGGTTGTTATTCCTGGGTTAGGTGTGGATGTTCGTTGTGATTCGGAATCCACGTTAAGCTGTGGTTCCGGACTGATTAGTCGTTATTATGCACTTAAATAGGTCGTTGTGCGTACAAACTAACCAATCGAGCTGAAACTTGGCAGACAGGCTCTTTAACGATGGCAACGTATTTCGTAAAGTTTTGGGGGTTGAGTTGCCATACACAAGTTTCTATTACTCGTTCGTAGTCGATTTTGATGGTTACTGCCATCCGCATTCAACCACTTTGTCCATTTTCAAGAAGATTTTGGCATGTAAGATATCATTGAACTCAACTTGAAGAATTACGAATATTCATGGTACCAGGTGTACCGTAGGTGGTACTACTTCTGGTTTATCAATTTTGAAGATAAATATAGCATGTTGGTTGTCGTTGGGCTTGTCTTGAAAAATTATGAATGTTTAAGGTACCAGGTATAGAATAGGTAGTACCACTTTCGGTTTATCAATTTCCAAGATAAATATGGCATGTTGGGCTTTTGTTTTGACGAATTATGAATGCTTAAAGTACCAGGTATGCTATTGGTACCACTTCCGGTTTATCAGTTTTAAAGATAATTATTGCATGTAAGGTATCTCAGTTTGAAGAACTATGAATATTCCTGGTACAGTACCCCCCCCCCCCCCAAAAAAAAAAACAGAACGATGGCTATATCTTTTGTTCTAATTGTTAAAATAACAAACAAAAGGTACCGTTGTAAATCGTGAAAGGTTTTTAATAATTATATGTAGGTTTTTTTTTTTATCATGAGGGGTCATCTACATATTAAAACAGAACCAAACTTTAAAAAGTTCAATAGCAACCTCATAATATTATTCCATATTTGGATTCAGCATTAAAAAAGAATGCGAAATACAAAAATTCGTAATTTTCTAATGAATGGTTTGTAATTTAAATGATAAAAAGAAAGTGATAAATTAATGTTAAATAAAAAAGTTGGTTTTTTGGCCATAAATACTTAAATAATTAATATATTTCCGTAATTTTTTTTCAAAAGGTAGTTTGTAAATGGCCAAATATAAATAGCAATCAGCTTTTGAATCAATTTCTTTTTTAATAATTAATTATTAATTAATAAAGCAATTAAAAAAAAATTTGAATAGAAACATATATGTTTTTTGCTTTCATTAGATTTACCATGGTCTAGCCCCCCCCCCCCCCCATAATTTTTTTCTTTCCATTTTGACTATTAGTTCTCGATTTTTTAGAGAAAATGTAAAAAACGCTCACTTTAAGGGACCGTATAGTAGACGACTTTTGAAAACTATCAAAGATTAATTCAAGGTAAACTAGAGGTGTGGAAAATTGCATAACGTTCAATTATCGTATAACCGATAGTTTAAAAACTAAGAAACACGCTTTAATAGGAAAGTGAACTAAAAAGTAGAAGATAATTTTAAATAAGTTTGAAATAAGAATAGTGATTAACAAGAAATATTTATTTTATCGTAAAAATGCGTGGGGTGCTTGATGTCAATTTTTGTAAATATTTAATGACAGATATTGGTAAAAGTAGAGCCATTATGAAAATATCTTAAAAAGCACCCCACGCTTTTGTACGATAAAATAAATATTTCTTGTTAATCACTCTATTCCTATTTCAAACTTATTTAAAATTATCTTCTACTTTTTAGTTCACTTTTCTATTAAAGCGTGTTTCTTAGTTTTTTAATCTATTGATTATTTTCTACTTTTTAGTTTGATTTTCTATTAAAGCGTGTTTTTTAGTTTTTTAAATTATTAATTATTTTTTCTGTAAACTATATATATATATATATATATATATATATATATATATATATATATATCTACATTTAATATTTATTAATTTTCTAATTATCAGTAGTATTCGTTATATTTCTGCAATTACAGTTTTCGATATTTTATTTATTTCGTGTGAAGAATGCACATCTTTAATGTTGTAAATAAGGTATGTTACTTTTGCGTTTACTTGCTATTTTTGTATTATCTTAAACATGACATCCAAGTAGTTTGTATGCAATTTTAGATTAATACTTGTATTTTTTAATCTTCGTGAAACGAACGGTCGAAATATTTTCGCTCATAAGTGACGTGTTTTTCAACATAATGCATTGAAATTTTGTATATAGGGTAAATGATGTATTCTGAATCGAATGAAATGATAAAAAATAAGGGTTCGTATTGAAATTTTCGAAGATAGCTTTACTTTTACTTAGTAAACGGTCCCTCAAGAAAAAAAATTGCATCAGATATATAGAAAATCGTAAGCAAAACATTTTGTTGCAAACCGTAAGATTCTACGATAATTAGAACCGAAGATATAGCCATCGTTCTGTTTTGTTTTTTTGGGTACTGTACCAGGTGTACCATAGGTGATAAAGTGAAAAACGATGCAACGGACAAATTAAAAAATAGAAGTCGCCAGTGTTTTAAAAAAAGTTCTGATATCCCCCAAAAGAATACTTTTGAAAAGTAGAAAAAAAAAAAAAAAAAAAAAAAAAAAAAACGTTCTTGCAATAAAAAAATCTTAAACATGATGAAAATGTTCAGCCACAAACACAGTGATATAAAAAATGGCCAACCTCTGATTAAATTTCTCGGTTGTGACTCTCTTAGGAATGTATGCTTACTTAGTTTGATTTTAAAATTTAAGTTTCGCTCCTTCAAAAATTTACGCTGATTGAGGTTGGAATTCCCTTAATCACTAACCTTTAACACCTCCTCCTCTCCCCACACAATAAAAACTTTCCAAAATGCATGTATCAACCAAACAAAAGCGTACCACAAACACTTCAGTTTTCTACTTAAAAAATTCTTAATAAAGATTCAAATGCGAGTGTTTGAGCACAGTTTCTCTATACTATTTTGAAAATTACATCTACATGAACATGAAGATTTACACTACTTAGTATTTCCTACCCATCCAAATGAAATCGTATCTCCTCCAATATTCTTGCAAACAGTCATACATTAGTTTAAACGCAAGCATTGTTAATATTCCTATAACGGACGCCAACCACAAACAGCGTAAATTTTTATGAGAGGGGAACTTAAATTTTAAAAATAAACTAAGTAAGTTTTACATTCTTAAGCGAGTCACAATCGAAAGTTGTAATCAGAGGTTAAGCATTTTTTATATCACTGTGTTTGTGGCTGAACATTTTCATCATGTTTAGGATTTTTTTATTGCAAGAAAGTTTTTTGTGTTTTTGAGGTTGGTTTTCTTTTTCTACTTTTCAAAAGTATTTTTTTGGGGGATATCAGAACTTTTTTTAAAACACTGGCGACTTCTATTTTTTAATTTGTCCGTTGCATCGTTTTTCACTTTATCACCTATGGTACACCTGGTACAGTACCCAAAAAAACAAAACAGAACGATGGCTATATCTTCGGTTCTAATTACAGAAAATTTTTGGGGAAATTTACATTTTTACGTCTTCGAGGACATCAATAAATTGAATGAATCAAAACTTGTAAAGTCAGTTTTGTCATACGTCAGTTCACGTCATACGTCATTCACAAATTTAGTTCCGTCTTAATGTAATCTTGTGACGAAATTTTATCTTATATTATTTTTTGTGACTTGCATCATTTTTCTAAGACTTAAATAGTATACAGGATACCAAATTTTCTACCATCAAGTTTCTTTCGAATCTATGAGGTAACGCATGTCACGCTAACTATATTTAAGTATGAACTGATGAAAATCTTAAATAAAAGTAAGTAATTCTTAAAATCACTCTATGACTTCTTTTTCTTCTTATATCATTTAATGCAGAACTTGTAAGACTTCGATTATAATTACTTAAAGAAACAATTTAGTAAAATAGAAAGCATTTAAAGTAATTTTTATAATTTTAAATTAAAAATCCATTATATCTCGTATCCATTATAGCTAAATTATATACAGAATAAGTAGTATATTTGATGCAACTGCCCACAAACGGTTTTCGTTTTATGACATAGTGTATTGAGAAAATAACGAGAATGATCTTTCTCAATGTGCCACTAAACCCTACTGGTTAAATTCAATAAATGGATGTTAATAATTATCATTATTATTATTTTTTCAGTTTTATGTTTTATTTTAGTTATTTTAGTGGTTCAATGTTATCTATATTTCTTTTCTTGAAAGGCAAATTCCTTTTAGCTAATACTTTCAGAAAACATTGTTTTCAAAATTTACCCAAGGACTCAGGGGAGAAAGAGAAGGAAAGGCAGTGATGCATGATATATATATATATATATATATATATATATATATATATATATATATATATATATATATATATATATATATATATATATATATATATATATATATATATATATATATATATATATATATATATATATATATATATATATATATATGTTTAATTTTTCCGAAACAGGCAACTTTTCAACATTAGAACACTTTTTTAAAAAGAACTTTGTAAATATATGTTATACATTGCTTGTTATTATTTAGGCTTTATACAACAAGAAAAAAATATCACCAGTGTCAAAATTAAAACATTAAAAAAAAAAATTCTTTGCCAAGACAGTGATGCTCATTATACGACAGTTTTTGAAATGAAGGGATTTAAAAAAATGCTAATTAAGATAACAAGAAAAAAATTCACATTTAATTACAATAATAGTGGATATTATGTTAAACTTATATCTATTTTAATTATATTTTGAATACATATCAAGCATCATTACATTCACACATTCTGTTTACAATTTTTGAAGTAAAAGTATATATATTTTCTAAAATTTAACTTCAATATATATTCCATATCGTAATATAAACAACTTTTTACTGGCCTAAGTATTATATGTAGAAAATTATTCTAATTTAACATTCCACAAGAAATTAAAAGATATCAATTCCGAATATTTTTTCATATAGCTTACTAAAATATAAACGTTTTTGAAATTGGCACAATAAATAGAAAACTGCTACCATCTGTAATTAAAACATTGAGTGTAATGAAATATGCAGGACAATGATATTTTTTCAACCACAAACATTTTGTAATTTTCTAATTATGACAAAATAATGAAATTATTTTAAATTACTTTCCATTGTATAAAACAATTTATTATAAATGCATTAAAGTAATTTTTTGTCGAAAAATTAGTTTCAGTATTAATTTATTAAACACATTTATAACAGCATAGATGGGTCTAGTGACAAGCCAGGATAAAGACTTTTGGACGTTTGATATATTTTGAATTTATATAAAAAAAAATTACACACACACATTATATATATATATATATATATATATATATATATATATATATATATATATATATATATATATATATATATATATATATATATATATATATATATATATATATATATATATATATATATATATATATATATATATATATATATATATATATATATATATATATATATATATATATATATTATATCTTTGTCTTTACCCTCAATCCAAACCCCGACTTCCAATATATTCGAAATATTCCTACACCAACCCTTGTATACAATTTATCCAATGATATTTCTCCCTAAAAAAATAGCTACCAGACATGAAATACATTACAGCTCGCACACCTTCACTTCGTACGGTATCATAACAAGATGCTTTTCAGGTGAAACCCCACAAAAGTTTTACCCTGGAAGCACTTTTTCATATGAATATCTCCACCACAAAACATATCCGGACAGAACCATCCCTAACTGGGAAAACAAAAGTAGATCAGCAACGCTCGCCAACCCCTGTATTTCTGGAGACCCAAAAAACATAAACACCCGATGGATAAGAAAACAAACACTAAACAAAAACACCAAAGAGCGCAGGAGGTGTTTCTTCCCGCCACAGATTTATCCCTAAGCGCTAGGAGAATCCAATTGTTCAAACGCCAGATGGGGTGAGGCTTGGCGAAAAAGGTTGGCGAGGGGGCGGGGGCCACCTTTGAACGCCAGCCCGCCAATTAAGGTCCCCCCTCTATATTGCTTATTACAACGGCACTATTCGAGAGACACATAGCTTTGGGGCAATTTAGCTCAATCTATATCGAAGTGTTATGGGGAGGGGGGCTAGAGAAATGAGTTTACCCGGGTGTTTGTTTGTGTGAGGGGCTTTCGCTCGGGCGAAAGGGTAACTTCGTTGTGACGGGAGTGGGAAACAGTAAATGCCAAGGGAGGGAGGTAAAAATATGAAAGTTGCATCTGTCGATCGTGGAAGTAAGAGATTGAAAAAGAAAGTTGATGGTGCTTTCGTTTAACCAATTCAATGATGAATTCTTATAGGAATTATTTTTTAACCTTCGTAATTTGGAAAACATTGCACAAACTCTAAATATTCAGATTCGCCATTTCAAATTACTTTTATTTTCAAATAACGTAGGTTAAGAACTATATAAATTTAGTACTCTGCCTCATATGAGAGATTTTTTTAAAACTTTTATCTACTTGTAAACATATTAGAATTTCAAAATTATGACGAATCTAGTAGTTATGATTTTGTTTTATATAATTTTAGTTGCTGGCACAGTTATATGGAAAAATACCTATTTTTCATACAACTTTATTAAATAGAACAAAAACATAACTAGTAAATCCATCATAATTTTGTAACTCTAATCAGTTTACAGGTATAAGAATGAGCGTAATGTCCTTTGTGTCAGCCCCATAGAATTGTACAGGATACTGATAATTTAAGTCGTTGAATCAGCTTTTTGAGCCATTTTTCAAATTTTATTCCAATCGATAGCTTGAATAAGAAGTACCATGTCTTCCGATTAAAATAAAAAATACGTACTCCATTTTAACAAAGTTTTTAGTAGGCCAAATAACTTGATGTATGCAGAGGTGAATAAAAAATTAATGTAAGTAACTAATACATTCTCAATTGGAAACTATAAAATAAAAATTAATTGCTGTAGAGCATTAGTTTGCTACCTAACATTTTAAAATGTCTCATTTATACATGAAAACAACAATTATGAAAGTCTTTAGAGTATTGATGTCACTATACCAGAAAGACTAGACATTTATTTTAGTTTTCTTTATTCTGCATGAATCCAAAGTGGCAATTTAACATGAGCTCACCTTTTTTACGTATCACTTATTTCCTACACATTAATTTCAATGATTAAGTTATGTCTTTTACTAATAGATAGGTCTTCTCTACTTGTTTCAAAATATACAAAAAGTTATTTGAGACCAAAAGCGGAGTTCTCACCTTTCCAGTCCAAACTGACAATTACGTTTATGTGATTTCATTCATTTAAAAAAAAGCATTTGAATACGTGTTAGTTCTTAAAACTAGAACTAACCTTAAACATATTGAGAGCTCATTCCATTAACATATTAAAAATCTGTTTTACTAACTTTTCTTGCGCTGGACTAGGAAAGTGAACTTTCAACTTCAATTTCCTTAAATATACCCTTGACACTTATGAACGAAACATATTATTAAGGTTTGAGTAGTGTTAAAAATTTGAAAATTATAATTATTGTTAATTATGTTATATTGAAAAATAATGTTATGGAAATCCATTTTATTAAAATATGTTGTTATTATTTTCTTTTTTGGAAAATTACATAAATAATTTGAATTATCAACTTTTTAAAAGAAATAGGTTCCCCCTCTAGTGGTTTTGTAATTAAGACAAAAAAAGGTATCAGAATTTATCTGTAAGCAATATTTTATCAAAATATTAATTTGATCGGTTTTTAAGAACAAATTTTTAATCAAATAATGTTATTAAAATAGAATTTATATCTTGTAGTTTTTATACATCTAAAATATTTTATATAAACTTGCAACTCAGTTGAAGTAATCACAACGATAGAAGAGAATATATACGTTCCAATAATTTATTAAGTTCTCTATTTAAAAATAATTGAGTAACGTAATATAAAATCAATCTAAAATCAAAGTTGTTAAAATAAAAGCTATAAGAAGTTATGTCTCCAGTGATAAAAGATACTAGTATATACATTACTTTCTTATTTTACAAGTTATAATTGCAATATTATGAGCATTTCGTAATCTTTTTAGATGTATACACTATCTCTTACAAGTATTTGCATATTAGATATTCATTTCTAAAGAGCAGAGAAAAAAATTTGCAGATTATTAACTTTTATAATGTTATAAAAATATGAAAAATGGAAATATAGTTTTTGATCTCTGAGCTACATGAATGAGATGTGTGTTAACAGTAAATTTTAAAAGGCTACATTGAAAATGAACAACATTTTCCGTAAATGGACAGCTAGTCGCTTTTAAAGGCACATTTTATCCTTATTCTTGGGCTCATTTTATCCTTATTCTTGGGCTAAAGTAAAATTTTGATCGGAATTCAAAGGCCAATTTTCATTGCGTGATTGATGATAAAGTTAATATCATTATAATTTATTAAGTATACAGTATAGTAGTTCAATAAACATATTCAATACTAATCCTACTAAAATCGCAGAGGATTAGATACCCTTTCACTTGAATGTTTTCTGTAAAACAGTCTTCACTGTTCGGTGACTACTATCAAGGAAAAGCATTGAGTTGAAAAATTATCAAAAGAGATGGTAAGTCTGTTTATATGGATAAACAAACATCGAAGTGATTCTATAAGTGTGCCAATGTTGACTTCGAGGTAAGGAACACTAAGAACAAAATTCGTCTATTAAAATTTGCATAGATTTTGTCGAATAAAAAGTGTAATAAAAATTCAAACTTATTGAAAGACTGTATAATTATTTCCTATTACACTTTACTACAAATCTCGTTAGGAATTTTTAAAATGTGCATCCCTGGGTGGATGTATCTTACATGGGAAAAAGTTCATTAATTAAAAATATACTTCTTCTGAAACGCCATGAAATAATATGCTTAGTAACAAATGGAACTGCCTTTCATAAAACAAAGTACACGACCCCACAATAAGAAACATATCTGGAAAAGCCTCATTTCCCAATATTTATGGGGGAAAAATAAGTCACCCGAAACAAAAGTATACGAATTGCGAACCAGATGGGAACACTACCGAAAAGCAAATTCCTCAACCATTTTTATAGACTCTCGATACGAAAGAGTTCCCATGTAACTGAATTGCAAAATGCTTTCTCCCACAACCAATCACAACCGAGCTCTCCCTCCCTGTATTCTAATAAGGCGTGTTTAATTTCACCTGCTAGCCCATCCCTCGATCTGTTACGTCATTAAGGAGCACCTCTATCCCGACCAATCACGAGTCGCGTCTAGAAATGTTAGACCCTGCCTTATGACTCGTAAACACGGTAAAAACATTTTTCCCAGACACACATTTTCACTACCGTTTAAGAACGGTTTAATCGCCGCGAGAGTTTAGTTGTTTAATGCTTCGGAAAGAGATCGTCTGCTCCGTTTAGTTCTAGGGAGTTTTTATTGGAAGAGAGGTAGTTCGTAATTTGATTAACGAGGAGTATGCGGCGATCGGAGATAAATGCGGAATTTTTCCGGTTCTTAATTCGGATGTAAAAGAGAGAAAAATAAGTTTGAAAGGAAGCTGAATTGCTTAGAAGTTAGAGGTTCATCTTTGGCTGTAATTGAGAGATAACTAAGAACATTTCTGAGGACAGAAGGACAATTTTATATTGGTTTTATATTTATTACGATTGCAGAATTTTTGACAACGGTAAAAGTCATACAGTAGAAAGTTAATCTGAATTGTCATCAAAAATATTTATTGTAGCTGGAACAGTGTTTAAGAATTCGTGCACTTCGTAACATTAATTCTAATGTGATGATCAGTAAACTTTTTCATTAATTATTTCTGTCAAAATAATTTATTTAGACAATTTAAAGAAATAAATATTATATATAAACAAAAAATCATTGAAAATTTCTGAAACAGCACTCTATCTATATTCCTCAATGCATCAAAGTTGGTTTAAGTAATTTGTTCGAACATTGCTAAACGGTTTTTTTCTAAGAAAATCCCGTCCTAAAATCGTTACAATTGCCTAATTATCATTTTCCGAACTCTAAATTTTCCTGACATCAAAAAGAAAGAAAATAAAACTTTGAAGAAAAAAACTCCAATCTTCTGACTCGAACCCAAAAATGCTTTGAGTCCTTCTACCGAACTTCAAATCTCAAGTAAGATTGAAAGCAGAGTAACTTTGAGAAGGAGACTTTTTCTTGGCCAGTGAATGTTCAGTGACGGAAATTCTGTGTTGGTCGGGGCCATGCTCAACTCTCGCATGCGGTCCTTCCTCATCAGGGACATTCTGGGACCGAGGGATGACCCCCACACAGACGACATCAGTGATAAGGAGTGTGAGGTGCTGCATCAACAAGTGACCGCTGCACGATATCCCAACGGTAAGTGTAGCATTGATTTGAAATTTTGATTTATGTTAGATAAAATGTTTCATTTGATTTTTTTTTTTTTTTTTTTAATGTGTTTGTGATTGTCATAAGGAATCGTTGTTTGAATGAGCAAATTTTATCATCTCATAGTTACTGAAATGCTGGAGTTGTGTGATGTAGAATTTGAAAAATGTAATATTAAAATGTAATTTTGTTAAATTTAGATGATGTTAAAGGATTAAATATAGGAAAAAAAACTTAGACTCTTATTTTTAATTTAAGTGTGATTTATAGTGCAGGAAACAATACTTTTCAAATGAAAACAATTTAATTTCAATAATAAATGGAAAAGTGTTATACGTCGACTTCATATTTAGTTTAGTATTAAAAATGTGTAACCTAATTAATTTTATGCAGAAAAATTTAATTATTGCCTCTGAAAAAAAATTCATTTGTCATGTCTCTGGTTATAAAACTTTATTTTGAATGAAAATAGTAGGAGCATCTTAAGAAAACACAAATAAAACCCACTTCAGGTACTTTAGAAAATGCTAAATTCACTCGATTTTGTTTAAAAATTGACATTTTTCGTGATACCAAATATGCTTTGGAAATGTCATCAAATATGACACACATATGTGAAATGATTTTGTCTTATTTCCATGACATAAATTTATTTGTGATGCTCAGTGGGGAAGAGAATATATTTTTTAAGGCGGAATGAGGAGATTTTAATATTGATGATATCTATCTAGTTAGAACTAAAATAAATTTGAATTGCCCTTAATATTGTTCTATAAAATCAAATGTAGAGCAACCAATCTAATACTTCAAAATAATAATTTTTTGTGGCCTGAGGAAAACAGGATTTTTAATGTACAAATTTAACCCACTGTAACCAAATACTCCAATTTTTAATATGAACATATTGAAGTGTTTTTAAATCTTAGTGTAGACATTAAAATTTATTGTTGATTTATTAAAATAATTATTGAACTGTCAAATGTGGTTATCGTGTTAATAATGGGGCAATTCTCTGGCTGACGCATGGGACATTTTGGCTCTTTTTTCTACTCGTAAACAGATAAAAATAATAAAATTACCGTGAATCTAATAGTTATGATTTTATTTTATATCATATTACTTGGTGACAAAGTTATATGGAAAAATAATTATTTTAACTAATTTAAATATGTATTTATATCGTCTGACGCACTTGACACGGATGTAGAGCTATATAAAACAAAATCATAATTGCTGGATTCATGATAATTTTAGAATTCTAATTTGTTTATGAGTAGAAAAAAGAGTTAAAATGTCTCGAGCTTACAGTAGAGAATTGCCCAATGATATTTTATCTTGTTTTTCTCATTAATTCTTCTTTATTGTTGAATACGGAGCATTATTTTTAATGATTAAAAATAAAAAGTTTTAAGGGTATTTGTTTTATCATTAAGAATGACCTAAAGTGTGAAAAGCTTTGATCATACGTTATAAATATAATTTATAAAGCATTGCTTTTGAATTTTAATTCAAATGAATATTATTCTTTAATACATTAAGGAAAACTAAATATTCACAGACAAGTTTACATCGACAATCGAAGTATGAAAGAAGTTTGAAAGCCTTAAACTTTTTAACTTCATTAAATTACTTTTACGTTAAAAGTTAGGAATAATTTAAAATTTATATATAGTTGTAAATCACTAACTACATTAAGGGAAAATTAATCAATCCGATTTTATTTATACTTTCTTAAATTACTTTTAATACATGGATAAAATTTGTTCAAATTTAACGCTTTTAAATTTTTGTCGGTAACAGAAAATAAGGTAGGTTAAATTCAAAATATTTTCAATAACGCGTTTTTATATAAAAAATTTTTAGAATTTAAAATGATATTTGATCTATCATGTATAAAACATGAATTGTGGGAGAAAAGAAATTATTTTCAGATATAGATAGAGTTAGCTGCTACGATTTCGTTTAACCATCCTTTATGGATTAAAATGATATATAAAATTATATTCTACCATTCTGTTCAATAAATATAGGTTTTATTTATTTAAAGTTAATCTGATTAACAACCTTTTACTGGAGAGGAAAAGATGAAACTGATATGGAAAGTAGTATTAAATGTGTTATTTGTAGATAAAGTTATAATTAGCTTCGAAAAACTGGTATTCATTTCGGTCCAATACATAAAGGAAGAAGTTTGGAACATTTATATGGATTACTCAAAATGTAATTTTTTTTTTTTTTTTTTTAATTTTGAGACTGAAAAACAAAACAAGCTATCCAATTGCATATATGGAATGAGTAATGATGAGAAATGTAGCTTATTGTCAATATTAGAACTTATTGCGGCGTTTTACTTAAGGGACAGATAGAAAGATTTCCCTTCCCGCTCCTTTCCCATGCAGGATATAAAAAGTTCATTTACGTATTTTTATTTTGTAGTTTTAATATATAAGGAAAGTTAAAGCCATAGTTACATGTGTGATTTTTAATTACTGTTGGAATAAATAATCCAATTTGAATATTTAACTTTTAAGACTGATAGTATAATTTATAACTGATAAATTTAATTAAAACACTAGTTTAAAAATTAATTTATTGTTTATGCAGATGCAGACTATTTCTTAAATTTAAAAGGAACTTCAACCCTTCTTTTTTTTATCTTACTATGTTCTATGTATTTTTGATAAAGCATTCGATATTATATTTAATATAAAATACAATGACTGATTTAAATTTTAAAAGCCATTTTGTTTCGACAATAGTTCAACATCTTTAATAAAATATCCTGGATATAATTCAAATATTTAAATGTTTTAAAAAAATAACTTTTTTTACATCTACTTTCCCAAAAATTCTTCAAGAAATAGTGCTGTTTTCCAAAATGTGACGCTAAATATACTTTCGAAAATATACTTTATTTTTTATATAATAAAACGTTGATAATAAAAGCATTTTATTCGTTTAAAAGAAACCAAGATCTATTTAAATAAAAGATATCCAAATAAAAAGTTGAATATGTGTTTAATTATAATAGCAATATATCTTAGACGTCATTATTACTCCTATTCTCCCCCATCACTCAGTCTTCCATCCACCACCTTTATTTATTTATCTACAGAGAAAGTGTCCTAAAAAGGTAGGAAGATTTAGATATAAAAATGTTTTGTGTCTTTCTTAACAAATTCGTGAATGGCTTTTTAAAGAGCATGGTCTTTATTATCTATAATTTAAAAAGATCATGCAAAATGCTTAAAATTAACCATGTAAATTGCTATAATCTTAATGTTGAACTATCATTTGTTACGGCAAAGAGGACAGTTGAGATTTTTGAATAAAAAGAATATATTAGCTTAAGAAGTATTATTGTCTATATTAGCCAAAATTTTCTCCCTCTTTTTTATTTAAGTTTCTTAAAAAATAATTATAATCTTTTTAAAAGAAAAAGGTTTTATGATAAAAGAAAGAGATATTTTGTACCAATAATTTTGAATAAAAATATGGAAATCGGGATTGGAAGTTTTGCTTAAATTTATTTTCGTCTTCAATTTATACAAATACTGATTACGGTGGCATTAAGTATCAAAATATTTTAGCATACAAAATTGTACTTACTGAGTCACGTCTGTTTAAGTAAAAAATTCAAAATATTAAATAGTTTCAATAACTTTTTATATTGTTAATGTTATCAAGTAAAATATTTAATGCGATATTTTTCGGAATTTTTTCGTGCTCATAAACTTGAGCTATATCACATATACATTTTATTAAACGTTTGTCAATTATTGAATCGTTGAATATAATTTTAAATTTCAAATCAGGAATATCTTTTTTCAGAAAATAGTAGATAATAATAGTTTGATGCGTAGTAAAATAACATTTAACAAATTACCAAATTTTAATTAATGCTATGAAGAAATTCACTCTGATATAATATACTATTTTATAAAAACAAATTATGAAAAGTTTTTCGAAGTGATGCTGAATATAAGTTTCAAATTTAAATTAAATCTTTCAAAATCTTTTTTACAATGAAACAAGTCTTTATTAGTGCAGTTTTAAAATAAATATTTTTTTCTCCCGAATCGTAATCAAATCAATTTTTTATTAGTTATAAAAATAAAGATTTTAAACTCATTCCATATTAACATTATATAATCAATTTAATTTTAAAAAATAATTTTATTTGTTTTATTTTTAGAAATTTTAATCGTATCTGAAACATTAAATTGTAATGGCAATATAAATTCCATAAAAAAACTTTAATTTTACTCTAATAATAACTCCACATTGATTTTATATTTATAATTTAAAGTTTTAATTGCCGTACAAATTCGTGACTTTAAATTAGCGATATTTCTTCAATTATTATCAAATAAAATATTATTTATTCATCAATTTTTTTAAAAGAGATATTTAATCACAGCCCATTCAGAATTCAATCCTTGTTTTAATAAGTATTTGTTAATGAATTCTATCAAACTGTTGATATATACTAACATATGTAAAAATTAACTTTTTATAACCACGTGAAAAAAAGGAAACTTTCTTTAATAAAAAATTATAGTGAACGTAACACTTTAACGCGAAGCTTGCCGTACAGTAAACTGTTTTATCTCACTAGTATGATAATGTACTTTACCCTACGACTCCTACCAAAAGTATAAATTAAAAATACTTTTTACCCGTGGTTATAAGAAATATTGTATTCAACTAGTTTCAAAATTATTTTTTCAAACTTGTCAAATTAAAATTTTAAGCAGTTGGAAAAGCATTACTTTTGCAACTAATTGCATAGATAACTATTTTAGATAGTTATTGTTATAATTTTTAGTTAAAATATTAATTAAAGTCATATTAATAAACATTTTCTAAGGCTTTTTTCTGATTTTTTAATTTTTTTATTTTTTATTTATTGAAATGATGCACTTGTTGATTTCTCACATGTTAATTAAAATCTTATAGATATATATGTAAAAGGAAAGAAAGTTTTGAATACCCAAAAAATTATTTCTGTTGGGATTTTCCCGATACCATGCTTCAAATATTTGCCTGGCTTTAAATATTATTTCACTATAACCTCTAAAAAGATATGTCCGTGTTAGATTTGTGAGCAAATCAAATGAGCAATATACATTAATGTAGAATATAACGCTGAAAATTGTATTTTCATTCATATATTTAATTTGTAAGTAAAATAAGAAAATAAATTTCATTTTAAATTTTTTTATGATGTAAATTTAATAACAATTTGAAACGTTTAATTAAAAAAAAAAAATTAAAAGACATTTGTGTAGAGATCTTTTACAACACTTTAAGATAAAAAACACTTTGTCTGACAAACTTTAAAGCACTTAAAAGACAAAAAACTTCTTTCAGATAAATTATATCTTCATACCTATTTGAACAGCGAGCCTAGACAAGAGTCTAAAACAGTTTTAATAATAGAAATTTTATTCTTCCTTAAAATACCACCCCATAACCGTATCAAATAAATAAAATTAGCAAATAGTGAAAAGAACTTTTAAATTTCATTTAGAATGCCATGAAATAATGTTCATACGTTAATAAATTTCAGTGCATCTAGAAGAGAGACTTTAAAATAAAAATGCAGGAGGTGTGCAAACGTTTGTTAAATATTTTCATAAAGATTTCGAAACAAGCTTATTAGGATAATTTTCGCTGCATTTATGTAAAGTCAAAACTATAGGAAAACATTTTATTGTTTTTTGTTTTTTTTATAAGTTTCCGTGAAGCAGGTAAACAAACTATCACAATTAAATTAATTATTTAAAATATTTTTCATAATTAAGATGGTTTGCTAGTAGCGATAGTATGACTGCTCATTAAAAACAAGTGAATTCATTCGAAAAAGCAAATTCAAACTTATCAATATAATTTCCTTTATGCTCGGCTTATTTTACGCACATCCTATTCAATTATTCTTTATCTACAACTCTAAATAATATGTAAATATATACTAATTCATCTTCATTAATTACATAACTCGTAATGACTCATACTCTGCAAAGCGTACTCCAATCTAAATATTTTGTATTCCACTTTTCTCTACAAAACCTCACTATTTTCCCTCTAAACACAACACAACTCAAAAAAACCCTTTTCAAAGTCAAAAATAACAAATATTTCGCCATCGTCTCACAACAAACAACACCCCACTCCTCCTAAAAAAAAAAAAAAAAAAAAAAAAAAAAATATATCACCTCACTCTCAAACCCACCTACAAACCAAAAAATCGTGTTCTAATACCTAACAAACCATCCTCACAAAGAAACACAGAAAAATCTCCCGACATCCTGTTAGCATTCTTCAAACGATTTCCATCATAAAAACCCCCTCTTTTAACCCCTCCTGCTGAGTGGGGAAGTAGGCGGACATCCCTTTCTAAATCCGACCCCCATTACAAGTCCTGACACAAAGCTATGATGACGTTTTCTAAACGAAATAGACCCATAAATTGGAAAGTATATTGCGGCCTTTTCATGTGTATTGAAGGGGCAGGAGGTCTTATTCAACTCTCTATTAGTTCTCTCACCTATGGTGTTAGTTGGTGGTTGCGTATGCCACAGATGCGTTAGAACGTCTGTTACTGCACTAGAAATGTACTTAGGGATTTTGTATATAGAGATGGCAAAGGACTGTATCTATATAATTTTTCAGAGATAATTACTTTGAAAGGGATCGTCAGTCTATCTCTGCTCCATTGATCTAGTGCTTCATTTTTTTACCACAATTTCTGCTGAAGTAAAATTAAAAAATATATTTATAAATTTTATACCAGGTATAATAAAAGTAAAAAAATATAATTATGAAAATTTTAAGTACAAAATTACTATGTGTCTTTTTTACTACACATTAAAAGAGTTTTATAAGCTATCTTATCAAAACTTCAAAACTAAAAAAAAGAAAAAATTATAATAATAATAATAATAATAATAATAATCAATTATTAAAAAACCTAGTTAGTTTTCCCATCAAATTTTGTTAAGGATTTTTAGTGAGCCTAAACTTTGGCGGATATTACATACAAAAAAATTAAATATTATATCTATAGAGAAACAACAGGCTAACATTTTAGAATTGAGCCACAATCCCAAATAGAATATGATTTTATATTATACCTTGTATTATAATTTCAGCGATGAGTGAGAATGTCTTCAGATTATTGGAGTAAAAAAAACATGGAGGATCATAGAATGAATGAAAAATTTCGGAATAAAAAACACATGGCACTCATTTGTTTTCCTTGATAATCTCTGGATAGAAATGAACCAAGAATTTCTCTATAAAATTCTAAGAATTTGTAATAGGTACTTATGCCAAAAAAATATTTTCTACCCAAAACCATTTTAAACTCTGTTTTACTAAATGAGTTAACTTTTCTCACAAGATTTTAACATTTTTTTAAAAGCAAGTATCGAAAAGCACAATTATGCCAAATACCGACTGCATAAAGCCTCTCCTAAAATAAAATACTTTTTTTTTATTTTTTTATTATTATTATAAAATATTGACAAAATTTTACATTTTAAACTTGAAGTTGAAAAATGGGCAAAGCAACCTCAGTTGACAGTATAATAAATTGCTTGAAAAAGCTCTTAAATACTTTATAATAATCATTTCACATTTTATTTCCCTATTTCTAAAACTATTTAAGTTATCTTTTTCATGCCCATTTAGAAAAATAAATTTTTATTACATAGACAACTATATTCCATGACACAAAATAAACTACGACAAAAACAATAATTCACTTAATCTCAGCAACACAGTTTGTATTACAAATTTATAAAAAAAAAAAAAAAATCATCTAAACCATAACCAATAGCTTCCGAAGCAAATTCCTTATTTAAGTGAAATCACAGCCCAAATAGGGGGGGGGGGGGGGGGAATACAATCCCCTTAATTCCTAACACCTTTCCCCGTGTTAGCGGGGAGGGGGATAAAAATGAATATAACAGGAAAGGAAAATTTGATTTTGAATCGCGTAACGTAACAAGAGGTTTTGTTATTACCGCGCGCCAGGCTGGCTATTAAATTCTGATTTATGCCAGTCAGTTTTTTTTATTCGAAGTGTGTATAATAATAATAATAATGGACAATGAAAGAATTGCCTTTCCCTCCATCGGGAAGTGGATATTGGTATTTTAACAACTTCAAAAGATGCTACTGTTACATTCACTTGCAAATTAAGTTACGAATCACGCTGATTTTGCAATGAGGGTTTCTTTTTTTATTATGGAAGAGGTATTTTACCGTGTAATGAGATGAAACGTTGAATGCGCACAAGGGGGTGGTGGGTTATTTTAAAGCGAATTGTTATTTAGGATTTGGCAGTTATCTTTTGTAAAAGTATAGATGATAAGTTATGGCGAAGAATGTGTTATCCTCAATTTGTGTATTTTTTAGTGATGGATTTTGATAGAATTTTATTTTGTTCCGTGTTATTTATTTATTAACTGTATTGCTCAATATGTGTTATTTTTGGAAAGTAGTCTAGCTTGAAGAGTTTAAATGTGTCTTTAGTTACATGTATACTTTATGGAGAAATGAATACTATCAGCAAAATAGAAAGATCGCGACATCAAGGGAAATACATCAATTGATAAATGTTCTTCTATGAAGTAATTATCGGCAATTTAATTTTTTTTTTTGTTAACTATAAATATATTTCAGTTAAAAATACAAGATAATTATCACATGTATATTTAATTCTTTTAGTACAAACAAATCAAAAGTTTTGAAATTATACACCTTACAATTATACAGTCAAACCCCTTTAACTCGAAATCAATGGGGCCGCCAAAATTTTCCACGTTAACGGAATTTCGTGTTAACAGTCTAAGAATTTTTTCATCTAATTAATGCAAATTTAAAGCTACTAGCTATGTATTTAATAGTGCTGTCTTTTAGAATATTTACATTGCAAGTCTTATATTTAGTATAATAGTTTAAAAAGATATTCATTAGGAACAAAAAAAAAACGTAAATGTATTTATAAGTAACTTATTATTTATTTGATTTATTAAGAAGTCTGTTATTGATTTTTGCTTTAAGTTTTTTATAAAACCTTTTTTTAAATGTGCTTACCTCTTCAAAATTATTTAAAGCACATGAGACATTATCCTGCTGCATTAGGAAACGTTACAATGTTTCATCTAAAAAAAAGTAGTTTAAAGAGCAATTTATTTATTTATTTATTTATTTATTTATTTATTTATTTATTTATTTATTTATTTATTTATTTATTTATTTATTTATTTATTTATTTATTTATTTATTTATTTATTTATTTATTTATTTATTTATTTATTTATTTATTTATTTATTTATTTATTTATTTATCTTGTATGTGCCTTAAACGAGATTTCACTGTGTGAGATTTCTTGTTAAACGAATAAATTAGGTTTAAGTTAAGATTCATTGTACGGAGAACTGCTTTTACTTCGCATTAAATGGGAATTCGTGTTAAGCGATTTCGCGTTAACGGAGTTCGACTGTATTTAGAAATCTGTGTTACAAAATAATACCTTTTTATGTCAAAATTTATATTTATTTTTACTTCAATCAGAAAATAATGTTATAAAACTTTTCCAGGAACGA
Source organism: Linyphia triangularis (assembly GCA_963978545.1). Classification (NCBI taxonomy): domain Eukaryota; kingdom Metazoa; phylum Arthropoda; class Arachnida; order Araneae; family Linyphiidae; genus Linyphia; species Linyphia triangularis. Next base: position 50,216,685 of record OZ021729.1, on the reverse strand, counting down.
TTATCGAGTATGCATAAATGAAACTTTTACTATTTTTTTCTAGATAAATAAAGATTATTCCTGAAAAAATATTTAAAAAAAAAAAAAAAAAAAAAAAAACTTACAAAGTTAACAGAAATCTTATGAATTTCTAATGTTTAAGAGAAAATCTAATTTTAGAAAATTTAAATGAACACTGATATTTAATGGGTATTGTACAACCAATTTGATTACCATTACTTTTAACTGCAATGACAGTCAAATAGGTTATACTACACCCATTAGAAACCTATACGTCATACCCATTAAATACGATAGTTTATGGTGTAGTTAATTATTATTTTTTATTAATTAACATTGCAAATCCTTAAGGGCACAAAGTAGTTTATACATTCTAATTAAAACTTCTTAAAAAAAAACTCAGAAAAACAACATACATATTGAAAACCTTTAAATGTGGTCTTCGCAGACGATAAACATAATGAATTGAATTTAAAAACACGTGTTTCTATTAAGGAAAGTTATTATATTTTACCCACATCTCATAAATGAAATTGTGTATTTGTATTCTAAGCTGCTCTTTTTCAAGAAATATTGTTTTAACAGGCCTTAATACACGCAAGGATATACAGGAGTTCTGGGAAAATACTGTAAAATACTGAAATCAAATTTATAATCTATTTAAATTGACGAAAAGAATAGGCTATTAAATCCTCCTGGATTTTCCATCCCTTACTCTTAAAGCATAAATCAATATTCTTGTGAATAACTCAGAAACAGTTCACACGGTTGGTGAAAAATGTAGGCCAAAACCCTGATGGGGTGCACACTGTACGATTTCTTCAACCCAGGGTGCCACCTTGCATCAACAATTCTTTCTTGCGATGTAAACATCTTTCCTACACATCAGTACAACATTTTAGGTCACTTTGGTTCTTGGTGAAAAGCTATAGATCTAAGTAGGCGTCGGGACTTTTTGTGAATAGGCTAACAAAAGAAGATTATTCAAAAACACTTATTTTTCAAATCCTCGCATTTGAGACATCACAAGTGCTTTATTTTATTTCAGTCTAATGAAATATTTTCTACGTATATATAAAAATGTGAGTATTTTTTATACAAATCTACAGTTTTATTCCGTGATGAAATTTTGAAAACTTGACCTTCGAAAAAAGAAAAGGTTTATTGTCTGTATGAGATTTCGAAAAACTAACCTCACGACCCTTTCTCAGCCCTAAAGAGGTGTATATCCTTAATTGAGATTTACTGACACTGTTTCAACCGGGTAAGGTGTGTGTGTGTGTGTGTGTGTGTGTGTGTGTGTGTGTGTGTGTGTGTGTGTGTGTGTGTGTGTGTGTGTGTGTGTGTGTGTGTGTGTGTGTGTGTGTGTGTGTGTGTGTGTGTGTGTGTGTGTGTGTGTGTGTGTGTGTGTGTGTGTGTGTGTGTGTGTGTGTGTGTGTGTGTGTGTGTGTGTGTGTGTGTGTGTGTGTTTAAAGAAGGGGGGGATTGTTTTTAGTTTTAGTTCGTTGATTATTTTTGTTATTGATTTTCTTTGGTGTTTTTCTTTTCTTCTGTCCTATCTTTATCCTTTCTGTGTTCCGTAACAAAATATAATAATCGGTATATTTTCTAAATATCTTCAATGTCTGTCCAAAACCTCAATAGTTTAAGGACGCTGGAAGTCTTTCAACGATTTAAATAAAATTTGGCACACCGATAGTATTAATACCCCAAAATCTATAAATAAGACTAAAAAAATTAAATTAAAAAAAAAAAAAAAATTGTAATTAATTACAAACTTCTGTTTTTTTTCTTAACTAACATGGCGTTTGGTATAAAAAAATTTTTACTGATAAGATGACTTAAAAATTATGTTAATTATAAATATGAAACATGTGTGTATTTTTATTAAAAATATAGAAAAAATCTAAATTTTTGATGGAAAATATCTGCTCTCCTCTCCCCCCCCCCATTCTCCTCCCCCACTATCAGTTATAAATTAAGACACTTGTAGTATAGAAAAACTTTAAAATATTAGATACTTAGAAGATTAAAGGTAGTTTGGAGGTTAATTATTTAGTTCATTATAATAGCCAAATTCACCGTTTTAGCCCTGAGGTTATTTATAAAAATATTCCCAGTGATAATTATACAAAAAAAAAAAAACTTCTCCCTTTAAAAGATTATTTCCCAATATATGTCTCAAATAATATTTTAAGTTTGAAAAAAATAGATGTGAAACTTAATAGAAAGTAGAAAATTTGTAAGATATATCACTAATCAAATAAATATTTAAGAAATAAATTTAACAAGTTAATATTCGACCTGATTATAAAACATTATTTTAAAAAAAAAAAAAAATGAGCACTATAATAACCACCAACTAGTAGACATAATGCCTTAGTTGGTAATATGTTGGTTTGGCATAACAGCAGAGAATATTCGAATACCTACATGTTCACTCAGAATAAAAGCCAACTTGTTTATTTTGTTGCCCATCATTTGACTGGGTGCTCAAAACACATGTTGTGGAAGTGCTCACACTCACAGTGTTCGTATGAAGAGCACTCGATGTAAAACTATTCATGCAAGTCATTATTTTTCTTTTTCACAATCTTTATTTATTGAATTATGATTTTAGGTTCAGGCTTTGAAAAAAGAGAGTGTTTCAGTTAATACAACTTTTTCTGTTTATCCCCTTATCTTGTTGGTTGGCTGGTATTTAAATATTTCTAAGTAAGGCCTACTCTCCAAAGATTTTAAGAATGTTTCCAATTTTTCCTCTTATTTAGGAATAAAACCACATTGAATTTATGTATACATTTTGTAATCAGCTTTTTTTCCCCTTTTTTTACGAGTCTTGCTCTGAGTTTTATTGCTGAGAGGCCTTTAACAATGCCATTTAATGACAGACTAGATTCCAGTTAAATTGAATTTTAAACGTTTCCAACTTTTACACAAACAATTTCATTAACCAACAGAAAACTGAACGTACTTTAACAATAAATGTAATTGCAGGTATTATATGTATCGATAATTGGATTAACTTAAGCAATCTCATAATTTTCAGCCAGTAAACTGAAATCTTCCACGTTAGAAACACCAGGTAGCAGACTTCTGTACAAAGCGGAGTGATCTTGCAGTCATTAAGATGTACGGCTTTGTTCATATTATATTGACAACCATATGTTTAATAGATACTAATCATTATATGAGACACATTTCTTCTGTTGAATTATTATCAACTTTGAAAATTGACCCATTTAGCTACTAGCACTGCCATGCAGTAAAAAATTTATGCAAAGACCCCCCCCCCCCTCCCCAGCAGAAGTTAATATTCCTAAACAAACTACAAATACTGCAGATACGTGCTATATATTATCACATGTAGAGATCTCATTCTGGACGAGTTCCAAACCAAAATTTTACAATACGGAGATATTGAGTGCACTGGGTTAGATCACAGACAACGCGTGCTTTATTTCACTTCAAACTATCCCTCTCAATTCCCCCCCCCCCCCGCTCCCCTTTCTCCAAACATTTGTACTAAACACACTCCCACTGAAATCGAAAGCTCCCGGCGACACTCCCATCGCACGTAATACCCGACAATTGTCGCAACAAATCAAAGAAACCACTATAAAAACTTTACCAAATCCACAATTCATTCCAATTCAGTTCGAAAAAGTAGCATATTCTACTTCCGAACAGCGGGGGAAAGTTTTGCTTTTACCATTTTTTATACTCCTTAACTCGCAAAAAAATCCCAATTCGGATTAAGAGGGGCGTCTCCCCCCACTAGCAGCACGTACAAGGACCCTCAACTTCTTTTAAGGGTCACCCATCCGTTTCTATCAGCTGCTCTCTCTCCCCCCCCCCCCCTACTGTATCCTAACCCCCATTTTACCACTACTGAATCTCTGTTCGTCCGAGCGATACGCTTGCAGCACGAGCCAATTTGGAAGGCGATTCTTGACTACCCGTTTTCACGTGTCATTGAAGTTGCGTACCGCAAAGCATACTGCGCCTTGATAGCGTACAATGAGGGGGGAGGTGGGGAGTTAGTTTGGCCTACCCAACAACGCTTGTAGTGTATAATTGTCGAGCACAATCGCCAAGTGGTCTGTGTGTTTTTAGTTCGTTTTGTTTCGTAAGTGGGTAGTATTGCTGTTATCGAAGAGGGGGTAGTTGGCTTAGTGGGTATGGGTACGGCGTGGGAAAAGTATGCTTTAAAAATTCCGAGGTATGTTTGAGTGGAGTGGTGTTTGAAGCATGTATTTGATGTACATATGTCCTTTTGGTTTTTAAATACTCTTCAATTACAATAGTTATGAAAGGATGGAAAGGATTATCGAAAAATGTAAGTGCTTTGTATCAGGGATGTTTTCTTCTTCATGAAATCGTGGGAATTTACCATCGCTATTCAAAATATGTATATTGAAAACCCCGCTATTGAAAACCCAGAGTACAATGGATTTTAAAACTTTTAAACGGAGTCAATTATAGTTAAAGTTAAAATAACAAGAAAAACAATATTTTCAGTTTGAATACAGCTTACTTTCTAAAATTAGCACTGTGTGTAAAAAAACTAAACAATATTGATGAAGCATTTTTGATGTAAATCTAAATCTAATATAAAGATAATTGGTTAGCATACCTTTAATCTGGGATATGTTGGCCCACTTAATCGCAATAATTTTCTGAAAGAAGAAAAGCAAAGTTCTTAGATACTAATATTTCGCACAATAAAACAAGATTAAAGTAGATGCTTAAATTGTGCATCATGTTTACTTGTTTATAAATATGTCACGCTAAAGCAAATGGGTGTATTTAAAAAATAGTCAGAATAATTCTTATATGAAGTGTTACGATATTGTTTCAAAATGTTACGTCTTTCTATGTTAACCTACTGGATCTTCCTACTTTTTATTCAGTAGGCTGAAATGTAGCATTTTGCTATAGTCCCCATTTAAACACTTACCATAAAACAATCCTACAATCATTTCACAATATCATCGATTAGAAACAAAATCTTTGAAAATAAAATTGCTATCTTGTCGTTACTTTTTAAAGCACATCACAAGAATCATGGAGTTTTTGATAATTTTGAACAGAATTTCAATTCTGTAAAAAGAATACTTACAGTAAAATTGCAACATTTATATATGCATAGATATCGTTTTAATATTTTGCATTTCAAAACGAAAAACTTAATTTACTCTTCTTTTGAAAAAGATTATTGAACATTTCTAAATGCTTCTGGGTAATTTTTAATCGAAAACTTAACAAATAGTGTTCTGAGTAATTCTAAATGATCACATTCATTACTTCATTACATCTTCATATAACTTAGCTGTCCTGATAAAATTAAAAAATCATATTTCATTGCTTTTCAATTTTGTTATATTTTTATTGGGGTTTAAAGTTTAAAGGATAATGGGTACTTGATACAATTAAAAATTTGGACAGTTCAAGAAACAAAATATACATTACACTTAATCGATTACTATTTTTACTTATTTTATTAAGAATTGAAAAAGCATGGTTGCATAATTTTCTGTCAACCTATAAAATTGGGAAAAGATGGCGGTATTGCCTTGTAAAGTTAGATAAAGAAGATTTTGCTGTGATCTAATTACAATGATTGGATGTTTCAAAATTAAACACTTGACGAACAACTTTCTGTTCCTTATTGACTGGGATTTAAAAAAAAAAGAATGCTCTCCAAATGGATGTATTTAAAAACAAACTAGTGGTGTAGATTATCGCACAACTTTCAATGACTCTATAATACTGGTCACTGCTTTGAAATTTGAAAGGCAATGACGTAATTTAATGTTTGCATTTTCATATTTTCATTTAAAAAAAAACTTACCAATATGGTGAGTTTTAAATAATACTATTCATAATAAATACAAATACATTTAATACAAATAATACACATTTTTTAAATAAAGATATGCGTAACTATCTTCAAAAGATATAGATAAAACTCTTAATTAACTAATATTGGTGAGTTGTTTTTTTTTTTTTTTTTTTTTTTTTTTTAAAGACAAATTTTGCCAAATCGGACAGCTCACTAGCATTTTTAACTCTAAAAATAGTTGTCAAATTATAGTTTTTGTTCAAAATTGCCTAGAACAGAGTCAAAAAGAAATTCATAGACTTCGTATAAAATTATTATTTTAACGAAAAAAAAATTATATTTGGTTAAATACAAGTCCATCTTTTCTTTTTAACGTTTTCGCTCATTTTCATTGTTGGATTAAAAAGTTAATTAACGCTGAAAGACTATTTTCATCGCTAAAAACTTTCGCTTTTCAACATTTTATTCCTTTAACTCTTTGTACGGAATTGGCGATATGGAGGACACTTGGTAAGAATTATCAGAACGTTTGGTCAAAATAATTAAATTCGTTATTGGATAGTTTCTAGAAAACCTAAACTTTTCACTAATGAGTACATTCTGCGCAAACCCGATTTTGACCAAATACTAGTTGTCACGTTACATGGGCACTATTGACTAGTGTAACATATTTAAATATCTTATTATGTTTCTTTCTGAAGATATATTGTTTATATACATACAGACATAGACCATTACCGAAAAAAAAAATTGTGTTTTGACTAATTACCTTTCAAAACGTGGAGATTACCAAAACGACTCTATTTCATGAGTCCAATCCAATACATTCATTACCCTACATTGCATGTCAAGCAATTGAAATATAAAGTTTATGTTTCCGAAGATTGTGTTTTCATGGAATAACATTTAACAGAGCACACATAAGGGGGAGAGGATTCAATTTAACTTAATAGAAAATATGTTTTGATACATTACAATTTTAAACTATACACGATTCTATTTTAGTTTTCACTTCATTAAACTTATTGAAGAATACCACTATAAAATCATATGGCAGAAAATGTCAAAATATAGTTTTTCTATTCACTAAATCCAAAATCCTGTTGTCAAATAAATTAATAAGATTTTTACACCTACCTTCTAACCTAACAATGTTTAAACTTTGAACACCATTTTTATTTTGAATAGAAATGTAATTCAACGATTCCGAGAACCAGCGTTTATTTGGGTAATTTAAATCAACACTACTATGGGGGGAGGGGGGCTATGATTACCAAAATATAACCCGATTGTTTGATGATGATTTTTTTTTTTTTTTTTTTTTTTTTTATTAATTACAAATAATAACTGTTTATTCTCAAGATATTCTATCATCGGAAAGATAATATAAAATGTGATTCACAAATGGAAAACTTAATGGAGATTTTCAAAAAAGGAGTTAAGAAATCGGCTATTTATTTCTATTTTTGAAAATTAGTTTTTCTGATGCTCACTCGTAGCAAAAAAGTGCCTTAATTACTTATCTTTACTCATAAAAAAACTTTTAAATGACAAATTATTCTATGCAACTGTAAGAAACTCCAACTTGATTTACTGTGATTTTAAAATTAAAATTTGTTAATGAGTAAAGGCTACAAGAGAACTATAATGTATCGTAACATAATAACAACCAACAATATCTACAACTACGCTTCTTAATTTGTTTACTCTGTCAATACGCACCGACACATGAACTAGCACCTCTCCCTCTCCATATCAAAATTTTAAAAAATCAGTGCTATAGGTCTGTTAATTACACTTTTTTATACCAAATATTATACACCAAATACCAAATTTTTATACACCAAAATAATTCAAACGGATTAGGACATCTTAAATGACTTATGAAAGTCAATATTTTATATGATTCAACAATGTTTAAAGAGAATTCAGTGAGAGAAAAAAAGAAGGAAAAAAAAAATATTCAATGAATAGAAGAAAATGTAAGTCTATCTTTTCTACTTAACTCTAAAACGTAAATGTATCATTTATAGTAGTTTAGAAAAAATGAAGTATCTTCATAATTAGGGGATATGAGAAAATAAGTCACAGTTGCTATATTGAACAAAATTGTCCGTTTATCAACTACAAATAAATGTCATTTAGTATAAACATATCCACCACCACATATTCTATTGAATTGATTCTTAACATCATAAAAAAATATGTCCACTAATTTTGTCAATTCCTTTTTTTCCTAGGATACGACTCGAAAGACGACCCTCGCTCTGGTCTCGTCACGCCTCCCCAGCACGCCCCGCACCACCCCACTTTCTACGGCGAACAACGCAGTCCAGGCGGATACAGCGACGGTCGGAGCCCGCAGCCCTCCCAGCCGCACAAGGACGGCGGCGGTGCGGGAGGAAAAGCGAAGAAGCCGCGTCGACGCCGCACTGCCTTCACACAAGCACAGTTGGCCTTCTTGGAAAGGAAGTTCCGGTGCCAGAAGTACTTGTCCGTTGCCGACAGGGGAAGCGTAGCCGAAGCACTTAGTCTCACAGAAACTCAAGTCAAGACATGGTATCAGAATAGAAGGTAACGTGTGTTTTTTTTAAAAAAAACGCACAATTTTGCCTTTTGTTGCATTTACTACACTGTTACAAATTTTGTTCCACCTTGCATCAAAATTGATTCCCATGTAGTTGCAACCAACATTTGATGCTTAGTTTTAAGGTTAAATAGGGCTTACAGTCCGAGTTAGCATCATTAAATCCGACCGATCGAGAACCGATTTTTGTTGCAAGGTGGATGCAAATTTTTAACAGTGTAGTAATAAAAAAAAGCATTTAAACATTTTCAAATTATGCTTTTATCGTCATAAAATTCTAAACTGCATTGAATCGGTTTGAGTTACAAGAATTAAGATATTTATTATAAGGATTAGTCAGAAGGAATAGATTTTGCAAACTATTAGCATGAAATTTTACCAAGTGTTTGTGTTTGGTATGTGGTAATACCTTTCAGATGTTGTGAAAAATTATCGAACCGATCTAAGCTAATTTACATTTATGGAATTTTATTTTACAACAATGTGTAATGGAGAAGAGTTTTAAAATGTTTTTAATTGTGTTTAAAATTAATTAACAGGGTGTCCAATGGTAATACCAATTAAATGTTTATTGCTATTTCTCTCGTACTTTTACATTGATACAAGTGAAAATTATTCAACACTGAATTTTAAAAATAGATGATTCTAGAAAAAGTGGAAAATTACTATTAGGAAAAAGAGAAATGCCTTACGGCTTTGATTGAGAGAATATGCATTTTATTTATTAAAATTGATTGTTGTCAAGTAATTTCTTAACCAACAATAAAAGTATTAAGAGTTTTTACAACTAGTGATTTCAGGAGCATTTTCAAAATAACAAAATACTTTAAACTTAGCATATTGGTCACAGCTTTCAAGAGATTGATCTTTTAAGAAAAATACATATTTATAAGTTCGCATAATTTGTTATTCTGGAGAAATCTTTTTTTTTTAACTAATTGAAAAACGTTTGGTCGTCTTTTATTTAAAATTTAATGAAAAGATTGCATATTTATTTAATTACATATTAAAGCAAAATTTTCGAGGCACTTGTATACAGTTGTCTGAAATAATTAAAATTTTAATTTAAAATACTTTATTAATAGCATGGTTGTATAATAATGCAAGCAACTGAATCAATCAGTTTATGTCTGAAAAACTCCTCTTGTAATATATTATATTTCAATAAAATTGTCTTAAGGGTGTCTGGCACCTCCGTCGAATTCTATGTTAAATTCTACAAGTTTAGGTACACTTTTCTCTGGAACCAAATGTCCGATATGTAAGAAATTTTTGCCAGATATTATTTAAATATTCAACAATACTTTAACACGAGGTGTTTTTTTTCCCCCCAACAATTGAAATAAATATGACTTTTTTCAAATGTATCCAAAACAGTTCACAAATTTTCGACTTAAAATACTTCTATTACAAAAATAAACAATATTTTTCTTATTCATTCTGTTAAAATACTTAGATGTACCTTAAATGTTTGCCTTAAAAAATCAGAATTTTATCTTTAGAAGTTTTGGAGAAAAATTTACCTAAAGATGAAAAAAATGCATTTTGAGAAAATGTGATTTAAAGTTAAGTTAGTAAGCGGGTAAGTGAGTAGTACGTTTACTTAAAAAAAATTATTCAACATACTTCTAAATAAGATATTGTAACAAATAAGGTATCATTTTGAAGAGCAGAATTTAAATTTTAATAAACAATTATAAATTCAAAATTGATATCTTGAAAAATTTTAAGGTGCCAGACCTAATAATAATAATAATAATAGTAATTAAAAAAGCAGCATTTTCTATTATTCTAGCAGTAGCTTCCTTCGTGTTCCCACGTCAACAAAAGTTTAAAATCTTTTCTACGTTATATATTTATTCTTTTCCATTAAAAAATTTTTTTTAGCTTGTAATATTAATAATATAAATTTGATATCATAAACAAAATGCCATTGTAACAGACTATCTTTAATTTAATTAGTTGGTATTAAGCGTATAATCTAAACATAAAAAATAAAATATTTCCATATTTTATCTATTGAATAATGTTTTTATTTCTTTTAATATTAAAGGTTGGGATTCCGTTAAAAAACAATTATGCACATATTTAGAATTAGAATAAATTATTTCCAAAAAGCGTTTTTTTTTTTTTTTTTTTTTTTTTTTAATTATTATTATTATTTATTTTTTGCTAAGCAGAATGGAATACGAACCTTCTATTACCTTAAAAAAAGAATTCAAATTTCCTGAACTGGAATGCATGTAAACTACTTTTAGGTATTATTGCTGGAAAATTAGACTGCTACAGTATTTTTTATTTTTTAAAAGCACTAAAAATTTTAATTTTTTTAACGGTCTATGATCTGACTGGTAATGGTTTATAAAAAGTGCAACTTGTGAATTGATCTTGGAGCTTATGCGAGACTGCATCACAATCATCTGCTGTAATCGCGAAAGAATAAGGTGTTAAAAAAAATTCCCCCTTGCACCCAAAAAATGGTTCCCATTTACCTGCAATCAACATTTGGTGCTTAGTTTTACGATTTAATGGTGCTTAAGGTCCGAGGTAGCTCCATTAAATCGTGAAACTAAGCACCAAATGTTTGTTTCAGCTAAATGGGAACCAATTTTCTGTGCTAGGTGGATCTAAATTTTTAACACTGTATTATGATTGGCTCGTGGAATGTGAAAATTTGAATTTGTTTTTAAAAAGTGTATTATTACTGATCACAAGCATGTTACAAATGTTTCCAAACCTTGAAGCACCACATAAAATAAAGTTTTGTCACATAAAGTTTGCATCCCTTAACACATTGAGATGTTACGTAGTAGTAGTTACCCCGTTATTATGATGTCATACAGGTTAACTCAATTGAAATTGCGAAATGTTGCAGGAAAAAAGTTCTCATAAAATATTCAAAACATTTAATTTCAAAAAGTTTTATAATCGACTGCGGATTACATAAATGGGCATTATGCACGACATTCTTTGAAGTGAGGTTTTTTCTTCATTTTTGGAAATTGAAGGTGAACTAAAATTAGTAAACATCAAAATGCCACGCTTTGTAGCTCGGTGAATGTCAAGACGATAATCCAATTTTACCTATGTGGCACTTGACACAAAATCAATTAACGTAACAGCCGACCGACATTACCATTAGTTTACCAACTTGATGATAATATTCTAGATATAAAGAGGACAGAGGAAGTTTTTTTTTTAAAAAGATTTACATAAAAAAGTCCATTTAAAAATCAATTAAAAAAAATTAAAAAAAATTTTTTAAAAAAAACTCGCATAAGGTAATTTGAAGGAATATGTATATTTATTTTTTAAATCCTTTACATTAACTTCGACTGTGTATGTGTATTTGTGCCTCCTGGGAAAATCCGCAGAGGTTTAATTAAAAGACTTGCTTGCTATAATCAAATCGATCTAAAACTCGACAGATAGATTCAATGTCGATGACAATACATTCTATCAAGTTTTGAAGGATGTCACTGTCATTAAAAATCAGCCTTATTCGTATACGTATAAACCAACTTGCCATCATTTAGTTGAACTTGAACTTTGAAACTTGGCTGGTACACTCGTTGTCGATGTCAATACTTTCTATCAAGTTTTAGAATGCTTAATTCAAACATCTTCAGTTTGGCGATATTTAATGACTGAAAACTTCCCCTATGGTCTTCCCCTAAGTTGATAAGGTAAAATCTTCTGAAAGTTAATTAACACACTTTCCTTCATCCAATCGAGCTGAAACTTGGTCAATATAGTCGTTGTAGAGAAAAGTATGCAATCAAGTTTTGGGAGCAAAAAAGAAATTAGTAAATAGTTCGGAATTGATTTTTTGTTCATAGTGGTCAAACACTATGAAAACTTGATCAAGAAATTGCAATTGCACTTAAAAATTGGCAATGCATGTAAAGAATTTAGTGCATTAGGGAAAAAGTTTGTTTTTATGGGTTTTACTATTAACATATTTATTGGGCGTATTTTATACTACTATAAAAAAGCAAAACAGTGAGTTTTTAATATAGAATGCTGTGAATAATTAATGAAAGACATTTTAATATAACATGCTTACAAATATCCAACAAATGAAAAATAAAAAAATGACATAAAATGCCATGTTCCCCCAATACTGGGGGAATATGGCCCCATGTAATGTTATACAGTTTTCACTTAAAAAAAAGTTTAATTTAACTAACTCCAAAAGTACTGTAGTTAACCAAACGAGTGGCACAAAAGCTTTGATAAGCATGATTGTAATGCCTTAAACTATTCACCGTGTGTTTTTTAAGCAATATTCTCAGAAACTTCTCGATGTGGAACAAATTTCAAGCAATCACTGCATGCAAGTCCCTCAATGAATCCAATCACGTCTTGAACCTATTGTCGGTAAAGTAACCATTGCATTTCACTCAATAATCGTCTTCATCTCTATCCACATGTGAGCTATTGTTAAATTCAGAGTAATCCTCATCTGATGACATTTCAAGCAAATTTGATATTTTGTTTTACTTTCCTACTCTTTTCTATTTCAAAACTCGACGACGTTACATTTCACTTCCCTTTTCTTTCTTTTCTTCTCTTCATTTCTATTATTCTTACTGGTGATGCTAACACTTTTGCATGTTGCTTTCGTTTGTTGGTTTGTATCCACATTCCACAACCAACCACAGATGGTACGGGAATTATGTTAGCAAATGTCTGTGGTAAACCTTCTCCCTGGGGAATTGAAGATATGAATGGATTAGTGTTGGATGGTTAGATTTATTTGCAAGTGCTGATGAGTTTGGATTGTTAACTGTAGGTACATCATCAATATTGGCGTCAGCATTTATGTAAGCGTATTATGGTATAGCACTGGGATTAAAGAGAATGATACCACAACTACGAAATACGGAAACTACATTCGCAATAGTTGCTGTTCTTTTCCAAGCTGTGCTAAGCAGTTCTGGGAACTGAAGTCCTCCAATTTTACATCCAGGGTTATTGGGCCTCTAGTTGCGGCATGCATGTGCCTAATATGCTTTAAGTGGCTTTAAAACATTTTTAAAAAATCGGAGTAATACGCCGTATGAGGTATATTTCCCCAAACATTCACGTCATATTCTCCAAAACAGCAGCTTATTTTAAAAAGTTTTGTAAATTGAGTGTAAGCATAGGGTCCTCTACATAGGCGATAAAGAGAGAATGGATAATGAGGTATATAACATGTTAATATAACATGCCCAAAAATAATTCATGTCCAAAAATAATTAACATGCAAAAATATATCTTGTGACAATATCGTTAAGACTTAAAAATAATTTTAGAGTAACAAATTTCATTACACACCTCTATTTGTTTGTATAAATACTGTATGACACGATATTACGGCGCAGTTTCTTTGAGAGATGTTTCTTTGCCAAATTGACATCAAATCCTATGGATGGCACTAACACCTGGAATTTGGATTTTGAGATAGAGCTAGTGTAACATATTCCCCTGCAAAGCATATCACCCTAACTTTCCTATCATAATCATAAATTTTGCCCAATATTTTTTTGTTTGGGTAAGTCATTTCACTCCCCTTATATATCAATAACATTTCATGATTAGTATTAAAAGACTCAAACTTTAATTATATTGAATAATCATAATAAGTAATCAAAAACTGGTTTGAAATTAATAAAAAAAAAATTGCACTTCCTAAAAAATTTTACACCAGTTATCCTACTACAGTGTTTCAAAAGTTTAAGTACAGATAAAATATAATAATAAAATTAAAAAGAAAACTGGCTTTACTATCTAATAAAATAGTTCATTTTACTAAACATGATAAAAATTAATATTGATCAAAAATTGCATATTTTATAAATTTCTCCGAAATTCAATGTTAAAAGTTTAAGCACTTTATGAAAATTAAAATACTTAATTTCTCAATTAAATTCATAGTTGCTTTAAATAGATAGAAAGCAAGATACTAATTTATAATCGTTTTTAAAATGAAAAAGTTTTTGTAGTTTGCAAAGGTTAAGGATTTGAGGATTTTATAGACAAATTGTAAATTTTAGACAAGTTGCTATTATTTTTTTTTTTTAAATAGATAAGTTCGTTTATCACACCAAGTAGGTGCTAAAGAAGGCATCTTTATAAAAAGAAACTATACGCTGACGTCCTACAGGCTTAAAATTGGATACAGATAATATTCTTAACTTAAAACGTTATTGGCATGATCTTAGAAAGAAAGAAAAGATAACTATTTACGTAGTAAAATAAGGTGGGAGCCATCTTGTAGTTTGGTAGACTCATTACAAAGCTCAGATCTTCTGTACCATTTTTGAAAATATGGGAAATCCCAAAACACACCAAGAGAAACTCGAGTATCATTAACTTCCATTGAAGAACTATGATTTACTTTACGCAGTTCACGTGCATCTAAAAAATGTTTGTCTCAAAAATAATATGCGTCATCCACTAGTCTGCTTTAAGTCCAAACCTAATGTTTTTGGTGTTTTAATCAGTCGCGTATTGGCCATAGTGTTGTCCGGTGCAATCACCGGACCGGTTAGTGTCAATAAAAAATAGGCCGGTCTGGAAAAGAAGTTTTATTTTTATTTTATTTTTTTATTTTTTCAATCTGAGTAGTTGTCCTCCTTAACTTTTTTTTAAAGTCCATTGCATCAATCCCTTCAGAACTATTATTTTAGTTTCAGAGATATAGTTTGCATTTGTGTATTAAAAAATTGCTTAAAATTTCACATTACTTTAAGTTATAGATTATGTTGTACTTGGAAAATAGATGCACTAAAATTTATGTTTTACAACTTTTAACTTCCAAAGTTAAATATAACCATTTCAGATGTTCTTTTCTTACAAACCTACTATTTATATACCTGGACATTCCTTATTTTGCATTATAGATTTCTTTTAGTTTTTGCAAAACCAAGTTCACTCAAAGAAGGTATAAGTAGTAGAGACAGAGGAAATTTTTATCTATTATTGAAATTAATAAATAACACTATTTAGTTGTTGGAATATTATTAAATATATATTTGAATAATAAAACATTCATTATCAAAAATATTTAATTATTAAAATAAATCATTTAATTATTGTAGTTATTTTATTATTAACAATAATTATCAAAATTTAATGAATGATTATATTGAAAAGTTGGGCCGACCTAAATAATATGCCGACCTAAAAATAATAAATAATAAAAATACTTTTGCTTCAGAAATGCTAAATCGAGGACTTGCGCGAAAAACCAAGTATCTTGCTAGATGCTCAGTCTACAAGGCCATAATCCTGAACTTTTAAACGAATTTGACGTCACAGCAAAAAACTATGAAATTTTGAGTTGTTCTGTTGATTTTGTTTTCACTTGTAAATGGTTCACTTTTTTCTTATGGATATTAAATATTATTTATATTTTCGGTGAGTAAATTTTTTTCAAAATGTTATTATAAAAGTATAACGCACCAAATGCGATTCGGTTGCATTCTCTTTCAATGGCCATTTCTAAAAAATGGTCTTTGAAATCTTTAACGTATACTGCATTAACAGGGGTCAAAGTGACAAAATAAGAATATATAGGATTTTTTCAAAAAAAATATAGGACAATATAAAACATCAAATAAATGCACACAGTTGCTATTGAACTTCAAAATTAATTCGTTATACATTTATATACTCGTTATATTGTATTTAAGAGAATAGAAAACGCACCTTTAAAAAAAAGAAATCGCCTGATCCTGAATACGTGATCCGTTATTACCTCAATATTCCATCCCTAATTCAAGTTTTATTAATTACATTATTTGCAATCATGAGTCTTTTGCTTCCAGCATTTTTAACTGTTCCAATATCTTTAAGTATTTTCTTTTTATCCCTGTTTGCAGTCATTTGTTGATTCAGATTTACTGTTCAGTGTCGGCTGGATTGGCGGCGAAAAGTCGGAGAAATATCACTGAATGAGGCGAACCTGGTACTTGGATTTAAAGCAACCCTAGTGATCGTTTGGATTTGACAACACAACGTATTGACGTAATTTTCAATTTTGGTGACTTTTAAGAAAAAATCGTGGCTAATATTCCGAATCCAGTACGAATTCTGCGCCAAGGCGATTTTCCCCAAAAAATGGCAGCCCTGCAATTTTTTAAGAGCAAGATAACTAACTGCCTATGGTTGCCATAATTTGGAGTGGTTTGATGTAAACAATTCGTGGCGCAGAATCCGTACAGGATTCGGAATAAAAAAAATCGCCATCCGACATCATACAGTAAATCTTAACCCTTTTGTTTCCTTCATCAATTATTGACTGAGCACTCAAAATGTTCTTTAGTAGTCCTGCAAGTTAATCCCAAGTTGTTTTTATCCGTTTTTCCAGAGGCAGAGTTTTGTTGTTGCATCTCTCTCTACATTATGGCCAATTAATTTATTACGTTGGAGGAGAAATCAGATCAGAAATTCAAGACCGATTGTTATGGAAATGTTCACATGTTTACAACTCCCGCCGGTCCAGTAGAGTTGAGTTGTAGGTTATGCAGCACGTGACGTCACAAGAGATAAAACGCCGCGCCGCAGTTACAAACATCGTTTTTGTCAGGTCTTTTTCTCCTACGATCGCGCCAAAGAATCCGAAATATTAAAAAATTGCAACAAACGGCGCCGTTATTACGAATTCGAAGAAAATATAGATCGAACCAATGTAGAAATATAGGATATATAGGACAATTGTAAAATATAGGACAATATAGGACGTTTTTACCGATTTTTAAAAAAATATAGGATTTATAGGACATATAGGACGTCTGCGACCCCTGCATTAAATATGTATATATTAAGCCCTAAGCTATTTTCCTGTCAGATTTTATTCGGTAGCAATTTATTAATGATTTTCAATATTTGAACTGAGGAATCTAACCAAGTTTTGGGGTAATTTTCTAGTTATTGTCCATGACATTCTTAATGTAAGTGTATTTTTGTAAGGATTGAAAACAGATGTGGTATATGACATTTAGATTTTTTTTTTTTTTTTTTTTTTCGTCTTTTGGTGTTTAGAAAATTTGCCAAAATTAAAAACACAGTAACTGAAAGAAGATTAAAATATAAATAATTAACTGAATTAAAATATAACTTAAAATAAAATCCTTCGCCAGAAACAACATTTATCTGGGGGAAAGAAAAAAAAAAAAGCCTAATAAAATGGCGCCAAAGTAATGTCATATACTACATCTGTACCAAAGATTGTTTTGAGATCTTTCTATGAATACATATCTTCGTTACCATTTAAGCAACGTCTGACTAAATGCTTCGTTGAATCTTAAAAAAACAGTACTGATTATTGACATTGTATGGCAGTGTTTGTCAAGCAGCTAGAATTCAAATTTACATTTGTCCTGAGGATCCCAAGTTTAAGCCATCACTCCACTTAAATGTTGACTTGTAGAATAAGGTGTGATTCTGTACTATAAATTTTGTATGTATGTATAATGATAGTATAATTACCGAATACTAAATGACAAATTTTCCTATAAGAAACCAAACGCATGATGATTTGTATTCGCATATTCTAAAAGTATTAGAAATGTTGAAGAATACTGGTTAGTTTTTATTCATATTTTCTAGAAATTTCAAAAAGTTATCGAAGTTAAACATGAAGAAAAATTTTTTTAATTCAAAAATTAGAAACAACTTTTGAATGAACTAGTTTTGAAAAAGAGGGATCTTCTTGACATTCCTGATCTACAACGTGATTGTGGAACGAAGACGAAAATTGGAATAGAATCTTGTTTGTCAGTGAGCATTACCTATTTACTTAATTCGGCTCTTCACACTGTTAAGGTTTCCGGCCTACCTCTCCATACCTTCCGATCTTTTATCAGGGATCTTGCTTCCTCTAAACCATTTAAGCGATCCCTTTTTAGGTCTGATTGCATTTGACTTTACCAAGTTGTCCCCTTCCT
This sequence comes from Linyphia triangularis, assembly GCA_963978545.1. NCBI lineage: Eukaryota > Metazoa > Arthropoda > Arachnida > Araneae > Linyphiidae > Linyphia > Linyphia triangularis. The sequence goes on along the minus strand of OZ021729.1, from coordinate 50,198,315 downwards.
CTTTTCCTCTTGCCCAGGAGAGAGAAACGCGTGTTAGAATCTCTTTTGGCATTCTTAATACCTGACCCGTCCATCGGCACCTTCTCTTACCGATTTCTTCTTCGATTGAAGTAATGTCTGCCCTTTCTAAAATTACATCGTTAATCATTTTAACAGGCCAAAAGATTTTAAGGATTCTTCTAATACAATTATTTTAGAAAATTTCAAGTTTAGCATTAACATACATTTAAAAAAATCATGTCAAAATTCATAATGACAAAGTGAAATCTCAAGTTCAATTTCTTCGTAAAGGAATTTCTGGTTTTAAATAAAAGATTATTTATTGAAGTACAAGATTATTTAAATAATAATGTTTTTGTAGTTTAGTTTTTAAGAAAAATTAAACTGAAATTATTTCAGTGTAACCATCAATCAGTTTTGAAACAACAAGCTTTTAAATAAATTATTTTGAAAAATTAATTTTTTTAATTTATTCCTTAAAATTATAAGAATTTTAAATTTATTCCTATACTTTAATTTAGAATAAATAACGTAGTTAGGCATTGTAAATATTCCAACTTTGATGCTTCTTCATCCATCTTCGTATGCAGTATTACCTAAGTAGTGATTTGAGATGGGTTTGCGCTGTGACATCACGATCTGGTTGTTTCGGCCCTGATACAACTATAACACTCAGCTCGTGAAACTGAGCATCTAGCAAGATACTTGGTTTTTCGAGTACGGCCTCGGCTAAATGTATATGCCTTAAAACATAATATAAATAATAATATTAAAATATGTGATCCATAGTACACCATAGGACCAAACTTTTATTCACCAGGTAGTTTATTTAGGGTGGCCACAAAATTCAGTAAAAAAAGTTCCCTGATAATTCCCTGATTTCCCTGACATATTTCTAAAAATTTCCCTGATAAATTATAATAAACAATGTCCATTGTTTTTAAGATATTGCCATTTTTTACTTTCAATTGCCCATTTATTAAAATAAAGTGAGGAAAGTATTCCATTCGTTCAACATTATGTTGTTAAGAAATGTCGATTTTTTTTATATTTCGACCGCGTTTTGAAATGTGCTGAGTTCAGAAAAATTATCTGAAAAAAATGTTGAACAGATTGACCTACGATGTTCAACTTTTGTATACAGGTTAGTGGGGGTCATGGGACCTGTCATTAAGGTTTTAATCAAAATTGCGCATGCGCATAAAGTAGCAACCATTGAAATTTTATATTATTCAGTAATTACCTAAAAACAGCTCTAATGACTTTGATTAAAATTACTGTGGCCTTTTAAGGCTATCCCCGCCTCCGAAACTTCTGTAGAAGTAAGATGAAGGCGAAAAAGTAGAAAATCGAATCCCTTTAACACGGAATTCTCTTCCCTTGAGCATCACCCATCAAAGACTGTTTCTCCTCTGTTTTTCAAGAAAGAATAGTGCAATATTTAACAAAAAACAAACCGCCAATTTCGCCGTTTTGGTGGGCTTTTTTTACCAATGTAATAATTATCGCCAAAGATATCACCAGACTAGCCATTTTTTTTTTAATTAATGAAAATATTAAAGAGGAAGCGGTCAACTACTCCTTTCCAAGGGAAATTTAAATGAAGTAACCAGTATTAAAGGCATTCGAAAGTTGTGTGACGTTCCCCACTCTTAGTTTGTTGTTCTAAAAGGTTTAAAATACAGTGTATCAGTTTAAACGAGTTATCAGTGAAATATTAATAATAATTAAAAAAAGCTTGTTATGCAAAAAAATGGGGGTATGTAATCAACAAAAGTTTAAATTGCTTTTAGTTCAACGTGTAATCAGTTTTACAGTTTACTTTGATTTACTTCTTTGACTCATACTTTAGGATTCTGGTTTTTAAAACTCAAATATGTAGTTTGCTTTTCCCCTGGAAGTAGTACGTATTGTTTGTGCTTATCGTAGAGTATTTCTAGTATTCCTTTTTCAGTGTGTTCTCTCAATCCAATTGCCGACCAAACGGTATGGTGGTTAGTGTGCTAGCCTTCTAGACCGCGTGGTTGCGGGTTTGAATCCCGTGTTAGGCATGGGTGTTTGTAAATGTATGTTGGCTTTTCTAATGACGAATGTTTCGGTGCATTATAGCCCTCGTGTTGCTGACGGTGCTAGATAGTCTGAAAACAACCAACTTGCAATCCAATTATATAGAATTTGAAAGATTAAAAATATTTTCCCGTATTAATAAGCGATAAGTGAAGAATTGTTTTATTTAACCTCTAAAAATTCAAACTAAAATATTATTTATAAACTCTTATAAAAAAAATTATTATTAACCGCGCTAAAAATTAAAAAAAATTAAAAATTATAGCTATTTATTCGATTCTGATATAAATTCACAAATATGGCTGGAAATTTCTACTTGAGTTTATATATTTAGGTAAAGTAAGCTATTTATATAAAATAAGATGTTTATTCACTCTAAAATAAAAAAAAAAAAAATAAAAAAAAAAAACAAAAAAAAAAACACATACATTTACTTATACATTATACTTAATAAATAAATTATTAAAATACCTGAGTAGAATTTCTTGCGAAGTCCACGAATATTCAATTAGTAATTAATATCTAAAGTTCGAATGTAATAGTTCGTTATTTTGAAGATCTTACCCAGGAAACCAGGATTTCACTTTGGATAAGAATTCACTTAATAAGTGGAATATATTAACCTAAACAACTACTTTAAGATATTACACAAAACCTCTACAATAATTTAATGTAAAAAATTTGATTTAAATTCTAAATTTTTTTCAATTGATAGAAAGTAGAGCTAAAGCAATTATAGTTTATGATAATAAGTTGTAGTTATTTCTAAATGATAGTTAACTAAGCAATAACAATATTCAGTCTTTTTCCACACTATAGAGCATACAAAATTTTCCAGAATGCATTAGTAGCTGAAATATTCCTTCAAATCGTTTGAGTTTTTGTGTTGTGAATAACAATAGAGGTCATGCGTGACGACGTCACAATCAATTACTTAGTGTGGGAAAAAATAAAATACGCATTTGGATTGGATAGCGGAAGGTAAAAAATTTGAATTCCTTTTAAAGGATATGCTGGGATCATCGATATAGATAAACAACTGGATAGACTACTTAACGCTAGGAAAATGAAACCGTTGCCAGATCATTGGGTGGTCAACAAAATACGCATTGCCGAGAATTGAAAATAAAATCCAAGGCTGTACACATTAGAACTGTCAATAATAGACCTTAATTTGTGATAATGTGCAAAAAAATATCTACTCAATGACTTTACAAAGTTTATCGCATTGTCACCCAACTATAAAAGTGAACTGTGATTGGTTAATCATCCACCCATCATCATCAACCACCGGCGCGTGTGTTTTTTTCCCTCCCTTTTTTTCCTTTGCATTGCCATTGGAAGTCTATCCATTTATTTATAGGGGTGGGTTACAAGTGTGTCACAAGTGTTACGCAACCCCACTTGTAATAATGCTGTACATAAGATTACAAAATGAAACGAAGATTATTTTTACTATTATTATATAAAAATGTATCTATGAATCAAAATCATGACACCACCTGCTAGAAGAACAGAATAGAAACAGCAAAATTTTTTGTTGCTCCTTTTTTTTTTAAACTTAATACTTACTTATGGAGTACTAAAAATATGTTTTGAAAGAAAATGTACGAAAACATAGAGTTAAAAATAAATGGGACGATTTTACAATCACTACTGATGTATAATGCGTTATGGACGATTCGCGTATTTCTTTCTTTTTTTTTTTTTTTTTTTAATTATTATTCAATTCTAAATGTTTACAAAAAGCCATAAACACATAAATTTCTGCTCATTGAATTTTTTTTTTTCTTATTTCTTTTTTTTTTTTTTAATTTGCAACTTAAGTTAGATGTCTTATTTTGGCGGGGAAAATGACTATTTCAAGAAGCGAATGTGACATCACTTGATCTGCAACAACTTGGCTTAAAACGCAGCAGCGGAAACCAGTTTCTCAAGTTTCCAACCGGCACGGGATATGGCAATTATCTAAGAAATTCACACCAACTATTTGGCAAAAACCTCACAATAACCATAGAGGATGAAAGGATGTCGTGACGTCACAGCTGAAATGTAGAGTTTTGATCGGACTGCAATCAGACGAGGTTTTCGGGCATTTTCTTTTCTTAATATTCAAATAGCTAATTTTTATAAAGAACTTTTGTTTAAATATTTGGAATCAGAAAAAAATTCTTCATAAATATAAACAATTTCACTCATTTTTAAAAAATGCGGCAATTGTTCATTGTTTGCATTCCATAAAACTTTCTTTTATCATAAATATTTTTTGGTCTGAATGCAAATCCCAGCAGTCCTCTATGAGTGCATCATTTAGTACGGAAACCATATATCTTGATACATTATCACAATCATGATTTGACGTCATTACGCAAAAACCAGACCAGAAACATATTCCCGATTTTTCAGAATAAGCAACAAGGGATTTTCATCCAATATTGAATATTAATTTATTTTTTTTTTTTTTTTTTTTTTTTTTTTGTGGTTGATTCTTCAGTTTTGATGAAAATTCGTTAAAATTAATCGAAATATTGCTCGACGAAATAAATTCAATGGTACTAATTACCCAATATTTAAAATTGTGGTTCTTGTCTCTTTTTTTTACATGTAGCCCCGTCTAATTATTAGTAATAATTTATTTACTTATAACAATAATATTTCACAATATATTTCTTAATCTTTATTTAGATTTTATTCTTTAATATATAAATATATTCCTTATCTCTCACAGAACTAAATGGAAGCGCCAGAACAGCCAGCGTCTGGAACATCTCCGTCAGCAATCACAAGGGGTGCCCAAAGAGGGACTGGGCCCCGGACCCCACCCTCTCGACGGACCCCTTGTCTCGGCAACCTACTACGGCGCATGCGTTGTCCCGACATCACTACCTCCAGGCATCCTCAGAAATGTCTACGTGCCGGGATTTCAGATGTAACATCACATCATCAGTTTTAAAGGACATCGCGTTGCGTTGGACATCATCAATAAAGTGACTTCGCGTAACGTGTTGAAGGACTTAGACATTACGCTTGGTTTGGCGCAGGAGGTTATTATGTGGTGGCTGTGCTTTTGGACTTAGCCGAGCGGGAACTGATGGAAGAGCAGGGGACAGTGTTGAAGTGCATGGGATGTGTATATATTGGAGATGGATGGATGTATTTGCCGATTTGTGAATAAATTAGTATTTTTACCTGCTTTGTGCTTGTGGTTATTGCTGTAGTTACATCAAAAATGTATTCCAAGGATAGTTTTAGAATGCGAATGATATACAGTGGGTGTAATTGATTAAGAGTGGTGATTTTAATTTATTTAGAGTTGCTTGGATTGCTTAAAGTATATAAGAGTGTGGAACAACGCACAACTTTCAATTATACTATAATAATGGCCATTACATTCAAATTTGATATAGGGCGGTGTTATATGCCATTTTTATATTTCCATTCATTTTTTAAAAAAAGGCCAGCTTGACTTATATTTTAGGCAAGAAATTTTACATGGGCCAAAAAAAAAAAAAAAATCAAAACTATAAAACGCCATGAATTGGAAAAAGAAGAAACGGCTCTAAAACGGCAAAATTGACGATGTTTTACGATAAACATTACATTATCCTTTCTTGTGCATGAAATAAAAGAAAAACAATCGTTGATAGTGATGCTCAAGGCCAGAGAAGTCTGTATTAAAGGCATTCGTTTTCTACGTTTTTACGCTTTTATCGCATTTTTACAGGAATTTCGGTGATGCGGATATTTAAAACACCTTAAGTGGCATTAGCACAGCGATTTTAATCAATAGGTCCCATGGTTCGGGCACAAAAATTTTAACATCGTAGGTCAATCATCGATGAAGTCTATTCATTCGTGAGTAATACTGACCACGTACACACAAACAGACATTTTTGCAGACCACTTTTTTAAAATCACGCTGTTCCAAAACGTGAAGAAATTTTTTAAAAAAAATGAAAAAATCGAAAATGTTTTTTGATCTATGTTAACATGTAAGTAATTAAAAGTAAAATTACCCTATGTTAACATATGAGTAATTGAAAGTAAAAAAAGCTATAAATTGGTTCCGCATTCTTAAATTAATGTCTTTTTATTCTTGTTTTCAAAACTTTAAAAGCAAATTTATAAACTAAAGAATACTAGTTAATTTTTAGTTTATAATTTTGATTTTAATTTTTTGATTCATTTTACAAACACGGATAGTTAGATACTTATCTATATATATAATTCTCTTGCGTAACGTCCAAATTTGGCTGTATTTCTGTGAGCAGAATGGCAACGACTTCAATCACCAATCTTCTAAATGCAGTTTATGCACGAATTTCCAGCCAATCACAATATATCTTTTGAAATTTGACTAATACATCTGGCAACAGCAACAACTTGGATTCGCTATATTTTGTTTTTCTTATTACAATCTACAGGTAGAAATTATTGCCTATTTAAAACGTATTGATTTAATAGTTACGATGATGCAAGAATAAATAGATCCAAGATGTGTACATTTCTTTTGGATTAGAATTCAGGATAAATCAGACTTTTCGGAAAAGTTATCTGCTGGAACATATTCCGGAGGTCGCCGGGTTGCATTCAGCGCTAAATCGCCAATTTTAAAAAAATCGCTAAGAGGCGTTGTGCAGTAAATCTGAACCTATACTCATTTTTAAACAGTGCAAATTTAGCTATTACGAATTAAAAACTATCAAAATAACGTATAAAACCGCCCACTCAACTTCAAAATCTCATATGAAAATTTAAAAAATACTATTGGCGAAATATGGCTAATTTTCTCGCCAAATTTGATTTTCAAAAAATTCCGGTTGATTGAATGCCGGATAATTGGCCTTTCACTGTTTTATTTTATTTTCTAAGTATCGCAAAAAAGATTAAGTGAGCATATGATTGCTTCGTTAAGAAATTTCGATGTGCAACTTTAATTATTTTGGCGCTTCATACAAAACCAGCCCGTAAATTTTAATTGTTCAAATGAAATAACCGATCTTTTTTAAATAAATGTACAAAACTGTTTATTTTTGTTGTTTTCCAAGAACTTTCTACTACATTGCCACACCGTCCCTACTTAACGCGTCTCGACAGCAACAGAATAATGACGTGGTAAGTATTCTGACTCTTCATAAATAATAAAAGGTTCAGTTTCATGGCATTATGCAGCTGAAATAGCTTTTTGCTAGGGCATATTTTAAATGCTTCTCTTTAAGGCGAGCAAAGCGAGCCAAGGGGATTGCATAGCAATCCAGGGGGTTGGCGAGCGTCAGCGAGCAGGGGGCCGAGCCCCCTAGTTGATTGAATTTAAATAATTTAATAATTGAAATTAATTATATAATTAAAAACGTGGATCGTAAAAGTCTCAACGAAACAAATCTAAGACTCATTTTACAATATTAGATAAAAAGCCTTTTATTCAGGGGGTTCACCACAAACCAATATCATTTACTTATTTTTGTTCAGTACAAAATTCAATATGGTAACAAATTTTTGGCCACTGTTAAAAGCAAATTTTATTTATTACGGCTAAGAGAAAGAAAAAAAAAAAAAAAAAAAAAAAAAAAAAACACACCTTTACAAATGAACTATAGCCTTTTATTTAATCAATATTAACTATCGATTATCAACAAAATTTTATTTATTTATAAAAAAAACTTAACCAGCAGTGAATAAAAAAATTAAGTGCAAATTTTCACTCACCAAGTGTTCTGTATCAGATCGCTGTGCACGACCTTTTATGGGTATCAATTTTGAAGACAGCTCATGAACAAGATTTTTTCAGGGTTGGCCCATTCCCGTGGATATTAAATGTAGTTTCATTCAACAGTGATTATAATGCATATAAATCATCAATCAAAGTCTCTATTAGTTATTCAGTTGCAATTTTATTCGCTTCTCAATATTGTTTCAAAACCTATTTAAAATTTAAAAAAAAAATCTTTAGACTTAAAGAAACTTTAGAATCTTGTACAATAGCAGTGATCTCGCAAAACTTACACAAAGGCAGGATATGAAACTAGCTATTTTAACGATTACCTTAAAAACTAAATGTTTGAATTTATTTTTCTGAATTTAAGATATTTTGATGAACCAAAGCAATGTCAACCAACCATGTCTACCACATAATATAGATATTTACATAATATTTTTCAATGTTTTTTACCAGTAAATTTCTGAATTAACGTATTAAAAAAGGGGGAAAGGTATTGTATTTAAATGTTTAAATTTATATTTCCGAATTTTATTGAACCAAAGCAATTCTCCAGTCACATTTGCAAAGTCATTTACTTAACATCGTTTGAATTTTTTCTACCTGAAAATTGCAGAATTAAGGTTGGATAGATATTTTTTGGCAGTAAATCGGATATTTTGTTGACAAAATTTACATCAAGAAACACGTTTTACATTTTTTCCCGTCAACTGTTGCTTACAGTTGTTACCAAACACTAAAAAAAAAAATTAAAAAAAAATAAAAAAAAAACTAGAAAAAAAATTAAGAAAAAAATTTCAAAATCCGAGTTTCGAGTTTGTGTATGTTTTTTGAGTATATAAGGACTAGATTACATTGGATAGATTACATTTTCAGATATAGAGGGAAAACTACGAGGTGGACGACCACCCACCAGATGGATTGATAGTATTAAGAAAGACCTAAAACAGATGGGAGTGAATCGATAGAGGGCTATTGCGCCGGATGGAATCAAATGGAGAAGAATGGGAGAGATAGCCATGGCACGTAACAGGCTGTAGTGGTTGCGAAGATGAAGAAGGACTAGCTATGTGTCACATTATATTTCAATCGTTCAACGAGTTTCACGTTATTTGAATGTCTGTTTCGAACGGACTGGAAAACAGACATTGAAATGTTTCTATAAGTAATGTGTTTTTTTTTTTTGTTTTTTTTTTTGTTTTTTTTTAACCTTCGGACAAAGAACACTCAAAAGACAGTTGGAAGTCGACAAGAACAATGTAGTTTATTTGTTGAATAATATGTGTTTTTTAAATTTAGTTAGCTTCAGAGCCAGCTGAGTAGACTAACCAATAAATATCGGAACAGAATAAATATCGGAACTATCTATAGACTGGACTAACTTCTTTCACACATTTTTTTTCACTTCCACATATTTTTCTATAGCAGACATACCAATTTTAATACTAGCAATAGGTATTTTTTAATTAAAATATGATTACTAATTGAGGTTATTAGTTTCATCAGATTAATATATTTTAAAATATTTTATAGGAGTCGCTAAAGTGGTTTTACTGTCCTTCTTTAGTTCTGACCAGATAAAATGAGTTTAAATGCATTTTTATAGTGGATTAACAAAATTTTCTCAATACCACTTTGCTAAGTGATAAAGTTTATTGAGAACTTGCGAAATATAAAAATATACAATTTTGCAAAATTTAGTGTTGAGCCAATTTTGAAACTAATCACTTCAATTATCTCTATCTATATATTACAATCTGAACTACTCTTTTGATAGGGTTCGTTTCCATTTTTACTCTCTTCCATTTCTATTCAAATGCAAGAACACGTGATTCTTTTCCTTTATATTAGTCTTACAAATAAAAAAAAATATTGAAAACGTTAAATATTAGGCCTTAGCAATGAAGAAAATATTCACGAAACTAAAATAGCACACCATAACATTTCACAAGAGTACTTCTTTGTAGTTGATGTACTAGTATAAACACTTTTAGGCTATATGAACTCATATTATACAATATACATGGGCGCAAGTAGAATTATTTTCAGGAGAGTGAAATTTACAGAGAATAGCTGATAGTCCGAAATTGGCTGAAAAAGTATAATTTTCGATCCATGCTAATGTGTAATCTTTTCGTACGTTTTCTTAAAAAAATCATATTTCAAGATCTTGGGACAAACTACAATGTCAATGAATGACAATTTTTGTAATGAATGAAAATTTTTCTTTTTTATATATAATTTATCCTATTATTTTTTATATATATTTTAATAAGAATTTTTTTTCACTCAAGTATATCTCCATAACAAATAAATTTTTATCGAAATGGAGGATATAAAATGCATGTGTTTTCCTTCAAAAATCTGTATTTCGAGATCATTAGGACACCAAAAAAATTAAACTAGAAGATTGAAATTTTGTATACCATTAGAACAATAAAATACAGCTATATAACATACAAGTATTTTGTCAAACCAAATTTTTTTTTTTTTTTTTTTTTTTTTTTTTTTCAGAATTATTTTCAGGAGATTGCAGACAGCATTTTTGGAGATGCAAACAGGTTAATCTTTTGTTTTAATTTTAATTTTCGCTTGTCTATGTAAATGAAATTTTAATATAGTTATGTATTAAATTTCTTATCCATTGAATAGTTTAAAACCTATATCATACTTCGATTTCCAGGGAATCATATAATTTTTCTCCACATTAACTTTAATTTTCAAAATCCTATTTAAAAGTGCTATCTCCTTTCCCTTCTTACATAGCGGTGTTCATATTCTTATAATTGACCTTCAGACATTAATTACAAAACAAAAAGTGTTATTCCAAGAGATCATAGAGTTTAAACAGCAAATATATTACCTATAAATGGGTAGCGATTAAATAAACGCTATTCACAATCTATCACATAAGTCATTCACCAAGCACATATTTTTAAAGTTTTTTACCTGTAAGTTTCAGAATTTATTTTAAGGGGAAGAATTCGTATTTTTTAAGTATCGAAAAACAGGATGGAATAAAAGTGATATTGAATTTTAGAATTTATGTATATTAAATCTTTTTTTTTACACATTAAACTTGATTAACAGTCGATCCTTATTGCCTTTCTAAATACTTTCTTAAGATTTCCAAAAAATACTAGAAGTGTGGAACATCGCATAACTTTCCATTACTCTTAGTAATGATATCTACATTAAAAAAATTTATGGATTGGTGTAATTTTTCGTTTTCTTTTAAATATTTTTATTATCTCAAAAATATGACCAGTTTGGGGATAATTATTACATTGACCAAAAAAAAAAAACCTGTAAGGGGAAATTGCCAATGCGTTTTCCAATAAATATTGCATCATTCTTTCTTGCAAGTGAAATAGAAGAGCAACCGTCATTGATGGGTGACACTCAAGGGAAGAGAGCTTTGTGTTAAAGACATTCGTTTTTTAACTTTTTTACGAAACATTTCTACGAAAATTCCTGAGTTGGGGATGTTTAAAACACCTTAAAAGGTATTATCACAGCAATTGTGATCAAAATCGTGTGAACCGTTTTTTAGCAATTACTGAAAAACATAAATTTTTCAAAGCAGCTTCCTCATGCGCAAGCGCAATTTTGACGAAACCATAGTGACAGGTCCCATGGTCACCATTAATCCTTAAAAAAAATTTAAAATTCGAAAGTCAATCCATTCCAGAGTTATGCTGATCATACAGGCAGACACACAAACATTTTTTACATACTTTTTTTTTTTTTAACTCAGCATGTTTCAAAATATGTAGAAATGCAAAAAAAAAAAAAAAAAAAAAAAAAAAATTCTTTTACCGAATCCAATACTTTCATTAACCCCATGTTAACAAATGGATAATCAAAAGAAATAATACGTAGGGAAAAAATAGCATTTTTTTTTTTTTTTTTTTTTTTTTTTTTAAATTTCTCTTTACTTTAACTTTACAATACCTTTCATTAGAATTACCTTCAACTACTTATAATTTTAATAACAAACAAACAACATTCAATTCTTTAAAAAGTAATAATTGGCTTTACCAAATCACTAGGCAAGAATAAACACACACGCAAAAAGTTTATGTCTCTATAAAAGAAAAATTATGATCTCGAAGGAGTTTTTTTGGTACTGGAATTTCCCCAAATTGTTTCTCAGTTACCGGAGAAATCGGAAGTTAACTCTGAATATTTCAACTTCGTATTTTGTCTTATTGTGTAATCAATGGTAAAGCATGTATTCTATTCACCAAAAAATTGCTACATTTAATTAAAAATTCATGTCAAATTAACGGGGGGAAAATCATTTACTGACACATTCGAGATTACATGAAGTCGATCCAGAACTCCAGACTCATTACGTGAGACTACGTGTTAAACTGGATGTTATGTTATCAGTGATAGTGAAACTTCTTTTTATAAGCAATGTTTATAAACTTCCTGTACAGTACGCAAAAAAAAAACAGAACGATGGCTATATCTTCGGTTCTAATTATCGTAGAATCTTACGGTTTGCACCAAAATGTTTTGCTTACGATTTTCTATATATCTGATGCAATTTTTTTTTCTTGAGGGACCTTTTACTAAGTAAAAGTAACGCTATCTTCGAAAATTTCAATACGAACCCTTATTTTTTATCATTTCATTCGATTCAGAACACATCATTTACTCTGTATTCCAAATTTCAATGCATTATGTTGAAAAACACGTCACTTATGAGCGAAAATATTTCGACCATTTTTTGACCGATCTTCAGGGAGAATTTCCATAAAACGAAAGGTATTTTTAAGATTCTTCTTCACAGTGAGAGAAATCGAACGGTCAATGTGGCGCGTTTCACGAAGATTAAAAAATACAAGTATTAGTCTAAAATTGCATAGAAACTACTTGGATTTATAGTGTCATGTTTAAGATTAATACAAAAATAGCAAGTAAACGAAAAAGTAACATAATTTATTTACAACATTAAAGATGTGCATTTTTCACAGGAAATAAATAAAATATCGAAAACTGTAATTGCAGAAATATAACTAATACTACTGATAATTAGAAAATTAATAAATATTAAATGTAGGCATTAGTAAACAGTATTTAGCAAAGCATGAATATTTTACAGAAATATTTCACTATAAACACAAATGTAACTAGATCGATGAAATTATTTATAAAATGAAAAATTCACATGATTCAGTAAAATTTTTAAAGGATAACTTATTGAAATTGCTTAAAAAATGTTGTTTTAAATAAATCGAATTTAAGAAAGCTAATTAAAAAAAAATATATATATATAGTTTACAGAAAAAATAATTAATAATTTAAAAAACTAAAAAACACGCTTTAATAGAAAATCAAACTAAAAAGTAGAAAATAATCAATAGATTAAAAAACTAAGAAACACGCTTTAATAGAAAAGTGAACTAAAAAGTAGAAGATAATTTTAAATAAGTTTGAAATAAGAATAGAGTGATTAACAAGAAATATTTATTTTATCGTACAAAAGCGTGGGGTGCTTTTTAAGATATTTTCATAATGGCTCTACTTTTACCAATATTTGTCATTAAATATTTACAAAAATTTACATCAAGCACCCCACGCTTTTTTACGATAAAATAAATATTTCTTGTTAATCACTATTCTTATTTCAAACTTATTTAAAATTATCTTCTACTTTTTAGTTCACTTTCCTATTAAAGCGTGTTTCTTAGTTTTTAAACTATCGGTTATACGATAATTGAATGTTATGCGATTTTCCACACCTCTAGTTTACCTTGAATTAATCTTTGATAGTTTTCAAAAGTCGTCTACTATACGGTCCCTTAAAGTGAGCGTTTTTTACATTTTCTCTAAAAAATCGAGAACTAATAGTCAAAATGGAAAGAAAAAAATTATTGGGGTGTTTTAGACCATGGTAAATCTAATGAAAGCAAAAAAATATATATGTTTCTATTCAAAAAAAAAATTTAATTACTTTATTAATTAATAATTAATTATTAAAAAAGAAATTGATTCAAAAGCTGATTGCTATTTATGTTTGGCTATTTACAAACTACCTTTTGAAAAAAAAATTACTGAAATATATTAATTATTTAAGTATTTATGGCCAAAAAACCAACTTTTTTATTTAACATTAATTTATCATTTTCTTTTTATCATTTAAATTACAAACCATTCATTAGAAAATTACGAATTTTTGTATTTCGCATTCTTTTTTAATGCTGAATCCAAATATGGAATAATATTATGAGGTTGCTATTGAACTTTTTAAAGTTTGGTTCTGTTTTAATATGTAGATGACCCCTCATGATAAAAAAAAAAACTACATACAATTATTAAAAACCTTCCACGATTTACAACGGTACCTTTTGTTTGTTATTTCAACAATTAGAACAAAAGATATAGCCATCGTTCTGTTTTTTTTGGGGGTACTGTACCATCACAGTTATCGAAATTCTTAATCCAAGGATGAATAATTTTGATCTTCGTATAAACCCTCGTAAGCATCAAAGCATTTCTTCTAATCAAGTTGAGAAGTATAAAAAAAGAATGATCAAAATCCTTCAAATAATTTCAGCTGTAGGTCTGGCTAAAGTTTTGGTCGCAACCAGAAGAATAAAAAAAAATTTCGGTGACTTCGATGATTTTCAAAGGAATTTTTTTTTCCATAATTCCTTGTTCAGTGTTAACAATTAGGTGGTTATTTTTATTTAACTCACCCAGGATAGCAACAAAAAAAAAATCAATTTCCTAGCTATAAGAGAAGCTGAACTGTGAGGGGTCGAAAACCGGCCTAAGCTCCATCAATATAATAATACATTTGAAGGTTCTGCCGCTTTGACATCGGAATTAACATTGTTTTTATTCACCTTTCCTAAATTATTCAACCACTTTAACAAAAAATAAAAATTTAACTTTCTTCATACCCACCCTAAAATAATCACGGACTCTCGAACTATTGAGTAACTGATAATGTTTCGTAAGTGCGCTTAAAACGCGTAAAGAGTGTCTTACAGCCCACATGCCGATGTTTTATTTATAAGGCTACACTATTTGGGAAGCAGCTTATCTTAATAACTTTTAGGCGACAGAAAATTATTAAGCTACAATTTTTTTAAAGTGATGTGCTACTGTTGAAAGCTTTTTTTAATGTTCTTACACTTCAAGAAAATTTATCTATTTGGAGCAAACTAGAGTAGTGGAAAAGAAAGACTAAAACCCAGAAACTCAGTTATCTTATCTTTTGCTTCTTTAGAAACTAGGTAACAGTAAGTGATTGTTGACCGCGAAATAAAATAACACGCAAGTATCAGTTAATATGATTTATCTAATAAAGTTTTACTTTCGCATTCTCATACATAAAAACATATATTCTGAAATATCAATGAAACATTACTGCTCGAAAAAGGAGCAGGGTCGCATGGCTTCTTTTGTTATGTTTATCTGACGTATTGCATACAATATATTCCTTACAAAATCGCCTTAAAAATGCCTTTTTAAAAACATTTCTTTAATATTCAACACTTTTTTAATGCAAACTAAGAGAATGCCTTCTCTTTTTCTGTATGTAGAGAAATATATCGTCAAAAAATGTGCCCCTCCCCCCCAACTCACCACCTCACTCTCTCATTTGACATATTCGCCGCCGCTGGTCTCTAAATGTCTTCATCAGAGGTCATAAACATTACAAACTACTTAAAATAATTATTGTAAAGTTTCCTTAATATTCCGTAGTATGACAGGTGTAGTTTGAAGTCCAAAACTTGTTCTCATTATCTACACTCAGTCATGGGCAAAATACTCTGTAAAATATAAAGCCACAGAAATACAAAACAGCTTCTTTTTTTTTTTTTTGCTTTTTTTTTATGACTGCATGGCCGTATCGAGTATATTTATGTGATGGTTAGAGTTCCATGCTTCCTCACAGATGACCATTTCGTCGACACTTTAGCCACCAAGTATATCATAACACTGCCTTCTCCATGTAGGTACAGTACCCAAAAAAAAATCAGAACGATGGCTATATCTTGTGCTCTAATTGTTGAAATAACAAACAAAAGGTACCGTTGTAAATCGTGGAAGGTTTTTGATAATTGCATGTAGTTTTTTTTTTGTCATGAGGGGTCATCTACATATTAAAACAGAACCAAACTTTAAAAAGTTCAATAGCAACCTCATAATATTATCCCATATTTGGATTCAGCATCCAAAAAAATGTCGAAATACAAAAATTCGTAACTTTCTAATGGATGGTTTGTAATTTAAATGATAAAAAGAAAATCATAAATTAATGTTAAATAAAAAAGTTGGTTTTTTGGTCATAAATATTTAAATAATTAATATATTTCAGTATTTTTTTTTTCCAAAAGATAGTTTGTAAATTGCCAAACATAAATAGCAATCAACTTTCTATTTCTTTTTTAATAATTAATTATTAATTAATAAAACAATTTTTAAAAAACTTTGAATAGAAACATACATTTTTTTAAATTTTTTTTTGCTTTCATTACATTTACCATGGTCTAAAAACCCCACACAATTTTTTTCTTTCCATTTTGACTTTAAGTTCTCGATTATTTAGCGAAAATGCAAAAAACGCTCACTTTAAGGGACCGTATAGCACTGACCTAAAGAACTAAGACTGGAATGCGGACTCCGCTAGCCTACCGCATTACATCCCATTCCGAAGTGTGAGTGCGCAAATAGGCAAAAGGAGGGGACATTTTTCTTCGCGTCTTATCTTAATCACCGTGACGGGGAACCAGAGTTGAAGTATTTTTCAATATTTATGACATTTCAAGCTCAAACGTTTATATTTAGTTCTTTTAATTTAAATGAATATTTTTTTAATAAGAAACGTGTAGCATTGTAAATTAAGAGTAAAGTCACTGATATGTCTTCTTAAGTACCTATTTAAATAATGTTATAAAGTATATTATATATAAGAGCGTCTTGAAATAATGAGAAAAAAGTTATTGTATTACTACTGTAGTATGTATGCTGTAAGACATTAAACGTTATCCACTAATTGTACAAAATATTTTAAACTCTAAAATGGATAGTAATTACAATTCAATCTTAGTGTTTTTATAATTCTTTTAAGTAGAGAAGTTTGAAAATAGCTAGTTTGGAAGAAATACTTTTGAAATTGTGTATATTTAATTCTCACAGTAATTAAATAAAACTAAAAGTTCAGAACTTCACACAAGCATTTCTTCGAAATCCTGATTATTCCTACAATGTGTCATATCTGAAATATTTACATTTCATGTGGTCTAAATGAAAAGCAACTATATCAGAGAGAATAGGTCAACTGCTGTCTTTTAGTTAGACTATTTTTATGTATAACCTTGAAAGTTATTTTTTTTTATCATAATGTTTTAAACGCAATCTAAGATACCGATCTATTATATGCTTCGTCATCTGTGACGTGTGAAGGTCTTCACAACACACTTCGTTTTCAGTTCCATGATAAAATTTATTTTTTTCAGTTAATAGAAATTAATTTATTATAATTCTTAATTTAAAATTGATATTTATAGTAGTTTGGCAGTCTTCCTTTAACATCATGAGCTTGGCTCGTAGAATCATAGTTTTATACACTCAGTACATTCCTGTGTGGTTTCTCAATTATATATACAAGTGAAATTCAAAATAGTTGATCATAAAAGCTAATCATATGTAAAGTTTAAGCACATGTATTTCGGCGATTGATTTTCGGTTCCAATATTACAGCATATGTTTTTGCGAAACAGATTTTTGGTGAAAATATTCATATCTAAAAAGCAGAATACGGTTTCCTAATTATAATTATCTTAGGATTCGATTTACCAAAAAAAGTAGTAAACGAATGCATAAAAGAAGCATTCATGTATTTAACCAGTCATTAAAAGTATCTGAACAATAAATCGGTTTGAAACAATGAATGATTATTTCATCAATTCACTAAAAAAAAAAAAAAAAAAAACTATTTCCTACAAGTTAGTTTTAATATCTAAAATGTATATACATAAAAAAAACAAAAAAAAAACACTAAAGCTCGTACTAATGTTCTTAAACTTAAAGATATGAAATTGAAGTTCCGATCCATCCTCTATCAATTTTCCCCATCTGTTTCTGCAATTAAATGCTTAACAAGAAATTATCATTCTAAAATAATTTTAAAAAAATAATAATAAATTTAGTTGCATAGCTTGAAAAGCGGAAAACCGCAGAATGTTTTACTATAACGCGCTGGACAACAGGGAGAAAAGACATGTTTTGCCTATTTGGCTGTCTGAAATGCGCTTTTGTATGCTTCCGCGGAAGCTCGTTTGGTCGCTTGTTAAGTGATAGGGAGTCGTTACTCCAGTTCAGTATTGTAGTTCAGTGCCGTATAGTAGACAACTTTTGGAAAACTATCAAAGATTAATTCAAGGTAAACTAGAGGTGTGGAAAATCGCACAACGTTCAATTATCGTAAAATGGGGTGAATAGGAACAGCGGGGTGAATCGGAACAGAATTTCTTGAAATTACAAAAAGAAATATTATTTTATACAAACAAAGCAGTTTTATTTTTTATATATATATTTTTAATCTGTCTAACATGTTTGGAATCGTGGAACATATGTTTTGTGTGGTTTTCAACAGTGTTCTTTAAAAAAAAAAAAAAAAAAAAAAAATTACTTTCTTAAATTGCATTTATTTAAAACAACATTTTTAAAGCAATTTCAATAAGTTATCCTTTAAAAATTTTACTGAATCATGTGATTTTTTTATTTTATAAATAATTTCAACGATCAAGTTACATTTGTGTTTACGGTGAAATGTTCCTGTAAAATAATCACGCTTTGCTGAATACTGTTTACTAATGCCTACATTTTATATCTATTAATTTTCTAATTATCAGTAGTATACGTTATACTTCTGCAATTACAGTTTTCGATATTTTATTTATTTCGTGTGAAGAATGCACGTCTTTAATGTTGTAAATAAATTATGTTACTTTTGCGTTTACTGCTATTTTTGTATTAATCTTAAACATACCACTATAAATCCAAGTAGTTTCTATGCAGTTTTAGACTAATATTTGTATTTTTTAACTTCGTGAAACGCCGCACTGACCGTTCGATTTCTCCCTCTGTGAAGTAGAACCTTAAAAATACCTTTCGTTTTATGGAAATTCTCCTTGAAGATAGAACAAAAAATGGTCGAAACATTTTCGCTCATAAGTGACGTGTTTTTCAACATAGTGCATTGAAATTTCGTATGTAGAGTAAATGATGTATTCTAAATCGAATGAAATGATAAAAAATAGGGGTTCATATTGAAATTTTCGAAGATAGCGTTACTTTTACTTAGTGAACGGTCCCTTAAGAAGACAAATTGCATAAGATATATAGAAAATCGTAAGCAAAACATTTTGGTGCAAACCGTCAGATTTTACGTTAATTAGAACCGAAGATATAGCCATCGTTCTGATTTTTTTGGGGGGGGGGGTACTGTAGAATACACTCAGGGTGTTATTCTTTGCCTAACCTTTATTTCAAATATGTCACTTTAGAATTACCTAATACTTAATATCCTAAAATAACATTAACTAACTTTGTAAAGTACTTTTAAAATATTTTTATGCATATAGACACACCTATGATGTTTCCCAATAATTATAAGTTTTTAGGTTGAACGTACCTAAAATATATTTTTATCAGACCCCACATTTTTTTTACCAATCCTATTTTATAACATGTTGTTGCTTTAAAACCGATATAAACCGCATCTTTAGGGGGGGTTCCGGAGAGATATGGCTTCTTCCTGACCTTTTAACCTGAGAGTCAATCTTCAGCAAGTCTTTTAGCTGTTCAGGTTGATTTCTTTTCTTAACATCACCGATAAATTAGAAGTCATCCAGAGATTATGTATATTTTGCGATCTTTCAAAGCAGCCCGCTATAACAATGGGTTCTTTCTCTGAATGGTGATATTTTTTTCTTTTCGTTATTTTGCAATTTAAATGTGAACCAGTATTTCCAAAACATTTGCACAGGTATAAAGTTTTCAAAAATATTGAAGGGAACTAAACAAAGGGTGTTAAGGCGAGGGAGTCATGGGCAGATGAAGCATAGGACTAAAGGACATTTGAGTATATTTAGAAACTAGGTGCATTTACGTACATATTTTTTTTAAGGCCTACACATAAACTAGGGGAACGCGCGTACTCCAATAGATTCTTCCCCTTGTCACTTGAAATTTACATTAGGCTCCTTGCTAATATTTCGACAGTTTGTAGTTGCTTTTTTCGCAAAAATTTATAACGATTTCTAAGATACGTTATTTTTAATAGCATCTGATTGCTTTTTGAACAATGTATTGAGATCCTTGCTACCTTATAAAAGCAGTTATAATGCTGTTTAAATACTTAAGATGACTTACATTTAATTGATATTTTCTAAAATATTCTAATTTTATGTTTTTGCATAATTAATACATGAATTAACAAACTGTTAATTTACTTAAGTTATAAAGATTCCTAAGTAGATTTCAAAATGAATATATGCATTCATAAAAAAAAATTATTAATTTAGAATATGATTTTGTAAAGAGAGTTGGTACCCAAAAATTTATAATAAATCAATTTTGAGTTTGTTGTTTATTAAAATTTGAATTGTTGCCTTTAAAATTATACCTTATTTGTAAAAGTATCACATTTAGAAGTATTTTTGATAATATTTGGAAGAAAAAAATTGGAACTAAAAGTGTAAGTAATGTTTTCTTTAAAATGTGTTTTTCTCAAAACTACATTTTTCATTACTCATGTACCTTTTTCTCAGAAACAGCACAAGCTATCTACCATATTTTAATCACATATTCCTTTTATGTATCTGTACACACTGCTGTGAGATTTTGTTATTATTATTATTATTATTGTTATTTTTTTTTCTCGCTTATTTCGTCAAAAAAAATTGTGATTTTTAAACAAATTGGAGCGACTTACACGATAATTCATTTGAAAAAAAAAGTAAATGCATTACAATTAAAACCCAAATTCAGTAGAATAACAAGTGTCTGCTAAATGTGATGAAAAAAGAATTAAGCTTCTAAATCAAGTATTTTCTGAAAAAAAGGTACATGAGTAATAAAAAATGCCGTTTTGAGATAAACGCATTTTAAAGAAAAGCTAACTTACACTAATAGTTCATAATTTCAGCTTCAAAAAATTATTAAAAATACTTCTAAATGGGTTAATATTACAAATGTGGTATCGTTTTAAAGGGAAGAATTTAAATTTCAATAAACTATAATAAACTCAAAATAATTTTTTTATAAATTTTAGTGTACCAACTCCACTTAAAGTAAGAAATATTTATTTCTCAGCAAATGTATACACGGGAATCACCATTTCAAGAGATAATAAGCATCAGTGTAGTATCAAAAGTGTTTTCTACTTCTAGATAACAGAATGGAAAACCATAACAGTAGCAAACATTATCTAAAATACAACATTTACTGATATTCGGAAATTTCCATTCGATAAATCAGGGGAAAGCTAGATTTTTAATACTATTCCAGATTATAGGAAAATATTATCTAAATCACGAAATATTAGGAAATTTATTTTATCAGTGGGCATTTTACTTTCATTTTTTTATCTACCGTTTATGTGTATAAAAGAATCAATTTGTATTGAATTTTAAGAATTATCTGTATTAAACCGAAACAATGAAGTCCATCTCCTTTTGTTTCTGTTTCCTCTTCCTCAGTCAGTTGACTGCAGGAGTTTTACTTTTCGACGCTGGTGCCTCAGACTCATTTTCCACCAGATGCAGACCTGCTGATATGCGTCTACCTCCAACAGGAGCAAGATTTCATGTCATTCCGTCTCCTTCAGAAAATGAAACTGAAAGCTCGCTTGGAAACTTTGATGCTTCGAGTCTTTCTATTGATACAGATTGCAATTCTTCGTTAGATTCTTCCATCTCTGATTGCCTCTACGATGTGAGTTACGACTTTGATCCTGATCGAGTTCCTCAAGTTGAGCCCAAAGTGTCCTGCAGAGGTGGTCAAGGTTTGCGTACCCTTGATCCCAAACGACATCGAAAAAGACATCGAATTATTGGGTGTGAAGAAGTGAAATATGCAATGTCTGTCTTGTGGAAGGATCCTTGCACGTCCTCAGATGATAGTGCACATTTTATACCATCCTGGGAAACAATTGTTGTTGCATGTATTCGAACTGTTGTGCCCTCACGTGCGCTAAGTAAGCCTTTGCACCATGTTTTTGTAAAACCTCAAGCAAAATAATTTGTCAACATTCGAATGTTTTTAATTAAGAGCTTTATATATTTATTACTTCATCATAACAAATTTATTTATTGCTATCATTTGTTTTAAGTATGTTATATATTTACTTTCATATCTGATTAGAATATATCTGATGGAAAACTTAACCTTTCTTGATGTATTCCATCATTACTAAGCAATTTATTGTTACTATTTAAATTTGAAGTGTTTAGTGTTTTTTTAATCTAGTTTTAGATTAAAGTGTGATATCTGAAATGTCTTATCAACGACAACGTTGGATTTTTTTCAATTCATTCGATATCGGGACGTAATTATCTCTTGCTACTGTTTACTTCGAAAAAGTGCATTTGTTTCTTTGTGTAAGAAAAGTGTGATTCACGAATTGCTTTTATTAAAAAGTCAGTATTTTTTAAATTCATTCCATGACCAACTTAATGCAACTAAGTTATTTATCATAAGTATTTGCTTTGACAGTGTGCATTTATTTTCATAAATGAAAAATCAGGAAATGGTGTCTGGACTTTTTTATAATCATGAACTTTGGAGTTCTAAATTTATCCAATCATGATAATAAGTTAAATTGTTAGCATTCGTTTTGAAAAGGTTTATGAATTTGTAAACATTTATAAGCACTGAGATGAGATTATTTGAGGTTCGAATACTTTTACAATAGATAACTTTTTACTCTTTTACTTTATTCATCCTCATGATACAATAGTGTATTGCCTTCATTTACATTGAACTGAATAAGTTGTAACGTCATTAATAGCATTTAATGTGCAAAGTGAGTTTTTTATTAGTTTATAGTTAAGTCATGATTATTCACATACCTGTGTTTTGTAATTCATTAGTAATTATTTTTATATTTTTGGATTTGTTTTTTATGTGATAGTATACTAGTTCAGTTTTTATTTGTTTTTCAAAAAATAAATAAGTATATTTGTTGTTATTGAATTTTATTACTTGCATTTATTTTAAATGAATTTATATTTAAGTCCACGTACAAATTACAATTAATGAATTAATTTAAACAAAACAAAATTAAATTAAATTTTACAAGTAAAACTGAAAAAAACTTCTGCATTTACCTCTAGTATTTCAGAAGTAATCGAAATTTGCAATTTTATCCATTTCAAGTTAAGCATCGATGCGTAATTTACAATATGAATAGATGATAATTTACTTAATATTGTTGCATTTTTTTTTCTGACAACAACTGAAAATTATGGCGAAATGAATATCTTTAAACATTAATACAGATATAGAAAAAATATGATATTAGAAAGTTCTATGTATTTTACCCGAGTCATCATTACGTTATTATGTTTACTACTTGAACTAATATACTTGAACAACTGAGATAACTATCCTCATTTAGCAAGAAGGATATATTTTTAAAAAATCAAAATAATTTTTTCTGGAAATCATTCACCGTTTTTCCAACTCCGAATTATTTTTTCAGATTTTTTTGCAGGCAACCTTGGACATGGGGGATTTGTAAATTTAAAAATCTTAGGCAGACATTCTATCTGCATCAAATTCTGTATGAGGCAAGAAATTGTTACTTCAGCTTTAATAACCTAAATTTGTGAAGAATCATAATAATTGAAGAGCTTAATGAAAGCGTATATTAAGAAACAATTTTGTGGTTAGGAGAAAATCAGTTTTAAAATTTTTAGGGTGTTCATTTTTGTTCCTTCTCTCGGTCACTATTTTTCCGGCACTGTTAGTGAAATTAATTTGGAAACGGGCAGTGAGGCAATTGAGAGGAAAAAAGGGACGATTCCCCTCACATTTTTTTTCTTTTAGTTATTTAATCTACTGAAAATTTTGCAGATTACCATTTCTACAACTTTCGACAATTTTTAGTAAACCAATCACCTCCCTTACTGTTGTTTCTTTGGATTTGAAGTATCAAGACAATTATTTTTTGTTGTTGATCAACATGGTAAGTACACGTTTATATCTACATAATAGTGAGTTGTTTGTTCATAAAGTAGACAAGTAGAACAATAAAATATTATTAGATAAATAATATTTTGCGACAATATAATAATATCCCAGAGCAATATAAGTCAAAATGAAAAAAGAAACTCCAAGACCTTAAATAATTTTCTTCAATTTCTATGTGAATTAATGATTTATATAAAAAAAAAAAAAAAATCATTTTTTTAAATTTTTTTTTTGTATAAGAAAACGATCTCTCTAAGTTTATAGCGTTTCTGATAATTTCGATAAGTCTGCCGTCCTTTCCAATTCAAAATCTGCTACATGAATGCATAATTCTTCTTCAGAAATTCCACTCTTTTGCCAGATGTATTAGTGACTTAACTATCATTGTAAACGTATGACTCAAATTCCTCCATTACAATTTATTTTACTTCATTTCTGAAAGCTTTCCTGGAGAAGAAAAATGTCTCGTGATGCATTGAAAATATTCTTCCACTAAGAGGCAACAATACGAGTACATAAACAAGTACATAACATATTATTCCACTGAAAAATACCTTATTAGACTTAGCAAAATTATTGTACATCCTGTAACTAAAAAAGAGTTATAATACGTTTTCTACTCGTAAATGTCAATCTTTTCAAAATAGCCTTATCACAAGCTTTATCGTGTAAATTCTTCAATTTAAAACTTCATGTTGAAAGTGCTGACTTCAGTCATTAAAGGTCCAAGTTCAAATTCCTCATTTACCTTACAGAACTGTAATACATCTTCATTTTTCCTAATTTTACAGTCGAGATATTATTGAACGGCTAAGTCCTTAAAATACTATTGCTACGTTAAAGATCCTTGTATGAGCTAGTGCTGTAAACCTTTAAAAAACACACAAAACTCACTTAAAACTGGAATCATAACATGAAAATCGTTGAAAATAATATCTACCTCTGGGATTCATAAATATCAAAAACAAAATTATTAATTCTATATTGTCAACTTTTATAACTATATTGTCAATTGTATAAATTCAGTTTGGATTACAGAATTGAATAAATCACACATGCATTTGTGTAAGTTTGTATAATTAAGATGCATCCTTAAAAATTTTAATGAATTGTTAATTTTTAGTTTTTCATATCGAGAGACTCTCAACTGTCATTAATACTTGAAGGGCAAATAACATCGAGGCTTCAAGACCCTGACTGTAGATCGCATCTTACTGGTACTCAACAAACAACGATGTCAGAAGTCAACTTTAAATTTTAACAAAGCAAAATCTACTAATAAACGAAAGCTTCCTCCTTCTTCAATTCCGCCCTTCATCTACGACTATGCATCGTTAACGAGAATTCATTTGATGTTTCCGAACAGCAATGCGAGAGTTTCTTATTCAGAGGACATCCTTTATAATTATGAAATCTTTAAAATTAACTTTCAATCAGTTTCTTTTCAACGTGATTTCAAGGCAATTTCAAAAGAATACAAATAAATAAAAATTCATCCGACAATCGCTAATAAAAGAAAATATGTATTAAAAAAAAAAAAAAAAAAAAAACGATGAAAAAACTCATTTGCATTGAAGAATGTTTTTTATTCCAAGCATATTAATTAAGGTTAGGTTCTTTTTCATTGTTTAATCCATTCCTGGATACAACATCTGAGATGGAAATTCAGTAACGAATTGATTAAAAAGTCGGTTTTATAAAACACTTTTTCTACTTCCAATCAAATAAAAAGCATAAGCATATTCTATATTCTACTTTTTAAAAATTAAATAGAATTCCGCTCATCAAAAACAGCGAGTACTTTATACATCATAAAAAAAATCTCATTTGTATTTAATAAAGTTCATGGAAATATATTTTAAAACCCGCAAATTCTCGTATAATCAACTTGCTTTGCTCTTTTTTCAAAGGAACCTGATTTAAGGATGGAGTCATAATGATAATAATTTTAATTTTTGCCATCGCATAAGAGGGTAACTTAAATTTAAAAAAAAAATGTATAGAATAAAGAATTTTTTTTTCTTGTCTAGATTCATACAATGGAATTATCATCAGACGTTAGAAATATGCGTCCTTTTTTCTTATGATGCATAAAAAAAAGTTGGAAAAAAAATATTTCACCGTTACTCGTCTAGTAAATTGAATTAAACTGCAACGCTGTGTCGATTAACATTTCAAACGATCTCTGCATCATTCTTTACCCCCAGATACCGTTATATTTAATTTGGTTTTTCCTGCAAAAGATTTTTTTGTTGCTCTAATTCTATGAGTTATATTTGCTGTATAATCATCTCAAATGAAGCCAAAGCAAATAAGAAATAAAAAAATAAAAAAAATAAAAGAACTCACATGAAAAAAGGAAAAAAAAACTTCTGGGAACAAAATTCGGAATTATTATGTAACGGAAAAACTGAATTAGTGAGTGAAGGGGAACATGTTGCTAAATTCAAAGGAAATAATTTTTGGGTATATGCTAATATAAAATGTTGCACTTATTTGAAACAGATAAACGGCACTTTCGAAAGTACTCTTTCCATTTTAAAATTGTATAATTTTGTTTCATCCATCAGAATTTATTCTAGTAACTGAGGTTTCTCCAATTATAAATAAGATGGATAATGAAAGTTCACTGCCACAAATGTGTATCTTCTACACACCTTTTACTTAAGATACATCCGTACTTAACCTGAAAGTGGGAATTTAATACATGGACAGCTCGTGGATGGTGGTTTTACAAATTCATATCAGTGGTTCCCCTCATATAAAATTGAGGGAAAAACAGTCATGATATACGTACAAACTAGATTCTCAATTTTAAGTCAAGAGGTAAATTTAACATGGAATTACTTAAAA
Source organism: Linyphia triangularis (assembly GCA_963978545.1). NCBI lineage: Eukaryota > Metazoa > Arthropoda > Arachnida > Araneae > Linyphiidae > Linyphia > Linyphia triangularis. Next base: position 50,171,455 of record OZ021729.1, on the reverse strand, counting down.
AGCACTTTTTAGATGAAATTTTGAAATGAAACAAATTCAAACGAGACCTTTCATTTAAACATACAGCACGTGTAAGCTAATGTATACTTTTAAAAAATTTTGGCTAGCAATGTAGTGATAAAATTAAAGTTTTCATTTATAAATTCATCAAACCACGCTTTTCATTTTCAAGCAATAAACTTTTTTGTAAATGCTTATTAACTGCAATTTTGTCAATAATATCATATATAGCCTTAATATTTCTTCCAACTTTCTACATACATAAAAACAAAAATTAAGTTTAAAATAAAAAGAATAATTTAAATTTTTATAATATTTTTATTGATACACTTAGAACTATATATTTTTGTATCGTGTTTAAATTTCCTTAAAATTCAAATATGTTATTCCATAAATAATGAAGTTTTCTATTTAGTCTCAACATTTTTGCATCACTCTATTCACATTTAAGAGCCACCTTCAGGAAGTTTCATTTTAACGGGTCTCAGTACCGCCATCTGCACTGCTTCAAATACTGCTTTCACCCCATTGACATCAGCATCCACTTCCACCATTATGTCCTCTTGGAGATGAGTGCTGAACAACTCCTTCAGTTCCAGCACATTCTCCGCATACATATCGTACTCTGCCTGAATAGATTCAGCCCTGTCTTCTGACATCTGTATCAACTGGCTAGATAGGTGGGCTTGCTGATTATGATCCAAGTGAGGTGCTTGCTCTTGATTCCCTGACAGTTGCTCTTGATTCCCTGACAGTTGCTCTTTATTCCTCGATTTGGATATTTGCTCTTGCTTCTCCAAGTGCGTAAATTTTTTTTGCTTTTCCGAGCGGAATGATTGCTCATTTTCGGAGTGGAGGGCTTGATCTTGATTTCCTGAGAGGGAAACTTGCTCTTGATTCTCTGAGTAGGATGGTTGCTCATCATCCTCCAAGTGAGATGCTTGCTCTTGGTTCTGCAAGCTGGAAGTTTTTTCTCGGTTTTCCAGGTGCGAAAGTTGCTCTTGAGTCTCAGAGTGAAATGCTTGTTCTTGATTCCCCAAGTTGGATGCTTGATCTTGATTCTCAAAGTGGGATGAATGGTCTTGATTCTCCGATTTGGATACTTGCTCTTGATTATCCAAGTGGGATGCTTGGTCTTGATTCCCTGAGTTGGATGTTTGCTCTTGATATTCTGAGTGGGATACATTGTCGTGATTTTCTGAGTTGGACACTTGCTCTTGATTCTCTGAGTGGGATGCATTGTCGTGATTCTCTGAGTTGGATACTTGCTCTTGATTCTCTGAGTGGTGCGCTTGGTCTTGAGTCTCCGAGTTGGAGGTTTGTTCTTGATTCCCCGAGTTGGATACTTGTTCATGATTCTCTGAGTGGGATGCTTGGTCTTGATTCCCCGAATTGGATGTTTTCTCTTGATACTCTGAGTGAGATACATTGTCGTGATTCTCTGAGTTGGATACTTGCTCTTGATTCTCTGAGTGGTGCGCTTGGTCTTGACTCTCCGAGTTGGAGGTTTGTTCTTGATTCCCCGAGTTGGATACTTGTTCATGATACTCTGAGTGGGAGGCTTGGTCTTGATTTCTCGAGGTGGATGTTTGCTCTTGATTCTCTGAGTGGGATGCTTGGTCTTGATTCTCCGATTTGGATACTTGCTCTTGATTATCCAAGTGGGATGCTTGGTCTTGATTCCCTGAGTTGGATGTTTGCTCTTGATATTCTGAGTGGGATACATTGTCGTGATTTTCTGAGTTGGACACTTGCTCTTGATTCTCTGAGTGGGATGCATTGTCGTGATTCTCTGAGTTGGATACTTGCTCTTGATTCTCTGAGTGGTGCGCTTGGTCTTGACTCTCCGAGTTGGATGTTTGTTCTTGATTCCCCGAGTTGGATACTTGTTCATGATTCTCTGAGTGGGATGCTTGGTCTTGATTCCCCGAATTGGATGTTTTCTCTTGATACTCTGAGTGAGATACATTGTCGTGATTCTCTGAGTTGGATACTTGCTCTTGATTCTCTGAGTGGTGCGCTTGGTCTTGACTCTCCGAGTTTGAGGTTTGTTCTTGATTCCCCGAGTTGGATACTTGTTCATGATTCTCTGAGTGGGAGGCTTGGTCTTGATTTCTCGAGGTGGATGTTTGCTCTTGATTCTCTGAGTGGGATGCTTGGTCTTGATATCCCGAGTTGGATGTTTTCTCTTGATACTCTGAGTGGGATACATTGTCGTGATTCTCTGAGTTAGATACTTGCTCTTGATTCTCTGAGTAGTGTGCTTGGTCTTGACTTCCCGAGTTGGATGTTTGTTCTTGATTCTCCGAGTTGGATACTTGTTCTTGATTCTCTGAGTTGGAGGCTTGGTCTTTATTTCTCGAGATGGATGTTTGCTCTTGATTTGCTGAGTAGGATGCTTGATCTTGATTTCCTGAGATTGATACTTGCTCTTGATTCTCTGAGTAGGATGGTTGCTCATCATCTTCCAAGTGAGATGCTTGCTCTTGGTTCTGCAAGCTGGAAGTTTTTTCTTGGTTTTCCAGTTGCGAAAGTTGCTCTTGAGTCTCAGAGTGAAATGCTTGTTCTTGATTTCCCAAGTTGGATGTTTGATCTTGATTCTCAAAGTGGGATGAATGGTCTTGATTCCCCAAGTTGGATGTTTGATCTTGATTCTCAAACTGGGATGAATGGTCTTGATTCCCCGAGATACATACTTGCTCTTGATTTTCAAAGTAGAATGCTTGGTCTTGATTCCCTAAGTGGGATGCTTGGTCTTGATTCCCCGAGTTGGATGTTTGCTCTTGATACTCTGAGTGGGATACATTGTCGTGATTCTCTGAGTTGGATACTTGCTCTTGATTCTCTAAGTGGGATGCTTGGTCTTGATTCTCCGATTTGGATACTTGCTCTTGATTATCCAAGTAGGATGCTTGGTCTTGATTCCCCGAGTTGGATCTTTGCTCTGGATACTCTGAGTGGGATACATTGTCGTGATTCTCTGAGTTGGATACTTGCTCTTGATTCTCTGAGTGGTGCGCTTGGTCTTGACTCCCCGAGTTGGATGTTTGTTCTTGATTCCCCGAGATGGATACGTGTTCTTGATTCTCTGAGTGGGATGTTTGGTCTTGATTCCCCGAGTTGGATATTTTCTCTTGATACTCTGAGTGGGATACATTGTCGTGATTCTCTGAGTTGGATACTTGCTCTTGATTCTCTGAGTGGGATGCTTGATTTTGATTCTCTGTGCTGGACACTTGCTCTTGATTCTCAAAGTGGGATGCTTGGTCTCGATTCCCAGAGTTGGATGTTTTCTCTTGAATCACTGAGTAGGGTGCTTGGTCTTGACTTCCCAAGTTGGATGTTTGCTCTTGATTCTCTGAGTGAGATGCTTGGTTTTGATTCCCTGAGCTAGACACTTCCTCTTGATTCTCTGAGTGAGATGCTTGGTATTTATTCCCTGGGCTGGACACTTGCTCTTGATTCTCCAAGTGGGATGAATGATCTTGAATCCCCAAGTTGGATGTTTGCTCTTGATTCTCTAAGTTGGATGCTTGTTCTTGATTCTTCGAGTGTGATGTTTGATCTTGATTCTCTGAGCTGGACACTTGCTCTTGATTCTCAAAGTGGGATGCTTGGTCTCGATTCCCAGAGTTGGATATTTTCTCTTGAATTACTGAGTGGGATGCTTGGACTTGATTCCCTGAGCTGGATACTTGCTCTTGATTCTGAAAGTGATAAGCTTGGTCTTGATGCCCCGAGTTGGATGTTTGCTCTTGATTTTCTGAGTGGGGTGCTTGATCTTGATTAACTGAGCTGGATACTTGCTCTTGATTCTGAAAGTGGGATTCTTGGTTTTGGTCCCCCGAGTTGGATGTTTGCTCTTGATTCTCTGAGTGAGATGGATGGTATTGATTCCCCAAGTTGGATACTTGCTGTTGATTCTCAAAATGGGATGATTGGTCTTTATTCGATATTTGAGATGTTTGCTCTTCGTTTTCCACGTGAGGTAATTGTTCCTGATTATTGGAGTGAGATCTTTGTGTATGATTTTCTAAGTTGGAGAATGGATCTTGATTTTTTGAGTTAGATGCTTGCATATGATTCTTCAAGTTGGATTCTTGTTTTTGATACTCCGAGTGGGATATTTGAAGCATATTTTCGGATTGGGATCCTTGTTCTTGGTGGCTCAGGTGGTGGAATCGCCCCGTGTTTGTGTTCCATCTTCTCGGTTCTACGCGATCCAAACACGTCCGCAGAGAAGCATCCAGGAACACGGCTCTAAATGAGTACAGATGGTCGATTAAGATTGAACATAAAAAACACCGCCTTTTCTAGCAAAAAGCTTAATTTTTAATACTTAACTTTTCTTCGTAATATTTGGTAAGAATACTTAAAATTTAAACATAAAAGTTATTAACACAATTTTTAAAGAAACAGAATGCATATAACTGAATAATATGTTAATTATTTAAGAAAATAAGTTATAATCAAACAAGGTTGAAGGTCATTGGAAATGAAATTATGATAAAATCAAAATGAATAGGTACGGTTACTATTTTCAAGGTATTTTTGAGTGAAAAGGAATGGCATTGAAAATTTTCATTCAGACTTATAAACTAAAGATACTTACTAAACCTTATTAAATAGAGATAGCTCATCAATATGCAAGAAATTTATCCTAGTGCATTGTCCACAAAGGAAGTATAAAACAGAACCAATAATTAAAATCGCAACTTACTGACCATAAGTATTTTCTTGGAGGTTGATTATAAATAAAGTGCACTTATTCAGAAATGTATGATACATGTAGCAATCAGCAAATCTTCAAAACATTTAGTTAACATTCTATTGAGACCGAGAGATTTAAAAAAATATAATTTCTACTACAGCGGCTGTGAAGTTTCAATTGCATGCTTGTTGCCTGGTCAAAACTACATCAGAACTTGTTTTTGATGATCAAAACTACATTAGAACTTGTTTTTTAGGGTTATTCTTAATACGCTACATTTCCACCTGGTGGTTAGAAAATAAAATTACCTCACTGTTCATTTCGCTTTAGTCTCTATAAAATGTACTCCTCTTCAAAAAACATTTTTGAAAAGTTGTGGTAGTGGGGAGGGGGGGGGGAAGAAACGCCAACCTCAAAAACATATAAACTTTCTGGCAGTAAAAAAATCATAAACATGGTGAAAAGTTGCAGTCGTAAAACAATAATAAACCGCTGATCACAACGACATGCAAATGAGCCTGCGGTTGTGGAGGAAGTTGCAATTGGAACAGAGGAAGCATCTGCAAGTTCTTCGAATTGTTCTGTAAGTGATCGCTCAATAGCACGAGCACTGGACGTTCCATGGGCAACCGTGCGTATGATTTTACGAAAAATTCTAAAGTTTTATACTTACAAGATGCATATCGTGCAACAATTAAAACCACATTATTACTCTGCACGTCTTGATTTTGCAGAGCGTTTTCTGGCTAAGATGCAAGTGGATGAGTACTGGTCAGCACATATTTTATGGACCGATGAGGCTCATTTTCACTTAGATGGTGCTGTGAGCACACAGAACTGCTGCACATGGGATTCCACCAATCCTCATGCGATGCAACAACAACCGCTACATTCAATATACGTCACGGCATAGTAAGGATTCACGGTGGATTTCCTTTTAGGGTCATACTTCTTCGAGGAAGTCACGTGAACGGGTATGTTAGATGTACAGTCACAAGTGATCGATTCATTAGACTCCTGGAGGATCAAGTTTTCGCGGCGTTGAGGCAAAGAGGCTGTTTAGTCACCACAGTCCTAATGCAAAACAGAGCAACTGCTCATACGGCAAAACGTGTGAAAACTGATTAAAGCTAACTTCCCTGATGAACATGTCATATCGCGTACTTTCCCAAATACCTGGCCAGCAAGGTCACCTGATCTGAACCATTGTGACTTCTGGCTATGGAATTACCTCAAAGATCGCTTGTATCTAACGAAGCGGCCTTGAAAACCAGCATGGTCCGCCATGTCTCCTTTATTCCAACTGATATGTTGAATGCGGCCGTTGATAACGCAGTTATACACTTTCAGAATATTGATGACAGACAAGGTAGGCATATAGAACATACAGGTGTATAAATAAATAAAATATTCTCTTATTCTTTGATTATTAAACTGTTATCTCTTTTTACTTCATTCCAGCGCCATCTGGTCGCAAAATTTTGAACTATATTTTTTTCGGCAGAAACCTCGTGTGCATAATCTACTTAACATACTTGTATATTTAGAATTTCATTCGAATCCGTTCAGTAGAACAGGAACTACAGGCCTCTGAGTACCGTCAATTTAATTTTAACCACCCTGTAATAAAGGGTTACTTTTCAAATTTCTCAGCTTGCTAAATTTGTCTTTTGTTTTATAAACTAGGGGTGTGGAACATCGCACAACTTTCAATACACTATAATACTGATGTAAATTTGTGTCATTTACCGTTTTTATATTTTCATCATTCATTTAGAAAAAATTACCAGTTTGGTAATATTTTTTGCAAATATTCTTGTATGGATCTTTAAAAAATAAAAAAAGACGACGACAAAATGATGATTTTGGCGATATACTTTCGATAATCCTTATATTATCTTTTATTATAAGTGAAAATGAGAGGAGAAGAAAAAATGATCGTTGATGAGGTATGCTCAAGAAGAGAGAATTCTGTGTTGAAGGCATTCGTTTTTCACCTTTTTAAGCCATTAAAGCATTTTTACGAAAATTTCGCAAGTGGGGATGTTTAGAACACCTTAAGAGGATTAGCACAATGATTTTCTTCAAAATCGTTAGAGCCGTTTTTTAGCTATCATTGAAATACATGATTTTTTCAATGGCAGTTACCTTATGCGCATGCGCGATTTTGACGGAAACCTTAATGGTAGGTCACATGGCCACCACCAACCCGAGTACCAAATATAAACATCATAGGTCAATTTGATCGGGAGTTATGCTGACCAAAGACGCACATACACACAGACAGAAATTTTTTCTAGATCACTTTTTTGAAATCAGGATGTTCCAAAACGTGGAGAAATGCAAAAAAAAAATGAAAAAAAGTTTTTTGACCGAATGCTATACTTTCATTACTCTATGTATACATATAGGTAATTGAAAGTAAAAAAATATACAAATGTATAAAACTTTTATACATATAGAATATTTATCCAAGACAGAAGAAAACTAATTTGCAAAACAACGAAAAATTTCATCTATAAGCGGAATGAGTTTTAGTGGAATTATGAATGCATATCAAGTAGTATTTGTTCACTCGTAAAATAATACTTATAAATAATTTTTAAAATCATTCATATTTTAACATTATCATTGTTTATTCTTACCTATTAATTTGAAATCCTTGTAATGCTTGGAGAAGTAATTCTGCTTGATGTTTTGTATAAGGGAAGTTGTACATGACCCATCCACTATCTATACAATCCTCTTTCAACAGTCTCTCTGATGCAACCTTTACTAGTAACTTGTCAGGAACTGTTCATATAGATATGGTAGGAAAAATAGTTTTATTTAATGCTTTACTAGACTAATGCTTATATATTCAATATTCAGCATCAATGCTTTTGATTGGTAAAGTCACAAAAAAATAACTCTAAGTAAGTCCTTATGAAATATTTAGTAGAAATTATAATTAAACAGGAAGGTTTTCATGCACTAATAGCGGCGAAACTTAAATAATGAGGGTATTTGTCGTGTTGAAAATACGCTAGCAACATTTAAAGTATTGAGAATTGTTTTTATTAATTAACCATTTTATAAAAGGAAGAAAAAGACTTCGTTTACGAAATCAAGGAACCCATACTATTTCAATGTATAAAAATGTATGTCATGCCTTTTTCTGGCTGAGCATTCAATATTTTTGCTTGGTGATAATTTTTTACATTTTTTTTTTTTCCTTCTTTTTTTTTTTTTTTTTTTTTTTTTTTTTTTAAATAGATTACTTAATACGTTGGGTATTTGTTCAACATTAATTATCTTAAAACAAAACTTTAGGAATGAATTTGAAATATTTATCAGATATTTTACTTATACATATCACACTGCAACATCTTTACATAAAAATTATTTTGATCAAGGAATTAAAAATAAATAAGACATGAGGGGACTCTTTTTCCTCCTTACATAAATTTTTCTCCATTTCATCGGTGTTGTAGGATTGGTGGTCCTCACTAAGTAATGTTCGATATTAATTAGCTTTTTATTGGATAAAGGTTTTGCTACTGGCAGCTAAATTAAAGTAGTCTTTTTTTCTATCGAGAGGGAAAAGAAATTCAAGCAGAATTTGCTTAGTATGGCACCTAGCTGGCTACTAAAGTTTTTAACAATAAACGAATGACTATTGTATTTTAATACTGGTTTATCTTTGACACACAACAGGCAGCTAAATTTTCGCCCATTTCCGTTGAATATTGGATACCTTCTTTAAACAATTGAGGCAGAGAGACATTTCTAAAAAGACAACCAAACCAAACTTATTTAGGAATAAAAATATAGCGAATAGATGTGACTATTTTCAACCGTCTAAGGCATAGTGTAGAATATCTGCTACACAATTTGGAAGTGAAATTTGAGAAATAATTAATATATTTTATTGCAATTTATTATATCAGACATAATAAGATTGTACATAACTAAAAAAAAAAGTTATTATTATGGCTATAATAGCACACATCCTCCCAGGGAGGTCCCTGGGAAGTCATTTGTAGTCCCGGGGATGACTGGGGACTTTCTAGGGACCTCCTTGGGAGGATGTGTGCTATTAGGGAGCTTACTTTTTTTTTAATAAACACCAGTTACATGACGGCTAGTGGCATCTTAAAGATAAAAAATCATATACTAGAGAGTTAACTTCTGCACCATACTAATGTAGTGAGAAGCTTAGTCAAATTCTCTGGCAGTATGTCTGCATATATATTTGTCTTGTCGGTTTTGTCTGTCCTGTTTATCCTACCTGTCAGTCAATGATCTCAGACAAGAAAACAAATTCTTCCCATGTACGTCATACATCAAACAAAAGGTATCGTCGAGACGAAATACTATACAACTGGAAAACAATTCGCAAAGTAAATGCTACAGTCCTGTACCTTCAGTTTGGAGGTCTAGTTAAGATTAGTAAGAACACGTAGAATTCAACTGGAAATTTCAACCGGAAAACTGCTTTCATCGTAACTTTATGAGAAGTTCACATCTTGGCTCCAAATACAGATTTGAATATTCGGTGACAAGTTTTCAGGACAATTTGAAAACATTTTTGCTTTTAAAAATATATCTGCACATTACTTCATGATCATTAAGCATGATTTTTGTCAGTTATTAAAATTGCCAATTTGTACCTGCTTGGTATTCTCACGTACTCAATGTACCGGATAAGAAACGTGTGTAGAATTGTCCTTTTAGTGACTGTGGCTGTCACAATGCAACTAGTTTCAATGTAATAAAAGATTCATACACTTTCATAATTTTTCTTATACTACTGGCGATTGAAATGTGCATTTGGATTAAATCTGATTTTAATGTACCTTAGAAACACAAATATGCCATTTTAAAGGAATATGTTTTGAGAATTACCTGGTTTTGAGGTCTTCATAATCTCATATAATTCATCTTTCAAAGGCGAGTCTTTTAGTGCTGCCCTACGTAGTTCTTCTTTGTAGTCCACTGAAAATTAAGTTAAAAAAAAACTACAAAACTATAATAATTATATTATTTCAAATCGTCAATGTGAATCGCTAATGAAGTGGTGACCATTTTAAATCATTCGTTTTAAATAATTATTTTAATGCATTCGTTATTTTAATTAATTAGTTTGAACAAGTAATTGATGCATAGCAATTAATTAATGTTGGAAAAACTTGTTGCCTCCTACCACATCTCTACGTGAGCTCTGCACCGACTTACATATTATCCTGCCGACTCCTATGAAGAATACTATTACTAAGGAAATACTTTATTGTAAAAAAAAAAACTGGTCAAGTGTTATGGAGAATTCAAAGAAAATTCACCACGTTAATTTTAAAAGAAGTTCCAATCCTTGATCAAGACTCAAAACTAATGTTTCTTAATCATCAAAGATGACGTGTTATAATGATGAAATTGAGTATTAAAATTCTCCATAATATAAGCCTTTGTATAAAGGGTTTTATAATCCGACACGGTTTCCTTTCGTAGAAATCTATATATTTAATAGGCAATACGTTTTTTGGGGTTAGTCCGCCCGCCTAAACTACTCAACCAATTTCAATGATCAAGGTGTCATTTTAAAGGAAATAAGCTGTAGATTTGCCAAAACGTGCCAAAATAATTTATTAACATTTTATTAATTAGTTAAATTTCAATATTTTTCATCATTAAGCTACTACAAAGCCTCAATGATTTTGAATATAAGAATGGCAACATCCTTAAGTAAACAAACCAGCTGCTCGGGGGTTCAACCAACCAACCAACCGTTGCTAATTTTAAAGCTATCCTTACGTATGTAAACAACAAACCCGTTGCTAATTTTAAAGCTCTTTTTAAATTCTTCTTTTAAAAGTAGACTTTTTCTGTTTTTCTGAAGCATTTTTGTATTAGAGTAATTATTATTTTGAAGTATTTCTATCCAGAAAATGCTTCGCGTTGGACGTCGTTCTCTAACGGGGCGACTTATCAGAATAAATAAAAGATATTGGGACTTCAATGTAAGGGCATAACTAATGAAGTTTTAAGTCAGAATGTTGGCGGATAGTATATTTAACTTTCTATTATGAAACTTGCAATTTGGGTGTTTTCTCTATTAGGCCTTCCATTAAAGTTATAAAAATTTGGTTACATTTTTTATGGCTGGCAAACCTATTCGAGCGCAGCAAGATGTTTTAACCACAAATTCGAGCGGCAAAGCCGCTCAATCCGAGCGCAGCGAGGTGTTTGGGGGTTGGCGAGCGTTAGCGAGCAGGGGGCGAAGCCCCCTAGTATAACTAATTAAAATAAAATAAACTAAGCCTTTACCCATTTACCAAGTCCTTGATTTATTATTCAGTTTATTTAAAATATAGTAGAGCCCGAAAGCAGAAAGAGCCTAAAACTGCGACGTACGTAGCAGAACAGTCAGAGTCCTTGCAGAACAATTTTAAGTTTGGAACAAATGCCCACGAGCAGAGGCGGTTCCATGGGGGGGGGGGGCTAAGGGGGCTATAGCCCCCCCCCCCCCATGAGGGTGAAACTTACACTGGATAAAATGGTTTTCATAACAACCCTGCCCCCTTTCATAACAACCCCCCACCTAAGATTTTAGATTTTTTTTTTTTTTAATGTATTTCTAGATACAAATATTTAAGAAAAAGTTTAATTTCCGATCAGAAAATCTCATTTTTGCCCCCTCCCCCCCCCCCTAGAATTATATGAAATGACGCGTCTGCCCTTCTCCCCCCAATTCTCCGTAAAAGGTAAAAGAATGTCGTAGTTTTCGACGTTTGGTCCAAGTGCCCTGTTAATAGGTAACCAAAGTACCCATAGACTAAGAATAAATTAACTAGACCAAGTCTGCATGGCAAAACCTAATAATACGAACAGCGCGGTCACGTGACGACAGCCTTCAAAACGGAACTGGAGAAAAATTCTTTCATTTACTTCAAGGTTAAACAATTGAAAGCTGAAGACTATTTTCTTGAATGCCGAAAAAATGCCAGAATACTATACTGGATTTGGATGCAAAATTGATTTTGAAATAGGGGATTCAATAACCTTTCACAGTCATGTCATTTTTTAAAAATTATCTTAATAATTTTATTTTTTTAAGACTTATAAAAGTTAGTTTGTATTTTGCTTTCTGACATAGCTGCCTTTAATTGGTAATAATGGTCTTTATCATTTACTTACTTCTGAAAATTGTAATTGATAATGAAATGAAAATGAAAGTCTAGACTAATGTTTTATAATATTTTGAAAAGGGTAGAAATGGTTTTTAAAAGGCATTGGAATTAGTCACGTCACGTGTTCCGTCTTGGTAACACCCTCTCTTAATAACAGATATTGGAGCGTCCTGTCTATTTTATTATTCGTTTATGAAAGTACCAAACGAACACGAACAGGTTTTAAAACTAGTTCAGAAGACATTCCAGAACATCCTTGTTCTTCCTATTGTATTGTGTGTCTTTGACTCGTACCAGCCTGGAATTTTTACTGGTCTCCCTATACCAGTTTATAGTTGTGCATAGTACGCTATCAAAATGAAGCGACATTTAACCGATTATTTCGGGAAAAAAGAGAGCAGCGCTAAAAGCCATTGTAAAGAGCTAGATGTTGGAAATTTGGAATCGAAGTCAGAAAGTGCGATAAAAGCCTATGATCCTGGCAAGATAAATCTTCCGGTAAGCTTTACACATAAATATTTATTTTTATGTGTCGTTCAGTTCCAAAGCCAGACAACTGCAGTTTTTCGAAAAATGCATTTTTGAATTTTTTTTGCAAGTAACTTAATTGTACATGCAAGTAATTTAATATATAGGATAATAAAAACAAAAACGATATCTATTATACTCTGTTACAAAAAAAAAAAATTACGTATATACTCGTAGTGATTATCAAATTAATCAATTTTTATATTTATATATAGGATACATATGAAAAATCACATGATCCCTGTGATATAGGAAGAGCCGTGAAAGAAGTTTTAACAGATGATGAGAAACTAAAATTACTAAAAAATACTTGGATACCTCCAACAGCATTTCCTTTTCCAGAACTAGTAGAAGGGAAACAGAAACGGAAATTTAATCATGATTGGCTAAAAAAATACAAGTGGCTAGCATATAGCCAAATGCTAGGCGGTGGACTTTGCACCCAATACGTTCTCTTTGCTCCTTCAGGTGCTGGTATCGGATCTCAGGTAAAATATTTGATTTTCTTTTCTTATGCATTTCATTGTAACTTGTGTGATATTTTCATTTGTATGAAATGTTTAATGTTTTAACGATTATATCAACAACCAACTGATTGGTCGTTATCCGCGAATATTGTTCCTTAGATATTAAAAAAAAATTGGGTACAATTAAAAATAAATGATTTAAGATTAATTTAAGAATAAAAATTTCAAATGCATTTCTGACTTTAATATTTCAAAACTTTAATAATTGTTTTTTTAATACTTTAAAAAGTTATAGCCTAAATTCGCCCAATTTATATTGAAATTATTAAAATTTTGACTCCATATTTTATTTTATTACTCTTGAAGTTGTCAATAAAAATTAACGAAATTGTAAGTGACCCGTAAATAATGTACAAAATTTATGGAACATTTTGTGTAATACTATTTTGAAAGTGTAAAGGTACTGTGTAACAGCAAAACTGGCCAGCTCCACAATTTTGCGAAACGCGTTCTTTGCAATTTTTGCGGAAGGCTTACCTATATTGTCGGCATTTTGAGAAATAAAGTTAATACTAATGCGAAACAAATCAATTTAAACTTTCAACTTTTAAATCTTTATTAAAATCCTTTTTTTATACTACTAAACCGGGTGCTTTACTTTAACGACCGAAATGTTCAATTAGTTAGAAAAACTATGTATCCTAAAATATGTATAAATATAAATTTAACAAGCATGAACATTTTTTAGACTCTCAAAACACTGGTAAAAGAACCGTTAGCCAAATATAAAAAAGCCACCGAAGATCTACGTAAGCATGAAAATACTAAGTACCACAAATTCTCCATGGAAAAAGCAGTAGAATTTACAAAAAGTAATGGAATCAAGCAAGAAAAGCATTGACGTTGTTTTAGATTCCGAAACATCGGCCATTATTGAGGATAATCGAAAACGATTGAGGCCTATAGTAAAAACTATAGTATTTTGTGCTAGGAACAATTTGCCCTTAAGAGGACATCGTGATCACGGTTTGATTTCACAATTAAAAGAAGAAAGTAATGAGGATCTTCTGGTTGGAAAGCATGGAGTTTTCCAAAGCCTTTTGGCTTTTCGTGTGGATGCTGGGGACGAAGACCTCAAGCGACATTTCGCAATTTGCAGGCGTAACAGTGCAATGATTAGCAACACAGTCCAAAATGAAATTATAGACTGTATCGGAGAAACTTTTCGTTCTTCAATATCAGAAGATGTTAAAAGATCAAAAATTTTCAGTATAATGTGCGATGAAACAACAGATGTCAGCACCAAGGAACAGATGACATTTTGTGTTAGGTACATAGATACCCAATCTTTCGTTACCAAAGAAGAATTTGTTGGTTTTACAGAAATTACAGAGACAACTGGTGTTGCTATAAAAGAAGCAATCGATAAAGAGTTGGATGCCTTGGGCTTAACAAAAGAACACCTTTGCGGCCAAGGGTATGATGGGGGTTCTAACATGGCTGGAAAGTTTAAAGGAGTGCAAGCCCTGATATCAAACGAGCAACCCATGGCTATTTACAGTCACTGTTTCAGCCACTCCTTGAATTTGGTTATTTCAAAATCGTGTGACATTCCTGCCATACGAAACATGTTAGGAACCGTAGGAGCGGTAACAACTTTTCTTTCTGCTTCTGCTCTACGAAAAAATGCTCTAGAGGAAGTAATTAATCAACTTCCAGAAATAAAGAAGAAAAGTTTAAAGGTGATGTGCCCCACTAGATGGGTAGAGCGACACGATAGCTTAATTAGATTTAAAGAGTTATTTCTCCCTATTCTAACACTGCTTGATCAGCTTTCAACTTCACCAGATACCAACTCGGAAACATCAAGCAAAGCTTCTATGCTCAGTTCGGCTATTCAAAAAGGAGAATTCATCATAGCCTTGGAAACAACGGCATATTGCATGGCAATAACTCTAAGGCTAAGTGAGCAACTACAAAATCCACAATTAGATTTTGGAAATGCCCTGCAAAATATAAACTGCATATTAGAGGTTTTCAAAAATCTACGAAGAACTGTGGATGTCGAATTCGGTAGTATTTTCGAAGACGCTTTGCAAAAAGCAAGCGAAATCGAATGCGAAATACGCATACCAAGAAAATGCTTTCGACAGACTCATCGAGAAAATACTGATGCTTCAAATCCCGAGGAGTATTACAGACGAATGGTTTTTTTTACCGTTGCTAGACCATTTGATTCAAGAACTGGAATCGAGATTTTCCCAACGATTGGTGGATATATTACCTTTAGAAGGCCTTGTTCCAAAAAATATTTTGAAGTACGAAGAAGAAGAAATCCTCAAGGCTGCAAAAAATTACCAGCAGTACCTAGATGGCTCTGAGCTTATACTAAAGTCAGAAATAAAGCTATGGAAAAACAAATGGGATAGTGAGATTGAGCCGCCTTATACAGCAGTTGAGGCCCTGAAGAAGTGCGATCAACAATTTTTCCCCAACATTTTTATTCTTCTACAGATATTTGGAACAATCCCCGTTACAACAAGCACACCCGAAAGGAGCTTCTCCACATTACGACGGATTAAAACATATTTAAAAAGCACCATGGACCAGGCAAGATTAAACGGACTAGCACTGGCAAATATTCAAAAGGATAGAAAAATCTCCATAGAAGACGTCATTAACATCTTCAGTCGCAAAAAAGCAAGACGAATGAAAATTGCAAATTGGAATGTCTAAAATCACAGACACAGACCTCTACAAAATTTGATGTTTTGTTTTTGTATTAATGTATCGAGAAAAACAACTCAATTTTAACTAAGGTCATCCACCTAGACTATTGCTTTAAAAAAAACACCATTTTGAATAATTAATTAAAATAATTATTTGCACTTAATTACTCAAATATAATTAAAGTTAATTAAATAATTGCCACACTGTATATTAATGTACTATTTCTTGATTGCGATAAAATCTAATTGACCACAACAGTAGCTCTAATTAATTTTGCTTTCTCATTACGGAACATTTTTGCATGCTGTAGCCCCTCCCTTGTGATTTGCCTAGAACCGCCACTGCCCACGAGTGAGAAGAAGAATTGGAACTTCTTCCTAATTTCATAAGTTTTATGAAAGATTTTCATTGAACATTCAAAAGAAGAAACTACTGAATTGTATTTTGAATACACTGTTTTTAATAATTGGGTGTACAAATGTCTTGAGGAGTGTAGGAGTAGTGAGTCTTTTTTCCAGCCAAAAGAGCTTTTAAAGCACGCCATAGAAGAACTGAAGACAGAGATTCCCAGATTCATCAAATTTCTTGTTTTTATTTTTTCTGTGCCCATTTCAGAAGCATTTTGTGAATCTTGGAGATCCACAATTGATAAAATTGTTGCTAAGCGACAAAATGTTTTTGATGGAGACAATATTTCTGCTGGAACAACTGATAAAAGAATGTTTGTTTTTTCAAATGGTGCTCCACCTGGACACAAATCTTTAAGAAAACATCTTAAAGCAGTCCTTATTTCTTTGCATGGACCAACTTACCACAAACATTTTATACATAGCGGTTCTAAATCAATGTCTAAATATTTAACTTCCAAAGTCATTGATAAAGTTACAAATTTTGAATGTATGCCTTGGTTTGAAAAATAATTTTTTTCGTCATTATCATTTTGTAATAAATGTGTAGTATTAATTTTATGGGTTTTTTCTTTTATATCACACTGGAAATTTTGAAAAAATTTCTGCAGAACATTTATAACTGTCAAAAGTCCCGTTGCAGAACATTATATATTATTCTGCTTCTGGGGTAGTAGAGTGCGTAATTTGATAGTACCTCAACTAACTAAAAAATGATCAACAACTAAGTAAAAAGTAAAAACGCATTCCCGCTCGAATGTATTCATTTAATTCGCTCTTACCCTCAATGAGTAGGAAATTTGTGCTAAGTTTCTTGGCCATAGTCCTCCGGCCACTTCCATAAGGACCAAGCAGTAAAACTCGAGGCACATAATAGAAGGGTGGCCGCTGTCTACTTCGAACGAACTGTACAACTAAAAAGGCAAATAAAAAATTATATTAGAAAAACATCTCTAAAATTAAAACGAAATTAAAAAAATTGGTATTTATTAGAGTGCGATTTGACGTTAAGTGATTAATAAAGTTTTCGTTTATTAAATGATAAAAAAAAAAATTTAATATATATATTATATATATATATATATATATATATATATATATATATATATATATATATATATATATATATATATATATATATATATATATATATATATATATATATATATATATATTTTTTTTTTTTTTTTTTTTTTTTTTTTTTTTTTTTTTTTGGTATGCTGTTTTAAGAATTAGGTTTGTGGTAAAATTTTCGTTTTCGTAACTTTCAGGGAAACGTTATAAGGCCCCCGAAATAAATTATTGATAACTTATCAAGAACACAATTGCAGTGTTACTATAGGCAATAAAGTTCGTTAAAGACAATTAAAATACATGAAATTACAATCTGAGTCATATTTGTTTCGCCTTTCTGTTTTGAAGGAAATATTTTTCATTTCATATTAGTAATCATTTCATATTAATTCTACAAACCTCACTCACATACGACAGTTTATTAAATTTAAATTATTTTTAATACATCTGAGACGATACCATTTTTCTAAAAATACAATATAATTTTTTTAATTCATTCAGTACTTTTTTTATTGCAAGGAGGCGCAGAGGGCTAGAAATCGCTTTCTGCGCATCGCAGAAGGCGATTCTTTGTCTTCTGCGTATTCCCAGTGCCAAAAGAAAACTCCTTTTAACCTGCTAGAGATATTTTACTCAAAAGTTTTTAAATTTAAATGACCATGATACTTAAAACGTTAGTCGTGAAAACAAATTTAAATTTCGTTTGAATTAGAGCAAAGAAATAGCCAATATAGTTTATTTCATTAACCATCGTCTTCGAGTTTTTCTACATCGTCATATTCTCCAATTTGAAATGTCTTCACGTAACTCTTTTTGTGCAAATCCAAGATAAGGTTTATTTGTTCTCGACATTCTACTTTCTTTTGGAATTCCTCTTCGCTGTCCTTAGGATTATTATCTGCAAAAATTAGAAAACACTGTATTATAACATAAGGTTTATGTAATATAAACTTTTGACTCCTATTAATTATTACTGTTATTTCAAGTACCATTCTATTAGGGATTTAGTAGTTAAGCAGATATAGTTGTTTTAATATTAAGACATAGTCTTAGACTTGGCATCAGGCACATACGTTACAAAAATTATTTGTATGAAAATTGTAAGAATTGGAGCATAGTGCAAGTAGTGATCAAGACATGAAGAATTCAAAGGGTATTGAGCATTTATAAATCAGCTGAAGCCAATCTTGGCAAGAATTCTTCTGAAGAATTTGCAGAATCCAAACAAGAAATAAACCTTCAAATAGATAGTCACGCGATATCGAAAATGAGCTTAAAAACTCAATTGAAGAGCGTTGAATGAATATAGACTCTTCTGGTGTAAAATTATTAATGCAGCCAGAGTCTGTAGCGCCCAATAAAAAGTTGTAAGTGGTTTTATTATTGTTTCTGAAACGGAATTTTTTTTAATTAATCATTAAAAAATTATTTTTAGATTTACGATTTACTCTTAATTCAGAAATTCAAAACCTGTGCATAATTACTGCATAAATAACAGATTATTAGCATTAATTTAGATTCTCATACTGGAACAACTTCTTAACCACCGAGGTTTAAGCATCTTGTATGAATCTAGACTTCTATGTAAACCTTCATATTGTGCCATTGTAACTCAAAAATTAAGAATCGATTGGGACTTCTTTTTTTTTTTTTTTGTATTCCGAAAGAAAATTTGCATAGAATTTTTTAATGTGAAAATATTATATATGTGAAGGATTACTTACATGTTATGATCATTTAAATATTACAATTTCCGTAATTTTTTCATAGATTTTCTAGTGATATTTATATGTTTAAATATGGCAAATTTATAAATGTTTATTTTCAAGATTAAATTATTAAATATAAATAAATATATATATATATATATATATATATATATATAGGGGAGAGTTCCCCAAAACGGGATAGGCGGGTAAAACGGGATATTGAGCCTCGGATCTTGACTGGTGGTGCTATCTCGCAGGAGAAAGGCTAAACTGGTTCCCGACCACCATGACAGCATTCTCAGTTGATCTCTCAACGCTAGGCAATTGTTTCGCAAAGAAATATTTTTTCAAAGTTTTCAAGTGAGTTTTTGACTTACTTTGTACTTTTTTCAACTGCAGAACAACTATCCTTGTGCTTCTCCGTCCTTCGGAACAATTCCGGTAAGTACTGTGTTTTGTTCATAGCTCTTTTAACAACAATTTCATGTATTTAAATATTGCTAGTGAGTGACGGTTCAGGGGTCAGCCATTTATGTTGTCAAAAGCATCACGGTCGGGCAAAACGGGACACTTTTGGGGTGCCCAAAACGGGATACAATTTTGATGTGTACCGTTTTACCCGACCATATCCATTAATGTTTTGGCAATGTGTTTAAGTTATTTAAATTGAAATAACTAATGAATTAAAATATGTATAATCAATTACAACAATTTATTTTAATTTTAAATAATTATATTTTCAAAATTAAATAATTTACTTTACTTTTGGGGTACAAATAATTGGCCTGAGTTTTGTACAAAATTTAGTTATAGGTTAAAACTGTAAATCAGAAAAATGTTTTGACCAAAAATTTAAGTTTTAAATTCCAAAAAGTTGAGTTTTTTTTAAAATCTTTTTTAGGGGGGCGGCGTATACAAAGATAAACCAGAAAACCACACGTTGTGCGCACTATAATGTTATAAAAACATAAGCTAATCACAACTAAACAGCAATTACAACAGGAAGCCCATATAAACTTGAGTTGGAAGAAGAAGAGCGTGAAAAAAAAGAACGAGAAAGAACTCAAAAGCTAAAAAAAAAAAAGGGCTGCCAAAACCAGTCTCTTGAATGTTACGAAGAGAAAACAAACGAAGCGTTAAAAAAACCAAGTGGAAATGCAAAACAGGCAGATAAAGTTAAAAAATTTTACTCTGAATCTGAATTTTTTTTTCAAAAATCGAAGAAAATGGACCTAACATAAGAAAACCTAAAAATTTTTTTTAAAAAATCATCAGTTAGCCAAGGTTGGACGTCGTCGTCTTCAGAGATGAAGCTGAAAAAGATGAAGCATGTATTTTCTGCAACGCTCTGTATCTTGAATCGAAATCTGGAGAAGGCTGGATACAATGCTCGAGCTGCCAGGGATGAGCCCACGAAGCTTGTTCCAGAGCAGAAGAAGACGACACATTTTTATGCGATTTCTGTGTTATGTAATTTTTCAAATTTACAATTAAAAAGTTTCTTCCTATAAAAACGTATCCTATTTTTGTTCTAAAAACTAAATCAAAAGTAAAATCAGCAAAAACCTAATAACATAAAAATCCCTATCCCTTTTTACCCACCCTTGGTAGGGTAAAACGGGATCATGTAAGACTTTGTGAAACCAGTATTTTCACATAAATATTATTGAACAAATGTGACAAAGGTCTTATTTTAAGTAGTTGAAAAGGTATACTTTTAAATGACGTTTAGCTTTGGAATGTACCTTGTACACAACAAGAAATAAAGCGAAGAATAGATAAGCTATCCCGTTTTGGGGTACTTTCCCCTATATATATATATATATATATATATATATATATATATATATATATATATATATATATATATATATATATATATATATATATATATATATATATATATATATATATATATATATATATATATATATATATATATATATATATTTATATATATATATATATTTAAATACTTGGAGAAAATGTAGTAAACTTTGAAAAAATATAATTTAGGATTCAATATTTTGCCCATTTTGATATGAATTGAGCCTAGTATATTTCAGGAAGAGTAAGGTTTTGAATCCAATGTCAAATTGTTGATTTCTAAAATATTTTTTGTTTGTTTTAAGCTCGTAATTCTACACATAACCTAAACTAATAAATATAAAGACCATTACGTCCTTTACTTTTCGCTTTTCTTTGAGAAACACCAGCGTCGTTAATAAATACTGCAAAAAAAAGAAAAGAAATATATGTATAGAATGGGAATAAATAATTATGCATTCATAAAAATGAAAATTTGATAATTAAAGATTTAATACAAATTGCATTGCAATGATGCCAATGACGAATTCTGACAGTCCATAATATTGTTAAAAATATGTAAATACAAGTTGTAAAGAAAAGAACGTTAACCCTAAGAAGAGTATCTTTTTTCGGCAACTCTTCACAATACATCTTATCTCTCAATTGGCATTCGAGATTAATATTCACGACAGCATGTTTATGAGTTTGGCTACCACGTAAAAAAAAAAGTTCTACACGTTTTTGAACATACTGAGTTAAAAAAAAAAAAAAAAAAAAAAAAAAAAAGTGGTCTAGAAAAAATGTATTTATGTGATCAGCATAACTTTCGAACGGGTTGACTAACGGTGCTCAACTTTTGCATACCGGTTAGTACGTACCTGTCATTATGGTTTTCTTCAAAATTGAGCTTGCGCACTAAGTGGCTGCCACCGAAAAATGTATATTTTTCAGCAATTGCCAAAACACGGCTCTAACCATTTTGATCAATAATCGCAGTGACCCACCTCCGAAATTCCAGTAGGAATTCTATAAAGGCTTAAAAAGGTGAAAAACGAATGGCCTTAACATACAGAACTCTTCCTGTGGTCATTGCCCATCATCAAAAAATATATAGCAGTCATCTTGCTCGTGTAATATTTTTGCCATTGTAATATTTATCCCCGAACTGGTCAATTTTTCTTAATTAATGAAAATATAAAAACGAAATCGGTAATTCGCACAAATCCATGTCAAATTTAAATGCAGTGGCCAGTATTGGATGTAATTGAAAGTTATGCGATGTTCCACACCTCTAGTTTTCCTACAAAGTGGTTGTAAAGTTATCAAATGTCGATTGAAAACTAAGTTACATCTCTACTCTTTACAGTATAAATGTCAACTAAATTCTTTCCTCGTATATAACGAAATAAAGATTACGTAAATTCTTGTCGCTTTGATGTAAAATAAAATTCAAACATCTTTCTTTTGATCGTTTCAATAAACAATCAGCAAATATTTGTAGACTTCCTTAAATAGCATTACCGATACCATTTTTATTATCCTAAATAACTAATAAAGAGTCAGTCTATATACCTATGCGAATTTCATAGCTTGCATAATTAAAAGGAAGTTGTAGTAAGGATCATCTCCTATACTCGCTATGTAAGAATCTTTTAGCCCAGTGCATTTAGAAACTACTTTGTATAAACCTTTGAAATTTTGTGAGTAGGTACAAAAATAATCTCTTAATGAAATGACATAAATTAAAAACTCGAAAATAGCGTCTAATATATTTTATTTTGTATTTGAAATCCTCATGTCAATGTATATGCAGTGGCTCCCTCTGGTTTTGTCTTTTGCTATTTTAATTTTCATGTATAATAGATAAATATTAAATCAAAACAATTTATGTCATTTCATTAATGATCTTATTCGTATCTACACACCAAATTTCGAGGTTTTATAGAAAGTAGTTTCCAAATGCACTCGGCTAGAAGATTGCAATATAAGGAAATGATCCTTACTAGGACTGCCTCTTAAGAAAGAAGAAATTTCCGTACCAATGTGGGTGGGAAATACTCCAGCTTTTCTGAAAGTGAAGGCTTGTCTTCGAGTTTTAGGAAAGTCTTCGATCAACCACCCATTTTGGACGCAATCAGTCTTCGCTGTTCTTTCTTTTAAAAGCCGTGTCCAAGTGGAATCACTAATTTCATTCGGAACCTATGGAAAATGAAAATTGCATTCTGAAATCAATACCTTAAATAACTTTCGTGAAGGAGATGTCCTTTAAAATCATTGTTTATAACTTTAATTTCAAATAAGTTGGGAAACGAACAACATGTTGAAATACGTTTTGTTTTGTTTTTTGGAACTAGCGACTGTCTATTTCTGCCACTTATAAAGTGCTTAACACAGCCAAATACGTCTCGTAATTTTGAGCATCTAGAAGAATACGAGATCGAAATCTTCTTGTGTAAACCCTTCTCTCCGACCCCGCCACACCAACGAGAGGACATTGAGGCCACGACAGATTTAATGTGCACCAGCCCCCATTAGGTACATACCGATATTTGGCGAACCGAGGACAGAACCCGCAACCCTCCGGTTACGAGCTCGATACTCTGCCGCCTAGCCTATCGGGAGCCCATTCGCATAAGTCATTTTTTAAACAAAAACAACAAACAACAAGTGGAATTTAGTTGACATTTTCCTGACTTTTAAATAATATTAATAAAGTATTTGCAGTGGCCGCTCGTGCCCTACTGCTAGAACAGCCGGGCTGCATTTAATTTATTAGTTCAAAACTAAAATTATATATTTTACAATTTTCGAAAAATGAAGATCCATTTCTACGGTAAGTATAAAAAAATCCGATAAATAGCAAACTTGTTGCCTCAATATTCAATATCAACCCAAACTGGTGATCTTCCTCCGAACAGCAGCCGAGTGTTCCTGGAACAGATTTTCGGCTGCGACGTTGCCATGGTAACTGGTAGAACCCAACACATCCTTTCCCTCTACGTAATTTATGGCGTGTGTCTGCCAGGAAGCCCTTTTCCAACTTCGGCTGACCTTGAGAATTCGGTGTTAGAGTAGGTGGGGTAAGTATTTCCCAAAACAATGCCGACTTATCACGACATCATTGACTGATTCGCTAGTTCAAAAGAAAAGAGGATGGATTGAGTGTTAGGAAAACCTTTTCATTTTAGTAGAGTATTTCACTGTAACTTAAGTTACTCATTTCAATAGCAAGCATTTCTATTATGGACAATTCCAGCATTTTTTAAAAACGAGTGAAATTAGTTAGTATTTATGAAGAATTTCTTTCTGATTCCAAATGTTCAAACAAAAGTTCAATTAAAAAATTAGTTATTTAAATATTAAGAAAAGGAAATGCCTCAAAACCCCGTCCGATCGCAGTCCGATCAAAACGTCCACTATTAGCTGTGACGTCATGAATTCCTTCCGTTCGGTGACTCAATCCTTCGCTCCATCTTGTTCTCTATGGTTATCGTGAGGTTTCTGCCAAGACAGGCGCCTGGGACAGTTGTCATATACCGAAACATGCAAAACTGGTTTCCGCTGCTGCGTTTCAGACCAAGTTGTTTCAGATGAAGTGACGTTACATTCGATTCGAGCCAAATGTAACGTTTGCCTGCAAAAATCTAACATGCGAACTTAGGTTGCAAATTAAAAACAGAAAAGGCGTAGAGAGCAAAAATTGTTGTGTTCATGACCTTTTCGAAACATTTAGAATTGAATAAAAAAAGTAAAACAAAAATGCAAATGCTCAAGGGAATGTAACTAACTATATGTTAAGAAAAGAGCTAGAATTTCCTTTTTCCACTTTTAAAGACTTTATCAAATTTCTACTGAAATTTTTGAGTTCGAGATACTTAGAACACTCTAAAAGCATTACCACAGCGATTTTGATCAAAATCTTTGGATCCGTTTTTTTGAAAATTTCTGGAAAGATGCATTTTTCAATTGCAGTTACCTTATTCGCAAAAATAATTTCGACGAAAACCTTAACGACGCGTCTCATGGCATTATACAAAAGTTGAACACTGTAGGTCAATCCGTTTACCGAATGTAGTACTTTCATTATCCTATGTTACATATAGGGAGATTGAAAGTAATATATTAACTTTTTAAATGATAACGATCAAATTTTAGACTTTATTTTCATCTTCAAATATATTGGTTGGTTATTTTCAGATTATCTGGCGCAGTCAGCAACACGAGGGTTATAATACGCCGAAACATTCGTCATTTGACAAGCCAACATACATTTATAAACACCTTAAACGGGACTCGAACCCGCAACCTCGCAGTCTAGAAGCTAGCACGCTAACCACTATACCGTTTGGTCCTAATGATAGAGATATTTGTAACAGTATTAATGATGTACTTGTCATATCGAATGTATAATTTCAAACGTTTCTAAAAAGATATTTTGGAAAATATTACGATATTAGAAAATGGTACATTCGGAACTATGAGGAAAGGCGGACAATTTTTCTAAATCCCAAAAACTCAACTCAAAATTAAATTATTTTTCAATCACATGAAGTGACAAAAGCATCAGAGGACTGAGTAATAGGTCTCTAGTAGACGTAATTGGAAATTTGAGTTATCAGCTTTTTACTTCAAATTGATTTAATTTTCAAACTTTCAAACTTAGAAAAAATATTCCTCACTTTCTTCAAAAGATTGCCATTGCATAATTTTCACTACTTTACTTTTTGTTCGTTTGGAAGGGTTTTTTCCGAATCCTTTTCCAAACTACTTTGCATCAGGTAAGTGAGTTGCAGTCTCTTTGCAAGTGTGTCACAAACTTGCTTTCGTTCGAGCTCAGAAGCACCCAAAACATAAACTCTTGGAACTGAAAAGAAATAAATTATTGTACTCTTAATACAAAGACAAATTAATGTATTATACATTTCTATCTTAATTTAAACCAATGGTGTATCTTTACTTGCGACCAGATATTTACTTGCAGATAAAGTATACACAATTGGAGATTTAATAGCTATTGACTTGAAAACTAACAGGATACTAGTATATGGTTTCACCCCAACCTATAAATACACCTTTCACAAATCAGTAATGGAATCTAATGAAATCGAGTTTTCTAATAGAAATATAAAGTAGTCTTTGGTGCCTTTTCTCCTATAACAAATAAAAACTGGGACAACACTCGTCTTTAATTTTTCGTACTCTTCTGTTAGCAGGGTACAAGTTGACAAAGTTGGCTCCAAGCCTAAATGTTTACCCGTTAAAATGACACATAAATGTAACCAAAGCCTAAATGTTTACTGTTTGTTTTCGGAACTATTAATGATTTAAAAGTTGTTAGTTTGTATGAGTCTGTAAATTGACGGTTTTTATCTGGTACCCAGCTAACGGAAAGATAAAAAAAAAAATTACCTCTGTCTGTAATCCAGTCTTTTGACATAGAGTCGCATAGGTTATGATGTTTACTGCAGGCTTGCAATTCATCCATGAAATTCAGAAGGACAAGTATAAAAGGAAAAGTTATCTGATACGTGTGGAAAAAAGAATTGCCTCCGCTTCATTATCAGTGCTCAATTAATGAAGGTAAAACGTTGAAAAAGTTCAAATAAAACACCGCTGTCCGGCCCGTTAGTATAAGACATGAGTCTGTGCCATGCGATCTGAATACTCGATTATTTGTAAAATAAACTATTTCTGTTGTAGAAAGAATTTTTATTATTATTATTATTATTAACCTCTTTAAAAAAAATTATCTGGTTTCCGTAATTTGGAGTGATTTTGAAAACACCTAGAAGTAGCAACCAAATCAATTTTCTTGCTGGCAATCCGCGAATTTAACGAAATCTTTATTGGCACCAAAATTTAACAGTGTGTTGAGATTTGAAAGAACACTTAGTCCTCCTTTCTCCTTAGAACTTACCATTTTACTTTATTAATCAAAATCTACCATTTTCCTTTACTAAGAGAACAAAATTGCTTTATTTTTAAAATGCAAAAAAGAACACACTGAATATTGCCAAACGATAATATTAACGAATAATGCCACACACAACTACAAACTTAATGCACTTTTAAAGCACGTTCACATTTCTCATGTAAGTACGAATTGGTGACGTAACACAGTGAGTTATAACGTAGTGCTTAGCTGCAAGGTAAAATAGTTGTCAACCTACCATCATAAACCCCACGTTTCTTTAGTAAGTCGTAAAGAAAATCAATCGGCTTCTCCGGCCTGTTTATAATAAGATATTCAAACATGTTCTGAAATAAAAAAAAATTAAAAAAATTATGTAATTTAATAGTTCACCTCATTTGGATACCCCACCTACACACGCATAGCATAGAATTCAAATTAATTTAAAATATAGAATAATTACTAGATCACTGTGCAAAAGAAAAAATTCGTTCAAAAAATTTACTTTCTAACACATAATAAAGGAATGTGAAATGAAGCACATAATAAAGTTTATGGTACATACAGTTGGTTATTTCTACCAGGTACCCACTAGGGGAAAAAGCCATCCGGCTTGTTTTTACTTTGTTGTGTTAAACCAGCAATACCTGTAGTTGGTTTGGAGAAACAAATTTATTATCTTTTTTGCCAATGATAATTTCTTTGAATCGAAGGACATATTCATTCATGGATAACAAGCACATATGGTCAGGAAGTGGGATATGGGAACTTATCCTTTCTCGAAATTATTCTTTAAACGCATTCTAACCTTTCAGTTAAGTGACATTATATTTTGAGGAAAATAAAGAAAAGAAATATAATTTAAATATTTAAATAATTTGACTAAAAGACCATGTACAAAAAATAAATTTATTTTAAAGATGAAAAAAAAAAAATCGTTAGATGTTATCCATTAGTGGCGCTAAAGCTGCCTTTTAGCGATAGTTTCGTTTTATCGAAATTAGTCTCCGGATAACATGTAAGTACCTAATATAAATAACTAGGAAATTACGTAATTACCAAGTTTAAAAGAGTAGATGGAAAATAAAAATGTAGTTGAATTTTAAAGATTCATGACCTGGCGTTGAATTGAAATAAAATTATTCAAAAAAATACCTGAAATATTTCTAAAATTCTCTTCTTTTCTGCATAAGCAAACAAATCTCTAGGAATGCGCTTTGCATCCATTTCTATTTATTTTTAGAATCAAATTTTTACCACAGAAAGTTTCTGGTGAAATAATACAAACGTTATACACTTCAAAACAGTAACAAATTTGTTAATGCTTGCAAACTTACAGCATCTACTATAATTCATATAAAACTATGCATATATGACACCTTATACTTTGGAAATCGGGATATGACGTAATAAAAGTATTTTTATTTTTTTTTAAGTGCATTTTCATTAAAATGTATCATGTTTTGACATTTTAGGTCTATTCCTAGAGAGTGTGCAAATATCGCCAAGCCGATTTGGCGCTCTTTTCAGTTGATAAAGTTCTAAATTTGGGAACCTTTTTTAGCCAGTCGATATGACAGCCACCATATTGAATTGGCGACATTTTTAGCCCTGTCACCAACTTTTCAAAGACGCGCCAACCCGCCAACCCATGCACTCAGACTAGGAATTTACCGACATTTCGAAATTTTTATAATTATCCACTTTTTTTTTGCAGTAGTGGTCTGTAATGCAGTAGTGGTAGTAAATGCGACTGTAGTAACAGTTGGATATTGGTGACATAGGCCCTACTGGGATTTAGAACACAAGAAACCTTTTAAAAAGCTGTTACAACAAAACCCTTTCCAATGCTTTATTTTCATCAAATTTCAAGAAAACAATTGGAAGTCATGGCCCGAGGGTTGTGGGTTCGGTCTTCGGTAGCTAAATGTCAAAGTGTATGTAGTGGGGGTTGGTGCAAAAAAATATCCAAAAATAAAGGAGTATTTCATAAGCCCAAGCTGAAGTGATTTTCACAAAAAGATTGAATGAACGACACCAACAAAAATGTGTTGGGTATTCTCATAACAATGAAATATAGGGATATATTATTTTAGTGGTGCCATCTATTGGTAGTTAAAGACACTATAATGAGAGTTGGCAAGTTTTTACTCATTGCATTTAAATATATGTATGAAAAGGAACTTTATAAAAAATAAGTAGAAACAACTTAAAAAGCTATAAAAAGAACAATATCTTGTTAAATTCAAATTTAGGAAGTAGGAACCAAATTACCGCAAAGGATAAAACACCTACCCTATCTATAACGCAGGTTTGGAAGAAAACAATTGTCTTAAATATAATTAGGGTATTTTGCAGTTATTTGAGTGTTGATTACTGGAACAATGATGGAGAATAACTCCATAACGTACAGTTTAATAACAAATCTCAGGTCTAATATGCATGAATTTTTATTCACGAGCATCGGTGTAATGTATTTTTATCTGATCTTAATAAACACATTTATGTTTTCAAACATAATTTGCTCTATCCAAGAACGAAAACCCTAATATTTATTCTGGTTTGTTGAATACAACACAGAAGCCTGAGAAAACGAGATAAAATTAAAGACCAGCCTTTTGGTTATTTTTTCTCCGCCATCTTCTATCATCCACTATCCAGGCATTTTTCTAATTCCCGTCAATGTCTTTCCAAGTTCAGTGCTCCATCCATGTTTAAAATAATTCCAAGCTTCTCAAATTTTACTATTTTTAAATCCTTTATATAAACTTCGATTTTGTGTGTGTGTGTGTGTGTGTGTGTGTGTGTGTGTGTGTGTGTGTGTGTGTGTGTGTGTGTGTGTGTGTGTGTGTGTGTGTGTGTGTGTGTGTGTGTGTGTGTGTGTGTGTGTGTGTGTGTGTGTGTGTGTGTGTGTGTGTGTGTGTGTGTGTGTGTGTGTGTGTGTGTGTGTGTGTGTGTGTGTGTGTGTGTGTGTGTGTGTGTGTGTGTGTGTGTGTGTGTGTGTGTGTGTGTGTGTGTGTGTTACATCGAAAACTTTCAATTACACTTAATACTAGGCACTGCATTGAAATTTATTATAGATTAATGTAATAACTTAGATTAGTGTAATAACGTTTTCATTTTATTATTTTCATTAATTTTAAAAAATGTCAGTTTGGCGATATTTTTTTCGATAAATATTACTTTATCATTTCTTATAAATTCAACGGAGAAGAAGCAGTCGTGTATCGGCGGAAGTCAATAGAAGAGAACTATGTGTTAAAGCGGGGCCGCCGCGAGATGGCGCTTTCTTTCCCTAAACCATCGATATAGATAAACAACTGGATAGACTGCTCCGGTGGCAACGCGAGGCGAAAAACGCGCCGGCAGTAATATTTGTTTTCCTGCCACTGGTGGGAAGATTTCCTGAATGATGGTTAACTCGTGTGTTGCATACCTGCCAACTTGTACGAATCATCCGTACAATGTACGGATTTTTACTATTTTGTACGGGTATACGAACAGCTAAAAAAATCGTACGGATTTCACGGTACTTTTCGTTTTTTTTTTTTTTTTTTTAATAAATTTTTTCAAGTCACCAACGAAACCGAAACGATTTTTCAAAGCTGCCGCGTCCGTCAAAATATTTATTCACACTCCAAGATTGCGCATATGTTCAGCACTAAAGCGCGTTGGCGAGGATGCATTGTTTTCTTTTCTGTTGCCGACTAGATATGGCAAACCAAACCACTGCTTCGATTTTTCTGGCTTTACAGGTTAATAAAGAAGCAGAAAACCGAAAGTGCTTTAGTTTTTTAATTCTACTTTCTTTTGGACTGGACTCCAAAACGTAAATAATAGTACTGGACTTGCGCGTAAATAATAGCACTAAACACGGCGCCGGGGATGCACTGTTTTCATTTGTGTTGCCAACGGGACCTGGCGAACCAAACAACTATTGCTTTGCCTCAGACTTAAGAGATTAACAAAGAATCTGAAAACCAAAAATGCTTTAGATTTTGGTTCTTCCTTCTGTTTGGACCGTACAATAATGTTGCGCGTATATAATAAAAGCACTTAAGCGCGGCGCCGGAAATTCATTGTTTTCATTAGGGATGGAACGGATATCCGGCAAATATCCGTTATCCGGCATATCCGGTTGATTTTTCAATATCCGAAACCCCGTCGGATATCCGATTTGAAATACCGAACATCCGATAATTTCATTCGGATATCCGGCTTTATATCCAGCCACCAGGTATCCACAAGAAATAATTTTTTGCAAAAAATAATGATCTTTTTCGGACAAAGGGGACACCGCATCCTACACTTTTTTTTCTTAATTTTTTTTTTCTTGGACATAAATTGCAGTCAAGCTAAAAAACGAAAAAGTTCCTTCGTGAGAACTATGCTTTCGCTGTATTATTGGCGCCGAGTTGATAAGCATAAACCATTCCTCCAATATTTTTCCATACACATCCTTCATACGTGTTTTGCAATATGTTCTTTTCATTCCAAGTTTATGATCTGATTAATTCCAGATGTTATATTTGAATGCTTCTCCGTAAAACACCAACCGAAATACTAATAAATAGTACTTTTTTTTCATAACATAAGTTATAAGAGTGTTAGTTATTATCCCTTCCTCCTTTTTTTCTGACATTTGCTAGCGAGTAAAAAGCAATAAATAGCCAATGCTCACTCCTCAATGCTTTTTTTTTTCTATCGACGATAATACCCTACCCCTTTTTATGCTGTGAATGGTATGGTCTAATTTCTGATTTTTCATTGACAGAAGTTAAAAGCTGGTATATTTTTTCTGACGTAAAATGAAGTATTGTTATTTTTAGAGATGGAACGGATATCCGGCAAATATCCGATATCCGGCATATCCGGCTGATTTTTCAATATCCGAAACCCCGTCGGATATCCGATTTGAAATACCGGACATCCGATAATTTCATTCGGATATCCGGCTATATATCCGGCCACCAGGTATCCACAAGAAATAATTTTTTGCAAAAAATAATGATCTTTTTCGGACAAAGGGGACACCGCATCCTACATTTTTTTTTCTTAATTTTTTTTCTTTCATGGACATAAATTGCAGTCAAGTTAGAAAACGAAAAAGTTCCTACGTGAGAACTATGCTTTCGCTGTATTATTGGCGCCGAGTTGATAAGCATAAACCATTCCTCCAATATTTTTCCATACACATCCTTCATACGTGTTTTGCAATATGTTCTTTTCATTCCAAGTTTATGATCTGATTAATTCCAGATGTTATATTTGAATGCTTCTCCGTAAAACACGAACCGAAATACTAATAAATAGTACTTTTTTTTTCCATAACATAAGTTATAAGAGTTTTAGTTATTCTCACTTCCTCCTTCTTTTCTGACATTTGCTAGCGAGTAAAAAGCAATAAATAGCTAATGCTCACTCCTCAATGCTTTTTTTTTCTTCTATCGACGATAATACCCAACCCCTTTTTATGCTGTGAATGGTATGGTCTAATTTCTGATTTTTCATTGGCAGAAGTTGAAAGCTGGTAGATTTTTTCTGACGTAAAATGAAGTATTGTAATTTTTAGGTCTTTAACGCAGCGCCACAATGTGGAATTATATTTAGCTCTCTAGAATGTCTTGAATCATAGTTTTCTCCAATTACATTCCAATTTATAATTTTTAATAATGGCTCATTTAAAATCACCCATTTGGAAGTATTTTAAAATTAATGGAAATGACGAAAGCAAAGCCCTATGTGTTACTTGCTCCAAAGAAGAAGAAAATTATTACACTGTTTATTTATAACTGGATAATTTGTTTTCGATACGTTTGAATTAATCTATGTTTTTATACGTTTTCATGAACATATAGTAATTGTATTAATAAAATAAAAAAAAGTGGGTTGGAATGAGAAACAATAATTCAAAATGCATTGTTCTGATGTAAATTTATTTAATATCGAAACTGCGGACTGCAAACGGAAAAGTTTATCAGTTTCTTTATTACTTACGTATTTATTTTAAAAACAAAGTCGTTTTTAACTGTTTGTTGGAATCCGAAGTCAAATCAAACTGTGGAAAGTAATTTGTATTTCAGTTTTATTTCTGTTTATAAATATAACCCTTGAATTTTAGAGATAAATTGTATCTCCTCTTACAATCGTATACAAAAGTTAAATTAAAAATTGGTCAATGCAATAGCCATCCTTATGATACGCAATACTATCAAAATGCCAAATCGTTTACATGCAATGTAAATAAAGGTGGATTAAAATTTGCTTCTGATGGAGTATTGTTTGTTGTGCAACAAACTAAAAAATTATTTCGTCATTATGTGTCAAATTAAAAAAAAAAAAAAAAATATGAAAATCTTTAGATTACATTGTTTATTCTGTTTCTAAGTATTTGTCACAGGGTAACACTGTTAAAAAATTGAATACATTGGGTTTTATGCATTCAACTGAAGGTGAATTTGTTGTGGAGGATCTCCACCAAACGCAACTAATAAAACTAATTGCCAGAACTTATGGCAATATTAGACTTTTTTCGAATGCCAAAAGAGTAACACTAGATCATCAAAGAAACAAAACTACCATCAGGCATAAACTGAATAAGTTGGTCCTTTTTAACAATGTTTAGATCTAGATTAACCACAAACCATTTTTTTTCTTGGGAAAAACTCTCCGACTACTTTTAAAAATTTTCCTCCTTTTAAATTTTTGCTTATTAAACTATGTAATTTATTTGATTTTAAGTTGAAATCCTCAAAAACAATTTTCTGTAATATTATTATGAACAATGCCTGAAATTATTTAGTTTTGATAAAGTTATCTACATTTTTCTCATTTCAAAATTATAGGACCAAATACTTGCAATAAACAAGTTTCACAACTTATATATTTAAAATCATAAGTTATATAATAATATTGAGTATAAAAATTTAGTATTATAGTTGGCCTTTGAAACTTAAATTGTTCTTTGAATTGGTGTATTGAATGTATGAATTTGTATTTTGCAATCTAATTATTACATATTTTCAACTGGTTTAGAGTATTTCTTCAATTATTTTTAATTTCTACTTCTAAAATAAATCTAGTTTAAAAGTCTATTTTCATTTGTTTATTGTATTCTTATAACTTGTAGATAATAATTTATTTTTTAAACATGTGATTTATGTAATTTAAAATTTAAAGAATTAAATTCGATTCAATAAAGATCAAACATGTTTACAGATATCGACAGTAACTAATCTGAAATGTTTGTTCTAAATATACAAATTCTATACTTAGAATTATTTTGATTAGTTATATTTATTGGTTTAACTATTTTCTTCAAATATGTTTTATTCTTAATTTTTTTTTTTGCTTGCTAAATATCGAAAGTAACGCGAATATATCATAAAGATCGAAGAAAATCCACATCGGCAATACAATTTCCTCCATCCAAGCATCTCGCTTCCGCGGGAGAAAAGGCTCGTTTCTTCACCGTTAGGCAGTCTATCCAGTTGTTTATCTATATCGCTGCCCTAAACGGGCCAGGAACAAACTAAAATCTTTACGTCCAGACGTTTGCTAAGCGATGGGATTTCATTTTCGTAGAGCATGTAAACGTTGTGAATAGATTCGTTTTCAGTATTTTTTTTTTATTTAAAAGCTGTGAAATTTGAAGATATTAGATGAGAAACTGCTGGTGTGTCATTGAGCAACTCTTTTTAAATTAAGGTAAGTTTCTTTTAATATTTATTTTAGTAACAATGAACAATTAAGCCTACTAATGCGAAGCTGATGTTCTTATAGTGCTTTAATATTTGACGGATAATTGCTGATCATTGACTGTTTTCAACATTTGTTTACTTAATTTCAATGGACTATTTGTCGTTGAAATAAAAAGATATTGCTAAAATTTGCTGAACATCTTTTACGTTTCGTTAAATAACGTTACTTGCAATTCTACAGAAGTACACGCAACTGTGTTTGCAGCTTCCAACTTATAAGTCATTTTATTGAAATATTATATTTGACAACTTTGAAGACATGTTCAATATAAAATGTTGTGATTAGGAGTTTTTGCATAGTTTGAACATCAAGTTCCCATTATTTTATGATATAGTTACAGTAACATTCTATAAATTTTTTGACCAAACATAGCTTCATAGCTTTGTTTACAATTTCCAACATTATGTATTTCATTGAAACATTTTAGTGAGTAACTTTGAGGTTAAACATGTACAATTTAGCTCATTTTAATTTTTACACTAGTGTAAAGGCAGAGTAAGTTTCAAATATTTTATGATATATAGTAACATTTGCTGAGTAATATGCCAGTTAAATTTTTGATAGAACATTATTTTTTGGCTAACTTTTTAAAATATACTAGTCGCCTATTTGGCCAATTTCCTGTTCTATGTTTTAAGTTTATCTGGATCACAAATGTCATTACCCAAAATTTTCCTGCTAGTTAAATTATGTGAACAAATTATACTATTTGAGAATTTACTGTTATTTCATTCAAAACCTTCTGGGCGCCCTTTTTTTATTATTATAATGTATTAAAATTTTTCATAAAGAATAAAAGTCAGTCTATCCCTGTCCATAGACTTATTAATTTTTTTATTTTTTTTTCAGCCATAACTTTTTTTGGAATATTGCTTTGAAATATTAAAATTTTATAACAGACAAAACATCAGTTATAAAAGTTCTGTTAAAATTTACTGTATAGTCCCCTTTGTTTATAATATAATATATATATACCCCCTATAATTTTATGAAAGTTAGCGATTCGGCACCGAATGTGCAACTCGTCGCCAAAGTTTTCCTATAACTTTAGTGACAGTTTGGATTTGGCGACACGGCGTGGATTCGATTTGGTAACAGCGATTTGCTATTTCAGTTTCATTTCCTGCTTACGTTATATGTGTGTTCATAGATTTTATTCGACCCAGACTTTCATAATTATTCATCAATAATATATTGCAGTAAGAATCCTAATTTCCACTCCTGCTTTAAAAGCCAAATAGCTTGAACCGTATCGTATTACTGCTTAGTTTTAAATAATTATTCATTTTCCTTACATTTTTTTCTTTTTAGGAAATACCATCTTCTTGCAGTGTTTCTTGATGTAAATCCAACTACAAAGCTCCTGACTCGATGAGAGTTTTTAAATTTCCAAACGAAGGAACAGGACTGTACGACAGATCGATGAGAAAAATTCCTCAACAAGATTGGAAACCGGGTCTTCGAACTGTTGTTTGCAATTGAAGTTACTGTGCCTCAAAAGCGTTTGAAACTACGTGAAAAAACAGAACCTGCTATTATTCCATCGTTACTGAAATATCTTTCTGAAGAAAATAAGTTTACTAGAGCTAGTCGTAATAAACGACATGAAATGTGTATACGAAGAGAGGAGGATTAATTGTGTTCTAGAAAAAGATGAAGTCTTTTGAAGATTTAAAAGACATCCCGAAATAAAAAAAGTTACTGGAGGTGTTTAGAGGAGAAATCCTTATATTTGTATGTCGATGTATATCAAAATCCTAGGATATTCTTTTTGCTAAGATTTGTCTTTAAATGTATTCGTTTAAGATACTGAGATTATGCTAAAAGACTTGAAGTGTATATTTAACATAAAAAATAACAGACTTTTGCTGTAAAGATATTCCGATATGTTTGTCTTTTCTTTTTTTCAATAAGATGAAAAATTTGTTTTGAATAAATTTCTCTCCTATGGCGTACGAATTTTGGTGAAAACTTCCTTTTATTTTTAAGTCTTGTTTCTTAGTGTGCAAGTGGAACATATCTATAGAAGTAAATTAACTTGTACTAGTGAATTAAAAAGTTCATAATTAACTTATAAGTATCTTAACATTATAGATTTACTTTTGTATATTCATTAAATATGCTTTCTAACTTTCTTGCTGAGTAATTCTAAAAATATATCGAATTTCAATAAAATTACCGATGAAAATTGGTTTGCTTTATTTTGCTAATAGAATTGTTTATTTTATTTTAAGGAAAAAATTCTTAGAAAACCTACATATTTTACAAAGTGATACAAATCTCAAAATACTAATTTATAAATCTAATGAATTTTAGAAACTGTAAAAAAAAATCCTCAAACTCTAATTTGCTCAAGTATAAAACTTTGAAAAACAAAGTAATCATTTAAGCAAGTCTGGCGGTTACGTAGTCGAAATCCCATCGCTTAGCAAAATCTTGTTAAAGTTTGTTCCTGGCCCGCTTAGGGAAAGAAAGCGCCATCTCGCGGCGTTTCCGGTTAAAGACATTCGTGTTCCATCTTTTACGCCTTTATCGCATTTCTACGTACAGTTTGGAGGTGGGGATGTTTAGAGCAATTCAGAAGGCATTCTGGCACCCACAGCGATTGTGATCAAAATCACGATATATATATATATATAATAAAACAAGATGTGTGTCTGTCTGTCTGTGGTTCTGTGGATCTATAGAAACCTACTTAAAATTGGAGTAGAGCTCTGAAATTTTCAGCATAAGTAGTTTTGGCCGGCCTTCTAATTTTATACATCACAAACAGAATGTTAAAATTTTAATTAGTTCTTTTTTAATTTTTTTTTTTTAATTAATTAATAAATATGTTACAAAACGAAATCTTATGTGGCTACAGCTCTGAAATTTTCAACATAAGTAGTTTTGGCTTTTTAATCGGATTTTTAAAAAACAGAATTTGAAATTTTTATTTTGTTCTTTTTAATTAATTTTTTTAATTAATTAATAACATTTTACAAAACGATTACTAATAAGGCCACAGCTCTGAAATTTTCAAAATAAGTAGTTTTTACCTTTTAATTTGACTTTTAAAAAACAGAATTTTAAATTTTTATTTTGTTCTTTTTTAATTAATTTTTTTAATTAATTAATAAATATTTTATAAAACGATTACTAATAGGGCTACAGCTCTGAAATTTTCAAAATAAGTAGTTTTTACCTTTTAATTGGACTTTTAAAAAACAGAATTTTAAATTTTTATTTTGTTCTTTTTTAATTAATTTTTTTAATTAATTAATAAATATTTTATAAAACGATTACTAATAGGGCTACAGCTCTGAAATTTTCAAAATAAGTAGTTTTTACCTTTTAATTGGACTTTTAAAAAACAGAATTTAAAATTTTTATTTTGTTCTTTTTTAATTAATTTTTTTAATTAATTAATAAATATGTTATAAAACGATTACTAATAGGGCTACAACTCTGAAATTTTCAACATAAGTAGTTTTGGCCTTCTAATTGTATACATCACAAACAGAATGTTAAAATTTGAATTAGTTCTCTTTTAATTAATTTTTTTAATTAATTAATAAATATGCTACAAAATGAAATCTAATAGGGCTACAACTCTGAAATTTTCAACGTAAGTACTTTTTGCCTTTTAATTAGGCTTTTAAAAAACAGAATTTAAATTTTTATTTTGTTCTTTTTTTATTAATTTTTTTAATTAATTAATAAACATTTTACAAAACGACTACTAATTGGGCTACAGCTCTGAAAATTTCAACATAAGTAGCTTTAGCCTTCTTACTGGACTTTTGAAAAACAGAATTTTAAATTTTTATTTAGTTTCTTTTTAATTAAATTTTAGAATTAATTAATATTTTACAAAACGATTTCTAAAGACTACAGCTCTAAAATTTTCAACATAAGTAGTTTTGGCCTTCTAATTGGACTTAAGAAAAACAGAATTTTTAATTATTGTTTAGTTCGTTATTAATTAATTTTTTTAATTAATAAATATATATATTACAAAACGATTTCAAATAGGGCTACCAGCTTTGAAATTTTCAACATATATAGTTGTGGCCTTCTAATTGGATTTTTGAAAAACAGAATTCAAAGTTTTTTTTTTTATATACATACAATTTTTTTTTTTAATTAATTAACAAATATTTTACAAAACGATTTGTAATTGGGCTACTTTTCTGAAATTTTCAACACAAGTAGTTTTGGCCTTCTAATTGGACTGACAAAAAGAATGTTAAAATTTTAATTTGTTTTTCAATTAATTTTTTTACAAAAAGCGACTTCGAATAGGCCTAGATCTCTGAAAGTTTCAACATAAGTAGTTTTAGCCTCTAATTTTGCTTTCCACAAACAAGTTTTAAAATAATCTTAAAGATGTGTTGTATTATTGTATTAACGGGGAATGGGAGAGGCTTCCAATATTAAGTCTTTACGTAGCAATTTGATTTTAGTGAGTGAAGCGAGCTTATGCTTACGCAGCAATGAACCTTTCAGAGAGCGAAGTGAGCCTATGCTTGCATAGCAATGAACCTTTTAACGAGGGAAATAAGCCTGTGTTTATGTGTCCATGAACTTTTCAGCGAACGAAGCGAGCTCGATTTTGCTTAGCTATGAACCTTTCTGCGAGTGAAGCGCCAAAAACTGGGTCTTATACACGAATGACAGATTTCTGCAACGCGAGGCCTCACAGCTAGCTAAAATACTGCACATGTTAGAATTTCGTAGCGAAGCACGGGTATTTAATATATATATATATATATATATTTGGAACATCCTGATTTCAAAAAAGTGGTATAGAAAAAAAAATCTGTCTGTATGTCTGTTTGTACGTGATAAGCATAACTCCCGAATAAATAGACCTACGATATTCATATTTGGTGTTCGGATTAATGGTGACCATGCGATCTACCATTAAGATTTTTAGCAAAATCGAGCATGCGCATAAGGTTGATATCATGAACAAACATTAAAAAAAAATCACATTTTTCAGCAATTATTAAAAAACGGCTCTAACAGTTTTGATTAATATCTCAGTGCTAATGCCTCCTAAGGTAATCGAATCGTAACCCCCTTTAAAATTCCAATAGAAATGCTATAAAGGCTTAAAAAGTTGATAAACGATTGCCTTTAACACAGTGCTCTCTGCCCTTGAGCATCATCCATCAAAATTAATTTTTTGCTGTTTCATGCGCAAGAAAGGACAATGTAATGTCTATCGAAAAACGTTGCCAATTTCACTATCTTGGAGTGTTTTTTCCATGTAAAAAGTATTTCCAGGTCTACCGCCAAATTGTCCATTTTTAAATGAGTGCTAATATGAAAACGGTAAATAATATCATAAACTTTAATGCAATGAGCGATATTATAGTGTAATTGTAAGTTGTACGACGTTCCACACCCCTAGTTTGGTGATTGTTAAAAAACATATTGACAGGCCCCGTGGCCACCACTATAATCCGTATGCCAAAGCTCAACTTCGTAGGTCTTTCCGATTGGGAGTTATGCTTACCACAAAAGCATACAGACCTCTGATCTCTGCTAAAACTTCTGCCAACGTCTAATGTAATGTGTGTCAAAGGCTGCCAACGTCTAATGTAACACGAGGCTCGTGTGCT
Organism: Linyphia triangularis; assembly: GCA_963978545.1. Classification (NCBI taxonomy): domain Eukaryota; kingdom Metazoa; phylum Arthropoda; class Arachnida; order Araneae; family Linyphiidae; genus Linyphia; species Linyphia triangularis. Next base: position 50,131,573 of record OZ021729.1, on the reverse strand, counting down.
GCAATGTACGTTGACAGACTTGTAATTGGCTCTAATTCACTCCGCTCTGCTCTGCTCTACTCTGCTCAGCGATAGTGGACGCCAAGCTTAAACAATCCAGAAACTGCAATAGAGATCAGTGATACAGACAGACACACATCTTGACTTGACAAGTTCAAAACGTATAAAAATGAAAAGGGAGAGGGGGGGGGGGGGAATCGAACTTTTTTTCTACCGAATACAATAATTTCGCTACCCTATGTTAACATATTGGTAATTGATTAATTATATATTAATGTAGGAATTATTTCTTGGCGTATTTTTTTTCTCTTCTTAGGAAATAGTGAGAGGGGAAAGAACGTGCGAACTTTTCGATGACAATGATTTTGACAATTTTGATTTTGAGGAGTAGTATAAAACGAAAATTATGCATGTAATGTTACAGATCAATTGCCAGTGGCTATCACTCACACGATTATGTTATAGTTCGTGTTTGGAATATCATGTTATAATATTTCACATTCAAAGCAAATGTATTTATCAAATTTTCAAAATACTAGTCTTATATTTAAACAAATAAATGTTCAAGACTATTTTCAAAGATTTTATAGAACAAGGACGCTTTTTTTTTTTTAAATGTATCTTAGTTAATTTTTGAAAAAAAATACATCGACAAAAGCATATGTTTTTAAATATGCTGATGTTGTTGTTGATGTAAAAGTCCATAAGTTTCAAATTGACGTTTTTAAAATACCACTTCGTGACTGACGTTTTAAAATATACATTATAATCAAGTGTATTTTATCAAATTTACAAAATATTAGTCTTATATTTTGAAAATAGTTTTAATTAAAACTAGGACGAATTCAAAAAGAAAAAAAAAAAAAAAAAAATGTTTGGAAAATAAAACAAAAGCACATGTTTTTTAAATGTGTGCTGTGATTGGCTATACACTATTGCTATTGATACAAAAAACCATAAGTTTCAAAATGACGTTTTTAAAACACCACTTTATAAACCTACCAAAATAAATGCTTCCATTTTGATTCATATAATAAAGAGTTGGTCTTAATATTTCACAAAATTAAAAAAAAAAATTGCTTTTCATGCAGTAATTAGGAATTTGCGCTCGAGATGAATTTGAAAGCAGCTTTTACAAAACGGAAAATTCTAAAAAGATCAGTTTGCTTTGATCATCATCATCATCAACCGCAAGTCAAAGACTTGTTGAATTTCTTCAAAGAATCACAAGGCAGTGGTTTAAAAAATAACTCAATCTTGATGTCAGAAGTTTATTTAAAATAAAGCTTGAAATTTTCAGTTATAAAAAAAGCCATTTTGACGAATAGTTTCAAAACAGTTAATATTTGTCTTTTAACTATAACTGCCACTTTGTTATGTTGTTTCCGTTCCGTCATCATTCTGAAATCGGAAGATGATTTTTTGGTATTTGCGGCAATTTTTGAGGAAATATATAAATACAAATATTTAATTAAAGTATGCATTGATTTCCTCTCACAAGACTTGTTACCAACGCTATATATAATTTCCCGACTTTTATTTCTCAAAACATACTTTCCAAAAACTTTAATTTTAAGAAATTTTATCATTTGACATCCCAAAACTAAAACCTCAAAATGATTCTCAAGACTATGCTAGCTCGAATTGGGGATGGTATGATTTTAGCAGAATTGGTTCAAAATGTCGAAGAGGTAATACTTTATCTTTTTAGATATTCAAAATATTTGAGACCAATGGTTTTCACTCCAAACGTGTTAATTTTTTTGTGGGCAAATATTTCCTCGTTACGTAGCCACCTGTTCGTATTAGTTTCCTTGTTGGCTTGGTTTGTAATAATCTCAATTTATAACTCTATTAGAAAACAATGATTCAAAGATTTTTTTTTTCTTGCTAAGGTATTTTCTCAAACGGACTTCCCGTATTTTATAATTTATTTTCAATATCTTCTAAAGTTGGATGTCTTTCAAACTGTTGTATGGGTAAAAAAAAATGGATTAATTTTTGTAGCAAAGGCTTTTAATATCAAGTTACTGACTCAGCAATGTTGCAAAAGGTTTTAATGTGTTACGAGCCAATTTTTACTTTCCATCTGAAGTATGTGAACAACCATAATATGGAGTAAATAAAGATGGTATTAATTTAAATATGAAAGTAGCTAATGCATTTATATGAAGTTTAAGAAAGTATCTCTAACTTGTTACTTACTTGCATGAAAGATGATTAGCAGATTGCATATCCTTATTTCTTTTTCTAGTATTTGTCTATCTATTTGTTGGAAATTTTTTTATGTGTGTCAAAATGCAAAATTTCACTGCCAATTAGCCAAAGATACACAGTTAATATACACTTATATTTTAGTACCTATTCTATATTTAGAGATGTTAATAGGGTGCTTCAGTGACTTATTGTCACAGTATCCCTTTTCCTAATCAAAATCATTACCATCTACCATTTAAGGGTTATTAATCATCCTAATAATTTACTTTATCCAAAAATTACATACATAGCTCTGCTCTGGTTATTTGGCTGATTGGGGTATGAAAATTTCGACCTTTCTACTCTTGGTAACTGCTCCAAACCAGTTTACCTGTACGATTACCTCTGCCAGCTAGCCAGAGCCAAACAATAAGTTAAAATCCTGTCATTAAATATCCCTTTATAACTATCGACAAAGAGGTGAAATTGAAAATCTTTATTTGGAGTGTTTATTCTTTTTCAACTCCTAAAAGGTTTATGTAAAATCTAATAACAGAACTTACTTTTTCATATGCAGCCTAAAGAGAAATTATGTCTTATTTCGGCACACAGGATGGGTGCATGGATCCTGCTTAGAAGGGTCAAGGAACTGCTATTCAAAAATATCAGTCAATATTCCATGTTTTCTTAGGAAATAATTATGATTATACTTTTTAACTCGTCAAAAAAGTGATTATTAGATTTTGTGAAAAACTTATTTTAAACTATTTACAACATTTTTTTAAATTGTGTAAATTCTAATTACAAAATGCTGACCAAACGGTATAGTGGTTAGCTTCTAGACCGCGAGGTTGTAGGGTTCGAGTCCCGTGTTGACATGGGTGTTTGTAAATGTATGTTGGCTTGTCTAATGACGAATGTTTCGGCGCATTATAGCCCTCGTGTTGCTGACGGCGCCAGATAATCTGAATGCAACCAACCAACTAATCTAATTACAAAATATCGTGATTTTTACATGATGTATTATACTTCTGTCCGAATTATGTTTTTGATCATTAATTTGTTATTTACTATAATTTTTGGACTTTCAGGAAGGAAAAACAAACTATGAATATCACAGTCAAGCCAAATCAATTTTTCGAAAATTAAATTCTCAGTCTGTACCAGTTTGTAGTATAGAGACTGGACCATATTACTTTCAGTAAGTACATTTTGTTGGTACCTTTACATTTCGAAATATTTCCATTGTAAATAAGCTATTTATTTATTTTAATATTGAAATAAAGTGTATCAATGAGATGTAATCAAGAATATTTATTATTTTATACTTTTATTCACCTATTGCATGATTTCGTTTGTCCCTTTCTATGCTCGCTATGAGTGTCTTTGCCAATCTAATATTTTTTTATTTGTTGTGTTTTTAACTGAATTATAAATTGGAAAATATCCAGCCAAATTACACAATAAATGAGTCCCTATGTAATTCTATAAATGTATGCAAAATCGGAGATGTGTAATTTTATCACTTTTTAATAACATACTATAATATTGAATCTTGTATTTATTATGAAAATGTTTTGAAAAGGCCATAAACAAAAAAAATGTCTTCTCGTTGCACTTTTCCTCCTTTTTTTTTTTTTTTAATTCGCAACCTAAAATCACTTGTTAAATTTCAGCGGGAAAATGACTAATTTGGCTCGAATCAAATGTGACGTCACTACATCTGAAACAACTTGGCTTAACGCAGCAGCAGAAACCAGTTTTGCAAATTTTTCGCAAATCGCGCCAACCAACATGGGATATGGCAATTGTCTGCCAAACACACTCCAACTATTTGGCAGAAGCCTCACGATAACGATAGAAACGAAAGGATGTTGTATTGTCACAGCTATAGCAGATCCTTTGGTGGGACGAGGTTTTTGGATATCTTCTTAATATTTAAATAAATTTTTTTTATGAACTTTTGTTTAAATATTTGGAATCGGAAAGAAATTCTTCATAAATATAAACTAATTTCACTCGTTTTTAAGGAATGTGGGAATTGTCCATTCAAAAGCAACTGTGCATAAAAACAAATTTAATTACCATTCTGTTTGAAATTTTCTCCTGTGCAATCTAGTCATTAACCAATTTCGATATAAAATAAGCCATGAATTAAGGAATCAATGAGAAAGGGTGTTTCCGTCTTGACTGTACAAGAATTATAATAAATCAGCTGAAATGCTTTTATTGGTTTGTAAGTAAAGTAACTTGTTACATAAAAAAGCAAAAGTCTATCTCTTGAATTGCACACAGCTGGATTTGCATTTAAGGTACTTGTGTATTGCTTATTTTTGCAATTTTTTTTTTATTATTGAAACAATATAGTGAAACTTTTCGTAAATGTATTCTTTTTTTTAATATTTTGCTTACAAATATTTTTGTAGGAATATTTTAAAGTGCATTGATTGTTCTAATTTCAATAAATCTTTGCAGCTATGTGATTCATGATAATGTATGCTACCTAGCATTATGTGAGAAAACTTTTTCCAAACGATTAGCTTTTGCATATCTGGAGGACCTAAAGAATGAATTTAGTACTCATTATGGAAGAATGGCTGCTACCGCTTCAAGGCCTTACACTTGTATTGAATTTGGTAAGTACTTTCTTTAAATTCAACTAAGAGTATGGTATGTTTCAAAATTTGAATTACACTATGGTACTAGTCACTGCATAAAATTTGAAATGAACTGGCATTAATTTATTGTTTGTATTGCAATAGTTTGTTTTTTCGATTTTTATTGTAATTATTTATCTTTTTGGAACACATTAGGTGAAAACAGCTCAATAATTCCTAACATAGCTAGCTATCCATGAGGATAACTTTCCTGTCAGTTTACCAAGATTATTAGTTAGCCATTTAATTACAGGAATGCTAAAGCAACCCTAAAAAGCTCTGTTATCTTTAATTTAAAAATCAAATTGATTTTACAGTAAGACTGAAAGTTTATTTTTAGATTCTATTCTTCTTCATATTTGGATATATCCAGTATCTTTTTAGTGTGTTCTTATCGATAACAAATATTTTAAACTTCATACACTCAATAAAAAAATTATTTTACATAACTTAACATTTTACCAAACTCAGGCATAGAATTTGCTTATATACCATCCCTTCACACCCAAAGATCGAAGACAGTAATACAAAATATTAACTTGACCCATAAATAGTTTCTGCTCCTGTGCAACACTATAAAATAATAAACATGTAATATGATGATTTGAATTGTATCCATTCTGGGATTATGCTGACACGTCATGTATTCAGACCATTTTCCAAAATTTTGAAAAGTCTTCATCAGCAATGTTACCTTCAAAATTATTTTTCTCCTATTGTATCTTTTATTTTTTGTATTATGTCTTTTAGTTCTGTAGTAATTTAACATTTTATATATATATATATATATATATATATATATATATATATATATATATATATATATATATATATATATATATATATATATATACCCTTACAGCTTTTTAATGCTAAAGCAACCAACTATATTGCTATATTACTTTCCAAGTTATTATCTTACAAAATAATTTAGCAGGCACAAATTATACTTGAATTTTCTCTTGTTTCTGAAAACCGAGTACAGTGTGCAGATCTAGTGCTTATTTTAAATGATCTTGTTTTGATGTACAGGTTTAACTCTTTTATTATTTCATGCTATTAATTTTGAAACATTTTAAACTTATCAAATTCTTTTAATAATTTATTTAAAGATAAGGTACAGCTGTTTCACTAATTTCATCAATTTATAAATGTCTGTAGTAAGCGATTGTAACACTTTCTACCATCTAATGATGACTTTAGGAAATACTAAAAAAACATAAAATTATGTCTTGATTAGTAGTGCAATGTAAACAATAAAGGTTAGTGTGGGAGGAAGAAATTTTTTTCCTGTGCATAACCTTTCATTAATTTCTCCTCAGTTTGTATTTATAAATATATAATTTATAGATTTAGTGATACGAATAAGCACAGAAGTTTAAGTTTTATTCAAGTGTGACCTTTGAATTACCCAATTGAAAGGGGAGAGGGGTATACATGCTTTCCACAGAAAAAATATGGAGAAAATTGAATTAAATTAATCTAATTAATAAGCAAAATTAATTTCTTTCTTAAAACATTCACAATAATTTTTATGTTCTATTAGTAGAAAATAGGCTCTAAAAAGGGTTAAAGCGCCTTCTAGAATAACATAGAAAAATTTGTATCATGAACAGTTCCTGCTGTTTTCCTTAAAAAGACTTTTATTTTTTGTATTATGTCTTTTAGTTCTGTAGGAATTTAACATTTTACTAAAAAAAAATATTAATATTTTGTTACAAATGTCGAAATACTTTTCTCTAAATATTATAATAGACAACTACATGACAAAAGCTAAGAAGAACTATTCTGATAATCGTGCCCGCCGTAATCTCACTCATCTGAATACTGAACTGCAGGATGTACAAAGGATTATGGTTCAAAACATTGATGACGTTTTACAGCGAGGGACAGCTTTATCTGGTAAGAATTCTAATTAAATATCTTTTACATTTTTATCCTACAAATTGCTTTTAATTTAATAAAAAATTGCTTTGCTGCTCTTTATGTTTAAGTCCTTATAGAATTAATAGCAGTAACTTTTTGAATTAACCGTATTGTAGCAGAAAGCAAGACATTCTGCTAAAAGGATCCTCCAAAGTTGCTTTTGCATTAAATTCAATTTTAGTAATAATTGTGATCTGATGATTCTTTTTTTTTTTTTAGATTTAGTAATTTGACCTAATAATAATTATATGTGAAAACATTTTGTTGTTTTATTTAATTTAAAACCTAAACATACTTTTAAAATTTGATTTTTTTTTTTATAACTTTAAAGTTAAATACGGCATTATTGATGAAGGTAAACTGTAAACAAATTGTTTCTAATTGTAAGGAATGCTTGGAAACAAGGACAGATTCCAGTGTTTTTCTGAATGACTTATGGCCAGGGAGTGCTTTACTTGACAGGCTGAATATTTATTTATTGTATGTGCTAATTTCTGATACAACAGTCTTGTATAAAACAAGGACAAGGGGAAAGCACAAAAAACTGTATTCGAAGTGGAATGAATGGTGAAAACAATCATAGGGAAACTATAGCCTGTGGTGTCTTACAAATGATGTTTCATCAAAATTAAAACATAAAGAATTACCCTAATTAAAGAAATGTAATTGTATGAAGACCAAATGTTCTGCAAAGTACCTGCTCATTCTCTGACATACTTCAGCTTTTAGTGTTTTCAGACTTTAACCCTCATCTCATTTAAATGTTTTATAAAAAACTAATCTCGTGGCGAAGTTAAAGTAATACTTGGACTGTGCTCTCCTCTAATTTAAATATTAATATAAATGTTTTCCACTAAGTCCCTTAACTTGATACATACACAAAGCATGGGATCTATAGGCAGTTTTATTTCCAACTATCCAAATTGTACAGTATTTCCATAAAAGAATGTCCTAGTTATATATTTTAATAGTATTCAATTTGTGTAATTGATATACACAAATATTTAATTATGAAATGAATAGTGTAAGGAAAACTATGTTAGTTTACCTTCAATCAAATTTATGATTTGTTATATATAGTCTAAATTTAGCTGTTCTAATATACAGTTGTAATGACTGAAACATTCTTTTATGGACACCTTGCATTTATAAAACAAAGAACTATATGACAACAGTGGCTTGGTTAGTTGATCATATGACTGATCGTGGGATTGCATCAACCCACTGCTGTGTAGTATTAATGTGGCTGCTGCAAGTTAAATCCGACAAGGTCTGGATGTCCTCTCATGGGCATGGATGTAGAGAGAAGTGGTAACTCAGATGTCGACACATCATATTCTGACCACGTTCAAAATGAAAAATAAATGTTGTTACACTGTGTTATGATGCAGTATGACCTTTAAAAATACAATAAAATACTTATCAACCAATGGAATATGTAGAAATATGCAATTTGCAACGTTCAGGAGACTTAAGTTATTTAATATTTTATAGTTTGTATAATATGCATGTATTTGTATTGATGCATTTAATAATAATTCATACTAGTGAAATAGTATTGTTAAAATTAAACAAAAAATTATCAACTTAAGACTTTTTCATTAATATCTATATCTAATTTTGATTTCCATTTTATTTCAGATTTAGATTCTAAAGCTAGCAATCTTTCTTTACTTTCTGAAAAATACAAGAAAGATGCCCACTTTTTGAATATGAGTTCAGCATATACAAAATTAGCTGCTGCAGCAACAGTTGTGTTTGTGGTATTTTTATACTTCTGGATACTGTAAAAACACTTATCTTTACAAATATTATGTCTATTAAAGGAATGAAAGAAATTTGCACATGTGCTCCATTTTCATTTAAAACCTTGATGATCCTAATAAAGTGTCAAAGATTTTCTAATAGAAATTGGTTTGAATTGGTTTTATCTGCTGTTTCTTTTCTAAAAGTTGTCTTGGGGTAAAAATGTGCTTTTCAAATATAATGTCCAACTTGTTTTGTTTGTAAATTTCTAAACATCTGGTATGCTTGGAAATACAAATATGTATTATATTGTGGTTTATCAAAATAAACATGTTTATCAGTGAATAGATTTTGTGTTGATAAAACTTCCTAATTTTTTTAATGTCATAAATCTTTGTTTTATAGTTGTATTTTATCTTCCTCTCAATAAAAATATTTTTGAAGAAATTTTCCACCGCTATACTTTATTTATAAAGTTGTTTTTTAAATAGATGTTATTTTGGATAGTATTTTTCCGTTAAACTAACACATAAATTATTTATCCCCTCCTCCCTAAAAAAAAATAGCATATCATGAGAAGGGGACATTCGTATTAAAGATGTTATTGAAAGCGAAAAACATAAGATGCATTTCAAATTACTGCACGTTTCTGCATGCATTGGTAGTTGTATATACACCAAAAATTACTTTATTGTGTTTTTTATTCTCAGCAAACTGAATCCTAGGCAATAATCGCCCAGAATAATTTAAAAACCTTTCAAAAAGTAAAAAGCAGTTTTTAGCTCTAAATAAAATTTCCTCACATTTTATAGAATTTATATTGCTGATCCATCTTGCTAATTGTCTTCCAGCAATTGTCACCCATTTTTTTTTTTTTTTTTAAACAAAGGTATATAGATTTTTAAGGATTGAGCTCTGCAAGCTATATAGAGACTTATAATTGATAACCCATTTTTCTGTTTAGACTGAACTAAACTTTAAGAAAGGTGTTTTCTGTCATCAAATATGTATTAAGCCACTTTCCAGTCACCAACCTCTGGGACCTGTAACATAAAGAAGTCACCAAGTTCTTTCGTAGTGGAAAGACAAAGCTTTTTTTATTTTTATTAATGAAAAATTAATTCACTATGAAAAAGTTATTGATTGGATGAATTGTTAACCATCCTGTATATGAAAAACCTGTTACACGAATTTGAATCCTATCAGTGTAGAGTAAATTATAGCAATATAAATAACTGGCCTGTAAAAAGTTCTATATTTAAATTTAAGTTGGTTTACCAATTGAAATGGCCAGCTGTTGAATTCCCTATAGGAAAAGTTTAATAAAAAAAAAATTCAATTACATATTTGCCCATCTTAGAAATTTTAAAAGTTGAAAGATTGGACACAGCTTTCATAAAATATAATTTAAAAAAAAAAAAAAAAATTGGAATAACTTTTAAAAAATTTGGCACAGAGCCAAAACTATTATTGACATAAGAAAATTTTAAAATTCAAAAGAAATTAGAATCTGCATACGTACACATTCTTTAGCGATTTCCACTCTCCCCAAAATATTTTTTAAATTACTTATTGTATGGCAAAGCAATCCTTCAATGTTTTTTCTTTTTAATTTCGAAGAGGTAGAGAATCTGTGTAAAAAGTAGACTTGTCCAAAATTTGTTAAAAAGAGGCAATTAAAAACCAAAATCCTGCTCTCTCACTACAAAATGATTATCAAAACTCGACTAGATTTAATTCTATACCAGAACACTATATAAAGGCATTTTCTACAATTTAGTTTAAAATTAAACAGAGAATTTGCCTACAAAAAGACAAATTCATTCTTTATTAATGAAGGATATGCTAAAATTAAAACAACAAAAAATTCAACACAATTTAAAAAAAACTTGAATATTAGAAACCTAAACAGGGTGGCCACAAAATTCAGGAAAAAAAGTTCCCCCGATAGATTTCTAAAAAATTCACTGATTTTACGCCAAACTTTTTTTCAAATTTGATCAATTTTCCCAGAAGTGTAGATCAAATCGAACGTTTATGCCAAAAAGATAATATGCCAATTTTTTAAAAATAGTTTTGGCAGTAATGAAAAGCTTAAATGATACTGTAACAGGAAACTTCTAATGATTACTGCAATTCTCCAAGGAAATGGCACCTAAATATGGAGGAACGGGGAAACGTACCTGCAGAACAATAGAAAAAATTTCCGATTTGTGCCGAATTTAAAAAAATTTCGACTTTTTCCCTGATTTTTTCAGAATAAAAAAGCTTCCTGACATTTTCAGGTTCTGTGGCCACAATGTAAAAATTTAACAAATTCCTATTCTAGAAAAAAGAAATGCTGCCACCCACGCACTTAATTTAAAGTATTATTACTAAACTATCCAATTCAGAAATAATATTTATTTAATATCATATACATTACAAAAAACTTGTATTCACTTTTACTTCATCTTACAAAAATTGAGATAAGACATCTTCAAATGCTTCTTTACAATCTCGGATGAACATGAGATTAGGAGGCAGAACTTGGAGGTGGGGGTGGAGGAGGTGGCATTGGAGGCCTCAATCCCCTTGGGGCAGGTGGTGGTGGGGGCATGGGTCCCGGAGGAGGTGGAGCCATGGCACTGCGACCAAATGGAGGAGGGCCTTCAAAAGGAAAACAATACTATAAGCACAAACAAAAGTCAACATTAATTGCAGGCATTCTATTCAGCAATATCAAACAGGAAATACAGTAAAATACTTTATTTTCCTTCATCCTAATCGTCAAATAACAAAACCAATTGAAATAAGCTTTCTGTTTCTGGCTTATAGTGAATTTTTTTTAATGCAGTTTAACTCTTTTTGAAAGTCCCTCAAACAAGTAGAACAATACTCCCCCAATATTTTTATTAAAAATTAAATACATTAAGGTAAATAACATAAAAAGTATTTTTTATATCTCAAAAAGGCAGGATTATGAACATAACAAAGTTTGACAGAAGTGAAGTCGGCTCTTCGTATTTACTTTCCTACTCCATTGCATTTTTATTTTCTTAGATGAAGTATCGAGTACCAGAACAGACCATCCCACATCAGGATTGAGTATAAGAGATAACTATTGTGTTTATCAACAAAACCATGTCATATATTAGCTAGAGAAAAAAAAAAATTAAACTAAAGGGCAATATATTGAATCTGTGCAACAAAACCTCTCGATTCCAGGGATTCCTACTACAAAATGTCTTTTACTGAACTGGTTGCTGTTGACACTTCTCTTGACAAGTGATAGGAGGAGCATTTTGAGGGCAACAAGATCTACCCTCTTTGTCCTAAATGCCAGCGACATCAGGCTTCACCTGATCACATATTGAACTGTCTGGGAGGAGATTTATTCTTCTCCCCTCTTGGTCATGGACTTCATCAAAGTCAAAGGATTCCTTGATCTGGTCTGACTCCGTCAGACTAGATAGGAGATTATTAACAACAACAACTTCTCTTGTGACTTTATAAATACATACTTAGAATTGTTTTATAAAACTTATTTCTTTAGTGCAAAATTTTCAAAAACCTTAATTTTAAGAGTGTTAAGTATTTTAACTAAACTGAGAGGAAATATTACAAAAGAAATATGTAAATTAAAATATTTTATAAAATGTCATACATAAAATAAAAAAAAGTTGTGCGATTAGCAGACAATTTGTAGGGATGCTGCCTGTACATTGGTGTCCCCCCCCCCCCTTCTAATAAGATACTCTTTGTAATTAAGTATTTGCAATGAATAATGGTCATTATACAGAAAATTTGTAATTTGTGTAACTGGTATTTATTACAAAAAGTACACTAATAAAAATACTTTATTAGGTGTAAACAACCTTAATTTGACTGATATAATTACAGTTTCAAATTCCAATGATATATTTTAATTATTACTCAACTTTTACTCCCTAACTGGAAAATGTCACATCAGTGAACTTACTATTTTGGCTTTTTCCAGGGTAATATTTTCGAAAACTTATTGTTAAGAAATTAAACACACTTAAAAAAAATTTAAACTGCATATTTACGTTAAGAAACTGTTTTAAACACATTTCTAGCACAGTTTAAGTACAGTACAGTTTAAGTTTTATGTTAATTTTATTCCAAGTTTTATGCCTACAACCAAAACAATAGGTCATATCTGTACACACCTAAAATAGTGTCATCAAATTCTTGCAGTTGACAGTAATATACTATTTTGATAAAGAAATTGGATTTTTCTTTAGATGTACAAGCTACAAAGCGAGTTATTTATGAATAATTTTATCAAGTTAATTAGACTTGACAGGGAAAAGGTTGAAATGAGCATGTTACATCCGTTGGAACCCAATAGAATTTAAATTATTAAAATTAGAAGAATCTTTAAAATATGACAAAAAAGCTTTGTTAGCAAATATCATAGAATAAAATCTAAAGGAGAATTCCCCACATGCAAATAACTAAAGCATCATAAAACAATAAAGAACAAATTATAGATGTCCTTTGTTTTATTTTTGTTTTGAATATCTGATTTATCTAGAGCTCAAATTTAGGAAATTTGAATTTTGAAATAAATATGATTCTATGCAAATGTTTAATAACTGAATACCACCACCCCTTCAATTTGTTTCTTTATTTTTTTTAAAGTCACTGATGCTCAACCAAGTTTCTTGATTACTACAAATTTTTATTGACGTCATTTAAGAAGTAAAATAAAACAAACTTTCTGCTTCAAAATATCTTTTTTGCATCAATCTTTTGAGAATTCAAAACTTCAAATTAAGTATTTGTAATATTAGATTTGAAATAATACAAGGCAATTCATTCTGTATTGTGTGATATCCCACACTGTTATATTCTCTTTTATTTAGGTTATTTTTCAGAAATAAACGGTTAATAATGTTTCCGAAAATCAAAAAAGTGCACTAAAATTATTATATTTTGTCACTTTTTAAGTAGTATATTATTTATCCAGTTGTAAAATCAATGTTACTTATATTTTATACCTTTTAATTTTTATTTGACTTCTATATAATTATCTGCAGGTTTTTACTCTTCATATCACATCCAAGGACACTACTTTTTATAATATTTAAAAAAAGTTAAATTTCTTTTATCCTAACCACAATAATAGTATTATTACTCTTGGTTATATCTCTGTTATAGTAAGTATCAAGATTTTTTTGATTTTTTTTATCATTTTAAATTAGCAAATTCCTGAGTTTATGTAAAATGACCCATAAGCACTTACAACCTGCTTTTTTTTTTAAATATATTCATAAAAATTATCATCTAACTTTGCCTTTTGACATTTTGTATCGACTAAACTCCAAATATATGATTTAAATTACAATAACAGAAATGAATTAAAGTGTTAAAATAAAACTTCTGCATCAAAACCAAGCTGATCAGTTATCTTACCAAATGGTTGCCTTGGCGGGAAGCCAATACCAGGAATAGGAGGTCTCATTCCATGAAGTGGGGGAGGAGGTACTACCTGGCCGTGGAAATGTGCCATACCTGGAGGCATACCTGAAAGAAAATCAGAATTGAAAATTGCCCAGCAGGACTCATAGCGATAAAAACAACAGATATTTTATTAATATAACAAAAACAAATAAAAGACCAACTTAATGGCATACATGTTATTGAAATTGGCAAATAGAATTTTTGAATATCACTTTGTGGTGAAATGAAATAACAAGGAAAAAGCGATTTTTAACAATTGTAAAAATTTGGTTTTTTGTGAATAATAGAAATTGTCTGCAAATTTAACACTTCTTTGGAGTATTTTTGTTTTCTGAGACAACCATTTTTACAAGGTCTTAGGACAGATCTAGGACGTTAAGTTTTAGTAACTGTGTTTGTCAGTCACATGACACATACCCATTGGTGGAGGTGGAGGGGGAAGCGGTGGTTGATCCGACTTAGGAGGAGGAGGTGGAGCTTCTGAGCTGGGAGGCACTGGTATCTGGGAGGTAGATGTAGGGGGCAGGGGTGGAAGTCCCCCAAATGAAGAGGGTGGTGGTGGGGGAGGCAAGTGACCTGAAAATATATACAAACAAAATATCATTAAAAAAATTACAGGAATACATTAAAATTTATAGTATGTATTGAAATATACTAGTTTAAGAATTTTTGCTGGCTGAAACAAATTTAGCTAGAAACGTTTAAAAAAAAGACTAACCTTATTGAGCTCAAATACAAACCACTATTTAAAGCTCACATGACTCCCCTAAATAATCCACATACTTTTATTTTCTGTCAAACAATGCTCTTACATTTTGAACGAGAAACTGAATATCTTCTTTTGAAATGTGATGCCAATTTGCCTGGGTTATTACCCATCAATTTATTAATGACTAGCTGAATACCAGTGCTTCGCTACAAAATTTTACCATGAGCATTTTAGCAATCAAAAGACATGTATTCCACACTTCAGACGTTTGATCAAGACAAATTGATTTATCAAAATAGGAATACCTTACTTTCTCTATGCAAATTTTTCCCCAAATTTATAATTGTGGATATATTGGAAAGGAGACATTTGAATATCCCTTGTTTAGAACGTTTAACCCCCTTTCAACCCTTTTTAATAGCTTAATCGAGATTGCAATAGTTTATTGTGTTTATGTTTGCCCTCAGTTCCAAATTTCATAGTTGTAAATGTATTGGAAGTGAGACATTATAATATTAAATTCCTCGTATAGTTTCAATGTTGTGTCAACTTTTCATCCCTTAAAAAATTCATTAATCGATATTGGAATAACTTATTTTTTCAAAATTTGCCCTTCTTAACATTTGCACCAATTATCAGAATTGTAATTACATTAGAAGTGGGATATTTGGATATCACTTGTTTGGAAGGTTTAACTCCTTTTTGGCCCGGAATCGAGATAAGAATAGCTTACTTTTTCTATGTTTGTTGACATTTGTACCAATTTTCAGAGTTGTGACTAGACTTGGGCAATGTATCGATACATCGTCCAAAACTGGTGTGAAATCAACATCGTCAAATCGGTGTCACTATTTTCGAAAAACTGATACATCACGATCTTTTTTGACGAGAGCGCGATACTTGCCTAGCACTTCAAGGACGAAGAACCGTGATGCCATGATTCATGCACAGTGTTTCCAAGATACTATAGAAATGTATTGAAACTGTCTACACCGTGCCGTTTGAGACACGATACTTCACCACATCACAGTAATCCATCCTGCATATGCACAGGGTTTCCAAGACTGTATAGAAATGTAGTGTAACAGCTAACCTGTTTGAGACGATTTCGATTTGCTTTTGCTGGTGTGATACTTCATCGTTATCATGGTTTTTTGCAACCCCTGGCTTTTGAAATTTAAAATAAAGTTGGAAAAAAGTGCACATTTCAAGGGGGAAAAAGCATGTATGACATTTTGAAATTACAATTCAATATTACAATGTTTTTTTTTTTTTTAGGTCTTGCGTTTATTTCCTATTTTGTTTTTACAGCTAAGTATTGAAACTGCGAGATGGTTTTCAGGCGCCAGTAGTCTAGCAATATTGGAGATTCGATGAAAGAAGTATTCCTTTTATTGTTTGAACATTTTTTTGTTGTACACTCAACTCTTTAAAAACGTTTTGATTTTTATTTAATTTATCCTCAGATATAAGACCTTGATATTCTATTTTTGAAGTTCAATTGAGTATTTCCTAGACTTTTTGTGTTTCATTTTTTTTTATTTTTTTTTATTATTATTATTTCTCTAATTTGGAAGAAATAAAATAAAACATTTTTGTATTTTTAAATCTTTTACATTAACTTCAGGATTTTTTTATAACATTTTTACCCTTTGAGAGCTTTGCTTTATTTATTAACTCAAGTTGATTGTGGTTTTCTAGCGCAGTAATTTCTATCTAGTTCTTATGCAGTTAAGATAATCAGGTTTTTCATTACTTCTATTATGGTTTGTTATATCTGCCAAAGTCAATATGAACTAGCGCATGGACTGATCACAGTTGTTTCTCTAGTTTGATTGTTTAAATACTTAAACGATTTCTTTCTCATTTACGGTGAAGAATTTTCTCTTTTGACTCGTAAGGAAATAAATGTTTTATAATTTTTTTTCAGTTTGTATGATTTGAATAAAGTTTATTTCCATAAGATTAATTATTTAATCCAACGTAGTTTCTTAAAAATGCGGAAATGCAGATTTTTTTGGCACAAAATAAAGATTATTAGAATTTTAAATGTTATGCATTAATTTAATTTTTTTTGTTTAGTATAGTTATATTGTACATAGTAAGTAATAAAATATTCATTATAAAGTATGTTTTTGATTTAATAATTAATAATATCCAATAACTAAAGTAACATGTGCTCTGCCAGGAAGTGCACTTGTCCTCCCCTGGATAATAACAAAGTAAAATTTCATTAGGATAGAGAAATTGAAAAATCCAGATTAAACCAAAAAAAAAAACGGCTTTAAATGTTCACTTACTTGAAGGTGGAGGTGGAGGAGGTGCTGAAGGTGGAGGCGGTGGCATTGGAGGTCTGACTGACATGGGAGGAGGTGGGGGGAGTGAACTGGGGGGAAGAGGTGGAGGAAGAGAAGGAGCTGATGTCATTGGTGGAGCAGGCATTCCAGGTGGTGGCATTGGTGGAGGAGGGACCATGTGTGCAGGAACTGGCATAGGTCCACCCAGTGTTGGAGGGGCATCTGCAAAAAGCTGATGAGGTCTGTCAGCATGGGAGAGAGGATTCTGCGCTGCCAGTAGACGTTCTGGAATGAAAGATCATTGTTAAGTATTATAGTTTAACTGATACCAGGCATTCAGAAATCACTGCACTATATTTTGAGATTCCAAATTAAAAATAAAGGTGTTTTTTTTTTTTTTTTTTTTTTTTTTGTAAACAGAAGTGGGTGCCATAACTTAATATTTGATCACAAATTCCGCAAATTGAGTTTTAATGAATAAGCTTCTGAAAACAACTTTTTAAATATATCTCAATTGTTTTGGAGCAATGATTATCGAAAAATATAATTTTATAAAGAAATTCAGCAGACAAATGATTGTAATAAAACAGTGTTTGGCGTTGTTTGGTTTGCTATAGCTTTTACACACAATCTTAATTTTTTACAATAAATATTTTATTCTTTAACCATATAAAAAATATTTCAAGTATGTACTAGATGGTTGATAGATATTTAAGAACTAATAACACAGTTGGTTGCTGGTCCAATTTAATTTGAATTTAAACATGCTAAACGTTTAAAATCAAACGAAATGATTGAGGGTTGGTTTTGTAAAGTAGATATTTAAAAAAAATTAAAAGAGATCATTTTCATTTGTTTTACTGTTGTGCACAGTTAGCTTTTTTTGCTGAGTAAAAGAGCACAATTTTAAAAAACTATTTAAACGTATAAATTGTTGTGTCTGCCAATGATAAAATTATGCTATTATTTTATATTTTTGTCAAAGAAAACTAATATGAAATGTTAATGTATTGTTTTTGGAACACCCTGAATTAATTAAATTTTTGATAATCATATTATAAGAAAGAATAAGTCACAGTCGACAGCTTCTTGTAGATATGCTACTTCAATCATCTAAAAATATATTGAATAAATAAAAAATATAAAATAATATTTCTAACAGAAAAACATTAACAATAGTAGAAAGAGAAAAGATTGACCAAAAACTATATTAAAGAAATTAAACTTTTCTACAAAGAACAAGAACTATAAAATACTAATTACATTCATTTACAAGCAAAATAATGAGGTTTTTATTAAATAAAAAGAGAGAATTATTAGAATAAAAGATTAATAACAAATTAATTCTAACTGATTAATAAAACACTAATATTCTTTAATTCAAGATATGGCTTATTAAAAACAAAGTTAAGTAAATTAATTACTTTTTTAAGGGGAAATACTTAACCTAATGAATATTGAATAGGCTACAATCTGATAATTACTAACTAAACATGAAAATTCTGGGTCATACATCTAGTAGTGCACAGAAACATTTCTTACCTGCAGCAGATCCGTGCCTTTCACCCTTAGACTCCTTCTTGAAGGCATATGAAATTGTAATTGGTCTATTACATAAATATTGACCATTCATAGCCTCAATAGCAGCATCAGAGGCCTCAAAACTAGCAAAGTTTATGAAGGCATAGCCTTTTGAATTGCCTGTTTCTGGATCTCTCATAATCTGGAAAAGATATCAGAATAAAATTTAAATATTCAAAGATTCCTTGATAGATATTGATTAGATAATTAAAAGCAATATAAGGAGATGGATAATCAAGCATAACAGGATTAAAAGAAAATTATAATTATCAGTGTGTAAAATAACTCAACGATAACTTAAATATTAGAACTTGCAGTAGATAATTTACCTGTTTTCTGCTTCTAATTAAAATCAAAACACGGACGCCATAAAAACCTTTGCATCTCTTTTTTCATTTTATTTACAAACACTATTGCCACAAGATAGAGACCAAAAAGCTAAATTAAATTATTATTACACATAACATAATGACTTATGATAATGAATTGAAAGTGCAGAATAGTCTACCAACATCTAGATAAATTCATTAAATATAAAGAATTATAACTGAATGATTAGCACTGACAGAGAGAACTTAGAATTTTTCCAACAGCCTAAACATTTGGTTACATGGCTATGATTACGAAAATTCTATCTTTGGTATGGAAAATATATAAAGAAATCTCCTTATACAGCAAATGGCACAGCTCTTTCTCTCTTGTACTCAAAGAAACAACTTTAAAGGAATTACAAAGCAGTAGTCAATATGTATGCAAAGTTCCATAAAATACTGCTTCATACCATATGGATCGAAATGTAGAATCTTCAAATACTACAAGAGATAGTTCTATATAAAATTTTATTAAAAAAGTTTTTTTTTTTTTTTAAAAACTTCTTAACATACTCTATGCATAAATGTTTTATAATGGATGTTTTTTTAATGAATTTGTCAAGATCTTTAGTCTACCATAAAACCCAATATAATGCTAAATTGATTATGTTTTATCTTTTATACATTATTATTTTCAATACAGAAATATTCTAATGTGATTTTATTCCTTGAGCTTGAGAAAATATATTATATGCTGTTTGTTTCAATATATGTTGTTGTGAAAATACAGGGTGGTCATAAAATAACTTTGCTGATATATGGACCTCTAGCTTTCGTTCCATTCAATTGATCGAGATGAGATACCAGATATAGTTATTCAGAGGTATGAGCTTGAAATTCTGTGAATGGGAACAAAATGGTGCTCACGGTTATGGCCACAGTTACAGAAACTGGAAATTTTAGAATGGCAACACCTACTTTTTTCTGTTGCAAAATGCTCAGCACATGTGAAAACCCTAAAGATGAAACCTATATAGGAAACCTATATGACAGAGGCCAAAGTTCACATGGGTGCCATCACAGACAATTTTATCTACTTTCTACTCTGAATATCTGGCAAATGGCCTCCCTGTGCCCCGATCCGAGTTACTGTTGGCCGTTCTCCAAGCTGTTTTTTGTGATGCGCATACAGTTTCAACACTCTAGAGTTTTCGCTTGCACTGAAAATTTTGCAGTAGAAAAAAGTAGGTGTTGCCATTCGAAAATTTTGAATTTCGGTAATTATAAACGTAACCGTGAGCACCATTTTATTCCCATTCACAGAATCCCAAACTCATACCTCTGAATAACTATATCTGAAATCTCATCTCGATCGGTTGAACGGAACGGAAGCTAGAGGTCCATACATCCGCAAAGTTATTTTATGAGCACCCTGTATATTGATTTATTGAAAATATATTGATATTTTGACAAAATATATGTTGTTGAGAAAATATATGGTTAATATTACGAAAATGCTTCTTAAATGAGGCACATCTATTATTAAAATACCAAAAATGTAGCACGATTTTAAAATATATTTTTCATTAAAAAAACCTTTAAACTATAAAGTCATAAAATTAGCAAAAAAAATTATAACATTAAAAGATGATTAAAATATTTTATTTAACAATTACTGATTTCATAAAATATTTTTATTTCGTAATTCAGGTACTTAATACCTCATTTTCACTTTAGATTTGGCTACACTAGCAATGTTCGCAAGAATGAACATTTAAAGAACAAGTAATACACTTAAAACTAAAATACAGAGAAGCTTTACCTTAGGGGTTTGTAATATGACACCAAAGGCACTGAAAGTATCATACAAAAGTTTTTCATCCACTTCAGGATCCAAATTACCAATGAAGATATTGGCTCCAACATCCAGATTTTTTTGATGAGCAGAAGCCTGAAAAATAAAAAACAATTGCTATATAATTCACTCTTTGTAAAAATACATAAAATAATTACAACTGTAATACTGACTTTTCAAGCTACATTAAAAAAATTGTAAAAAACCCAATTGTAACAAATTTAAATAATTATACATACAGTAAAATTGTTTATAATTCTAATATGTTAAAAAAAATGCTTAACATATGATTATATCGAAAATTGCAATTTTAAGTAATAATATATAACAGGGTGGCCACAAAATTCAGGAAAAAAGTTCCCTGGTAGATTTCTAAAAAATTCCCTAATTTTATGACAAACTTCTATTTAAATTTCCCCAACTTTTCCACATGTGTAGACATCCTGATAAAGGGATAATATGCACACAAAAAAATTTAAAAGTTTTGGCGGTAATGAAAAGTTTAAATTATTCCATAACAATACACTTTTAACAATTACCACCACAACCAAAATATGGAAGAAAGGGGAAACGGGCCGTTAGAACAAAGAAAATTTCCCTGATTTTCATGAAATTTTAAAAACCTCCCCGACACAGAAAAACTACACAATTATTAAAACTCCTCCTATTTTAAATTACGCTTAAAATGCTGGTGTAAATTAAAAACAATCCTCCGACAAAATTCAGATGCAATAACAAATTCTCAGAAGCACGAAAATTGAGTGACAGCAGCAATTATTTCAATGAAAGCCTCGACAAAAGCAGACATCAAATTAATGAAAATTTGGAGATGGTGGCTATCATTTAACAACTGAATCCTTGGTAAATACAGCAATAGCATTGACAGGAATTTTGGAGATTCAGACAATCACTTTAACAGTACTCACAGTAAAAGTGATCATAACATCAAAGTTAATCACAGAGGTTGCAACTATCACTTCAGAAAATCTATAAACTTTTGGGTTTGCTGTGTGGCCAGGTTTGGAAAGAAAAACAGATCCTCAGCAAAATCGATCATTACATCAAAAAGAATCAATGATATTACCTGTCAATTCAGAAGAAACTTTGGTACAAGCAACCAAATAATCGAAAATAGCAACAACAAAAGCTATACTTACTTTATTCACTCGAATTGGCTTGCCATATAATTTTATCATATTCATGATTTTAATTGCATAATCTGCATCATCTTCACCTAAAAACTCCACAAATCCATAGCCTTGATGTTGTCCTGTCACTCTGTCTTTAGGCATGTGGACATTGACTACAACATAGAAAAATATTAAGCAACTAATTCATACAAAAATGTGCTGAAACAAAATAAACAGGATATATACATATAAGTGTAACAGTCCTAGAAAAGTTATATGTGATCTGTTTCATTCAAGAGAAGAATTAAATCATGTAATATCCCAAACAAAATTCAGCAATTTTTCTGCCAAGAAAAAAATGTATGATAAATATTTACTAAATCCACAATTGGGAAATATTAAAACAAATAATTTCTACATCAGAGAAATAGTATGATATTGAAAGACCTAAACAAATTAGATTTTGAGTGACTATCACTAAAATCCAGTTTTACCTATGCTTCTTGCTTCTATTGCATTTCATCAAGCCCAGACACCAAGCATGTACAATTTGGCCACATTTAATAATGGAAATCTCCCCACCTTAAGGTTGACGATAAAAAATTTAAAAAAAAAACTGCATAATATCAACAACAAAAAATAAAAATAATCAAACAAAAATATATTTAATTGTTGACAAACTTTAGAAAAACTTTTGTAAAAAAAATTTCAAAGAATAACCAAGTTCCAATCTGATATCTCTATTTAGAGCAGCGTCAGCCACTAGGCGGCCCGCGATAGCTTTTTCTCCGGCCCATCAGCAGTACTGAAGAGCAAAAATCAAATTTTGCAGAAATAATTTTAATTTTTCTACAATAGTATGCATTTACTACTAAAAACAGCATTTTCCATTAAGTGGCCCGCGCCTGTAAGTCTGAAAAATCCTTTTTTTTTTCCTTTTTTTTTTTCTGAGACTGCCAACGAGAGAAATAAAAAATGCAATAGTTTGAATTGTTACCAATGACGCATTGCTTGGTTTTTTACTTGTGATACCCTACCCCCTCGATTCGTGAATGGCACAATTAGATTTCTGCTTTTCTGAATGTGATGGGCAGGAGTTAGGTGTTTTAATGCGTGCCGACCTCTTTTGTTTGGACGTGAAAAGAAGTATCTCGATCTCGATGACTCCAGTGCAATAATGGTGTCGAAGGCTAGTTTTAAACGCAAAGTAGATAGTAAAAAGCGGATCGGCCTTCATCGTCTCGCAATTAACATCGACTAAAATGGAAGATTTAAGAAGTATGGTTTAAATATTTTAATTGATGATGAGTTTACGTCAAGTCACATTGTAATATAGTCACAAAAGACTTCTTTTATGACTTTGATTTACGATGAAGAGAAAATTATTTTTTTAACTATTTGAAACAAGAATCAAATATAAATTGTTATTAATATAAAAAAGTTAAATTATTGTTTCAGTTTTCAAAATTGTTTTATACTGTTGAATCTTTAGTAATTATAGCATTTCTAACATTGAACATATGTAGTAAAGCAATATATTTATTGGCGTCTTTGGTATAAATCTGCGGCCCGCGGAAAGTTCCAACATAAGTCCTGCGGCCCGTCAATAAAAGTTAAGGTAAGTGTCCACGAGGGAGAAAACTTGCGCGAGTTCCATGCGAGAAACTTGCTACACTGTTTCCACTGCATATGCAAGTTTACTCGCGGAGGGGTGGTTGCAATTTTCTCCCAGTCGAAATCTTGCATAGGTGTGTCCACGACGGCGGCGTGCAACTGCGAAAAGGAAATGGGTTCTCTGGGGAAAATCGGCTGTAATTTTGCTTTTGCATAATAACGGCAATATTTGTTTTTTCATTTATTCAGGATTTTTAGATGATTATGTTAGATGAAAATAATTTATTTAGGAGACGAGATTTTAGGTAAAATAATACACCGTATAAAATTAATTAGCAATTCAATTATAAAAAAGTTTATATTATCATTTAAATTATTAACCATGTATAATAAATAATTGTTAACATATAACAAGAAATAAAATTATTTCTTTGAAGAAGAAGAATTGTTGTGAACAACAGGCAAATTTTAAAGACAATTAGAGTTTTTTCTATGAATTTTTATTTAAAAAAAGAATTTTAGGAAAAGAAAAGAATCGTTATTTATAAATTTAATGGTATTGTATTATTATCTATTTTATATATAACAATTATTAAGCAAATTATTTTTGAATATACATTATACTGATTTTAAGTACATATCACTTGTATAAAACAAATGCATGTTTTAAACAGATATTTTGTAAAATATTTTAATAATTTCCTGTTTTTCATAAGAATATGAAAACTCTTATGAAGAATCCCCATAATAATAAAAAATTCCAAATTGAAAACTAAAAAAAAAAAGTTAACGGGGATCGAACCAGGAATCTTTCGAGTGCAAAAGAAAACTTTACGCACCACGCCATCGGGCCCGACACGAAAATGAATGAAGTATAAATATTGTACAAGTTCTTTTTTTAATTTATTTAATTAAAATAAAATGGAGTTTTGCACAGGCAATAAACATTAATTTTCATTACATCTAGTTAAAAGATCTTCATGGTATATTTTCTAATACTGCAAAAAGAAAATTATACACGATAACGCATGAAGGAAATTGTTTCGCTACATGAGAAGAATGAATCATACTGTGCCATTTTAAACCATATTTAACCTTATATTTGATACGAACGTATTTTAGTATTTTTAATTAATCAAATTCATGCTATTTTTACTTAATCCAAGATAGTTTTACCAATTTCTACTAAACTCAGAAACTTCCAAATGAATGTGTCATTCGGATCTTCAAAGGTAGAAAATCGACATGCGTTTATATTTATAATCTTGTAATTTTTGTAAAAGCTCATCTTTGATCCTATGCAATAATGATAAGTCCTATACAGTGCGAATAATTCAAAAGAATTATTTAATAAATTCAGCTTTACGATTGAGGATTCGACTGTCAACTTGCGGCGAGAAGCTGCAATATTTTCCAAACGGCTGGAATCAAGGAAGAAAACTTGCAGAACTAGTGTCCACGAGAGGATTTTCGGTCGGCGCAAGTCTTGCTGCAACTAACTAAAACTTCCCGATAGTGGACTCGCAAGGGTGTGTACACGAGCGAGAAGTCGTTTTGCATCGAACTCGCACGCGTTTTCTCGCCCGTGGACACTTACCTTTAGTGGCGAACGCTGATTTAGAGCAAAGATGTGAACTTCCCTTACAGCTACTATGAAAGCACTCTTGTACCTAAAACATCAGGTCACATCTGATATTACAAAACTAACTCTGTACATACTTTGGAAGCCATGGCAGATGAGTGACTATTGTTTTGATGTCAATCGAGCAACAAATGAAGCACATATTAATACATACTAAAATAAGTTATAAATATTGGAATTTTTTTTAATATTTTCACTTAAACATAATGTATGTATGTGTTGTTTATTTCCTGTGATTTCTGCATTCTTTTTTGATAAACCTGCATTATGTAAAATTAATTAAAAGAAGCAAAAGAATATGCTAAAATTTCACTAAAGCTGCATAATTGTTGTATTGAGCGTTTGTTTTTCAAATGGTTTGTTGGCTTCATTTACTGCAAAATTTTCCAATTTAGTGATAGTATCTAGACCTTTCAAAAGGAATAGTCAATCAAAGCAGATTACCTACCCTTGGCAAGTTCTGTCATTGAGCTGTGAAATTAGCTTTAATTTAAATAGAGGATACAGGTAATGCCAAGTAAACAACATGCTTGCTGAGATTTTGAGTAACTTCCGATAGAATTTTATGTAATCCTACTATTTTTATGTAATCCTAATAATTATACCAAGACTTTTCAATCAACTGATACGTAACACATTTGTAACATTATAAATTAGGTTTAACGAATTGAAAATTGACTTCTGGTAGTCAATATTTCTACTGAACTTTTTTAGTTACAACAACATCAAATACTCATAGGACATCAAAATATGTTAAACATTAGTTAGACATATTTTATTTAATTGCAGTTTTTATTTGAGGGCAATTTTTTTCAAAACAAAGTATTTTAAATAAAATGTATTTAATTTTACACCAAATTTTATAATTGTTGAAAGGGCCTATGTCCACAACACAAAAGCTACTATTAACAAATCCTAAAAGTTTAACTAAAATCTCATAGAATCATCAAAAACATGAGCTTATGCACTTTCGGTTAACAATGAAAAATATGAATAAACTTTATTCTAGGAAATTTCAACAAGGTTTCATTCCTGAAAAATAATTATGCAAAAGAAGGTATTTTAAACAATATACGTTAACAACAGGAAAGAAAGAAGCATTATTAGCTTAGTAACCAGGTTGAGCAGAATAATGCTGATACAACTTACAGATCAAAAGAGACAGCTCTCACAAATAAGATGGACAGTATATAGAATGAATTAATAATGAACTACAATTAACAAATGTGTTTAAATATCTTACCAACAGGGCCAGCTTGAACAAATAGTTCCCATAAAATTGTCTCACTAACTTTCTCATCCAAACCGCCAACATATATTGTGGCATCTATAAAAAAAAAACAAGTTTATACAGCACAACCTTAAACTTTGTTAGTGCAACTTTAACATTATTAAAATTTAAATATGAAAAATTGTTTAATTTAATGTTGACCTACTAAAAGAAATATAGTACTGCGAGGTTTTTTTTTTTAATACTTTTCACATTTCCTAAGACAATACATCATAATTCTAGGATATTGCTAATAACGATCACATATATTTTATAAACATACACATAAAATATTATCTTGCAGTAATTTAATCACTGTTGGAATATATTGTTGCATTGTTCAATATGATTGGGGCAACATATCCAACAAAGAGAATTTATTCAAAATTTCTAAAAAGGCTTAAATTATTACTTAATAAGAACAATAACTGTTTTGGAATATTATTAATATGCATGTGTCTAGCTAATTAATATGCTTTGTTGTGTTAATTACTAGGCATATGTGTCCAGATAATTAGTATGCAAGATTGCCAAGTTAATTAGAATATATGTATGTTGCTTACATTACTATCATGTGTGGAGTTAATTAAGCAGGTGTGCCATGTTAATTGTAAGCATCATTTGTGTGTAATGTTTGATAGGTTATTTTTTTACATAGAATATAAAATATTGAATCTTTAGATACCTGTGCACTAAACCAATATCTTTTTGTCCGATTGACAACTTTCTTCATCAATTGACACTTTTCTTTCCTGTTGCCAAGTTTTTTTTGCAAATCAAAATATACTATTTATTGAAATTAATAGTATACGATCATCATCAATGAATGCAAAAATACTTTATGGACTGTAGTAAATTGAACTTGGCGTGAAAAATTCCGATAAATTAACATTGTTGATAATGTTTTTTAAACTTTCTTAAAATTGAATAATTTCATTTACAATAAAATTCAATAATTTAACTTAGTAATTTGACTTTTTATTTCAATTTGCAAAAAAAGTTTAAAGCAGGAAAGAAAATTAATAATTGGCCAGATTTATGCTACGATGAAAAGGCAATAGGTTTAATAGATAAGTAACCAATCTTTTTAAAGACAAGCCTATTATTTACATTCTGTAAAGTGGTGTATTTTTAAATATCCATTTTTATTAGCTATCCATTATAAAAACCAACATGATTAAGCCCTACTAGTAGTTTTAGTTACTGACTTGAGCTGCAATTTAGCAGCAATATTGGAACAAAGATGCAAATTTTGTCAAAGCTATAAGCATCTTTCATCAACTTGGAGTTGCTTCATATTTCACTTCTTCATAAAACACAGAATTCCCCATTAAGCTGGACATTAGTTATATCTGGAGTAATTTTAAGAGTGTAGTATTTACATATATTATGTAATCACAGAACATCCATTATTGTGTCTAGTTTTAACGAAAACATTTCATTTGTAAATGACATAAAAAAAAGAGAGAATTTTTTTTTTTTTTTTCAATTTTTGTCAAATAAATTTTTAAAAAATAATAATAATTGTTTTAGATGTTTTTAAAGTGAAAAAAAAAATTTTGTATTTTTTTTACTCATATTACGATTTGAATATCTAGAGGAAAAAATGACCGTTTTGATAACTTTGTTAGGAGATGAAACGAAATACTGAAATAAGTTTATGGTTTCCATAAAACATTCATAGTAAAGATATTAATCTTTTCAATAAAACCAGGACCAAAAATTGTCTACTCTCAAAAGGGCATCTATCAAATGAAATGGCTTGGAATTTTTTTTAAATCTGTCACCAGGCATAAATGATGGTAAATTTTGAGTTCTTGGATGTCTCATTTGGTAATGTACTTTTGGGACCAGGTCCTCAGTTTGGTTTTGGTGTAGATGAGCCCAGTAGCAAAAACTTTTCTGCCAGTCTGCGACACTAATTTGGGTATTAGAAAATATTCTGCAGCTTAATTTTTTTTTTTCAGTTTGCATAAAATACATAAGCTCCATTTTCTTCAATTTTATCAAAAATTCCTGTTTTACATAAACATAGAAATTTGGCAAAATAAATTAAATATTAAAACAGAAATATTTAAAATTATTGTATCTTAAATTAAAATTCTAATCATTCTATATAAATTCAAACCAAACGGCAAAAGCGATCTTCAAACTAATCACAGATACAATAGCCGTCACATCAGCACAAACCTAAGTGAATGACACCAAAACGACATCCCAATTCTCGCCGATAGCTGCTATTAAAACGGCTTAAACTTAAGTGAAAATTACCATTACTCCAACGCAAATATCGGCCACCTTACCAGCGCAAATATTGGCAATTACATCAAAAAACAATCAGAAAAAATGACCTTTATACCAACGTAAATATCGGAGTTAGCGCCCATTATATCAGTAGAAATCTGGAAATTTATGCATGGGAGACGATTACACTATCGATGTAATACTCTACGAAATTGATTATCACAACCACGTAAATCTCGGCGATGCTGACAACTTTTATATCGCGTAACACTCATCGAAAAGGAACATCGCAACGGCGTAAATATTGGCGATATCCCCAGTCTTAGCAGCACAATTCCCGGTGATAGCGGTTCCTACATCAGCGTAACTTTTAGGGAAGCTAACTACTACACACCAACACGCGAAAGAAAATAGAACTCATTACGTTTCTATACAATCTCCTTGAAATCGCGCATGAAGAGCATCACGATTCCGATTCCTCTTTCATGCTGTTTGTTTTCAGATTATCTAGTGCCGTTAGCAACACGAGGGCTATAATGCGCCGAAACATTCGTCATTAGACAAGCCAACATACATTTACAAACACCCATGACTTACACGGGGCTCGAATCCGCAACCTTGCGGTCTAGAAGCTAGCACGCTAACCACTATGCCGTATGATCGGCTCCTCTTTCATGAAATGAAGTATCGCACACGTGCGTTGACTCAAATCACCCAACTTACAAATCGGACTAATATTTTTTTTTTTTTTAAAGTTAGATTTGTAAAATGATCAACAGGCTGCTGAAAAATCTGCGACGACCGTCTCCCGTCTCGCATTTTCTGCTACCAGGTAGATGAGTATATTTGGTTCAGTATAGAAGAGTATATAGTTTGGTATTCATGCAGAGCCACCCCTTTGGATGAATCGTTACCAAGACTTGCTATTTCTGGCAACGCATTTTTTTTTATTAAGAAAAAAGTTTGGTTTTCATTTGCGCCTTTTTTTACTTTTTTTGACAGATTGAAAAGGTTTATTTTTTCAATTTGTTCTATGTTGTGCTACCTTTTATTGTTAACAAAAGTTCTTCAACTTAGCCATTATCAAAACACATGATGTGATGATTAATTACATTTACAAAGTTGTTTCATGTCTTCCATCTTAGAAATATTTCTTCTTGGTAGAAAAAATATTAAGTTCTATGGTCGACACTGACTTCATTTAAAAGAAAAATATCTTCGTATTTCAACCCATTTCCATGTTTTATACAAATCGTATAAACAAAGATCAGTTATTTTATTTTGGCACAAAACAAAGTTATCAAAATCGTGATTTTAACTCAGTTAAAGTGACTCATCTGGTCCCCACTTGGCGACTTTTCAAAAATTGACACCAAACCACAGGTTTGCAAAAATGAGTGCCAAATGGAATGGAACCATATTGGTGTCGGGTTACCATATTTGGCCAATAAAGCGTAAGGTAAGCTTTCGTTGTGCGGGCGACGTGATTTGATCCGAGGACCATTAGATCTCGAGCCAGATACTTTACCTCTGTGCAAAAGAGTACTCCGCTGCACAGAAGTTTTATCTGTTATTTGAGGTCGCCACACAGCTTCCTCCCAGCAACGAAGGAGCGATACTGTTGTTCTGATCAACGTCTGATCGGAGTTGGAAGTTTGTGATGCTATGCATCGTTGTGTCCGCTTGTTGCGGTTGTTGGACGCGAGTTGCGTATGTGATCGCATGTTGCGATGAAGTTTCTCCTTTTCAGAAGTTCACACACAATACACTCGCCACAGTCAATATCGCCAAACATAAAGTGGGGACCGTGTATCTCATTCTAACTTTAACCTCTATACTAGTATAGCATACATGTCAAATGTAAGTGAAAATTCCAAGTGCCGTACAGATTCTACGTCAATGTGATTTTCACCAATAAATAGCAGCCCAGCCATTTTTTTTATGACAAGTGAACTGCCTGTAGTTGCCATAATTTGGCGGGGTTTTATGTAAACAATTCTTGGCGCAGCATCCGTACAGGAATTTTAACCGAAATGTGAGTACCAAGAAAGTAAGAATTCTTATATAAAATTTCACTTGACTTAAAGTGAAAAAAAATTACATTTCTTTTAAGATGTTATTGTTCATTAATAAATATTTTCCAGAAAGGCGGGCGCCGGTAACATAGTGTACAAAAATTTGTAAATAGTACTATAAAGCGAAGCGATCATTCGTAAAAATATAACAGATATTTTCTCAAGTAACTGTTTTTTTAGTTTTCTGATAAAGTTAATTAATTTCAATAAAATACATAATTTACCTTGATTTCTTTCGGCAATCGGACCAGCAGCCATAGTTTTGGTGGTTTCAATGCTTTAACAAACAAACAAATTTGAAGTTGCCATTTCCATGGTGTGAAATTACACTTTCGGAATTCACAATGGAATATTCTCAAAATAATGCCTTGCATAAAGTCTATTCCAATTAAACTAATCAAGTTAAATCAATCAAAACTAAAAAAATTCTAAAAACAAATATTGAATTTTACTAAAAACATAACTAAAAATAAATCTCTTACAATATCGCCACAACTCTTAAATATAGCTGATCAAGCCACACACGGCTCAACTCAGCTTTTACTCGTATGCCGGAATTTATTTTAACCACGTTGTTTATATTACCGTCGTACTAAAATTTAAAACGTGCAGAGACGTATTACAAAAGGCAATATCATGTTGGTTCTCTTCGAAACCTCTGGCGGGTTTGCCATTTATAAAGTCTTAAAAGAAAAAAAGCTGGCGAAGCCTGAAAACCTTTACAAGGAATTCAAATCTCCGGACAAAATCAGTAAACTGCTGGCGTTGAAAGATTTCGTTAAATTCGATGATATGGAAGATGCGTTAGCCACCGCCTCTGCAATCATCAAAGGTAAAATGAGCAAGAAATTAAAGAAGTGTTTGAAGCAGCTCTCCATCGAAGAGGCTCACGAAGAATTGGCTGTTGCGGACGCAAAGTTAGGCAGTAGTATCACCGCAAAATTGAATATAAATTGCGTCAGCAATTCAGCCATCCAAGAACTAATGCGATGTATTCGCATGCATCTGGACAGCCTCCTTGAAGGCCTTCCCCAGCGTGATCTGGCCGCCATGTCCCTTGGTGTAGCCCATGGACTCTCCAGATATAAATTCAAGTTCAGCCCTGACAAAATCGACAAGATGGTCATCGAAGCAGTGTCAGCCCTGGACGATTTGGACAAAGAACTCAACAATTATGTCATGAGATGCAAGGAGTGGTACGGATGGCACTTCCCCGAGCTCGCAAAGATCATCACTGACAACAACCTTTACATCAAGATAGTGCTGGCCATGGGCTTTAGGGAGAACGCAGTCAACACTGACTTTTCTGGCATTCTCAGTGAAGAGGAGGAGCAAAAGGTGAAGGAGATGGCCGAGATATCCATGGGCACAGAGATTCTCGACGAAGATCTTGTCAACATCAAGAACATGTGTGAAGAAGTACAGCACATGCAGGAGTGCCGCGCCGGTCTTTACGAATATTTGAAGAACCGCATGGCTGCTGTTGCTCCAAATGTGGCATCGCTCGTCGGTGAAATGGTTGGTGCTCGCCTCATCGCCCACGCTGGGTCCCTGATCAGCCTTGCCAAGCACCCTGCTTCAACCGTGCAGATCCTCGGAGCGGAAAAAGCTCTGTTCAGAGCCTTAAAAGCAAGGCACGATACTCCAAAGTATGGTCTTATCTACCATGCTCAGTTGATAGGACAGAGCAATACCAGCCTTCGAGGAAAAGTGTCTCGTATGCTGGCCGCGAAGACGTCCCTTGCAGCAAGAGTTGATGCCTTTGGTGAAGATGATATCGATATTGGTACTGACCACCGTGCTAAGTTGGAAAGGAGCTTCAAGTTACTGGAAGAAGGCAGGACATCAAGAATTAGTGGCACAGGCAAAGCAAAAGCCAGACATGAGAAATATGAAAATAAAAGCAAGGTATTCCAATACAAAGCGTCTGATGATTCCTTCTTGCCCTCGAAACCAGCTAAGAGGAAATTCAATGATGACGAGGCTGCTCCAGAGGCCAAGCGTGTCAAGATGGAGGTAAAGGAAGAGGAGTCAGAGTAGAGTTCATAATGTAGGACTTGTTGAATATCATTATCATGCCTTTTTTCACTGGTTAAGGATGACAAAGTATGTACATGTTATGGAGCTCCTGTATTTTATATTCCAATACAATGGATTTCTCACCGTTTTTGTGTCTTTGTTGTGTTGAATGTTTTTATATTTCTGTGTTTTTATGGTGCAATTGTTCTCTAGGTAACTAAAGCAGTTTTTCTATTATTTGGTTACTAATTTCAGACTAAATCTTCAGTTCTCTTTCTAAAAAGTTTTATTTAGTAGCTATATGTTGAGCTTACTTTTCTCTCTTAACTTTTATTATCAATACTGAAATGTCAGTGAAGACTTTAACTTTAGTTTTATAGTTGAGAAACTTAATAATTTACTGTGAGGTGCTAAAATTAAAACTTGATTGAGCTAGTATATTATTCGTAAAATCATCTATTAATTTTTATTATATAAGAAAAATTGGTTGGGCTCAAATTCTATAGTTTCGTTTATAAGTATTATTACTTATTCTCTGAACCAAATATTTTGATTTTTTTTTTTTTTTTAAATCTATTATTTTTTGCCGATAATGGAGTATGACGATTCAAACTTTTTCTACTTGCAACAACTCAACCAAATCTGTTTATTCATGCTCTGAAAGTTGTCTTCTTAGAAGTCCAAATTTTATCAACAATATAAATTATCCTTCCAATAGTAGTATTTGTTCCCGGCAAAGTAAAGCCGGATTCCACAATTTTTATAGTATTGGCAATTTCATTTGAGTGCCAGTGGAAATGGGTAAAAACCTCCCCACCCAATGCTTTTCTATAGAAACTTCTATAGTTACTCACTCTGTTAGTGTTTCTTGATTAACGAAGTTCTGAAGAACATTTTCGTTTTGTTTAGAAGGACTTAACGAAACGGGACAGCGAGATAAAAATTAGGACGTCTGGTTACATTAATTTTGGATTATAAATTATCTTTAAAGATATTGAAGTGCAAAAAAAAAAAACCTGACTGATATTTGTACAGAAAAGTATTTTTTTTTTTTATTCAAATTCCTGTCGGTCGCTATTATATGGTCTTGTGTACAATAGTTAATATGGACATTGTTCATCGCAGGAGGGGGATGTTTTTGATCAGTTTACTTAGTCCTGGGATTTATTAGATCTTGCATGCAGTAAACAGACTGATTGATTTTTACTACAATTAACTTGCTGTAAGATAGCTTGCAACTTAGTCCGTACTAAAAGCTAAATTGTCAGCAGATAAATTTCCCCCTGGACTTTTGCTAGATGGACTGTATCCTATATTTCACAGTCCATCACAAATTACTTAGCAAGAGATGCAAAAGGTTACAGAGGCAATTCTATTCTAGGATGGATTAAGTGTTTTCAAAATTAAATCTTTCCTTAGTTTTCTGGAACAGGCGGCATAATTTCAGTCATTCCTTTTCAGCAGACTGTAATTTATTGAAATGGGTTTCATAACTAAAATTAGTAAATCCTCAACAAAACGTTAATTTATATAAAGGATGTTAAGTCCTACCACATCCTAGCAAAAAGCAAATTGTGATCATGTTATAGCTTGAGATAGGTGGAATTTCAATTCCGACCATAACTCAATTTACTACGTTATCTCGAATTTAAATAGTACTAATTATTCAGAAAGTCTTGTATCTTGATATGTTATTTCCATAATATATCTGGACTTGAGACTTTCATCGTATCTGAAAATATAAAAGCAAAATTGAGTTATGGCTGGCATAAATGAGGAAAAGTAAAATTTTAATGTTTTTTTCCCACGTTTCCTTATAAAAGAACGCGTGAAGAAAAATCACACTTATAAAATTTTCTATTTTTATGCCAATCAATAGTATTTACATGTGCATCTATTAGTTTACATTCAAACCTATAAAAAAACTTACTTTGCTTAAAAAAATTACCCGAAAACCCTTTTTTTTTAAATATCTTTTTAGAAAACCCATTTACATCTTTAAAAGTGTATTTTCGCCTGTGTCAACACAATTTATAGGAGTGTTTGCCGATACAATCTCGTCTACCAAACAGTTGAATACGATGAACTGTGATTGCAGTTACCATCTTATAAAACGTTATGAGAGTAATATATCAAACTATTCAATTAAGCTCAAAATAATACAGGCAGTGATGTAGTAAACGAAGAAAGTGGTTTAAATTTGTTGTATTATCTTAGCTTTTTTATTTTATACCACATCACTGAATATAGGTAAAATGACAGTGGAAACTGGCTAATACTATATAAAGTTAATGCGTTTAACAATGTTGCAAGAAAATATAACAATTCTCTCTTATGGAAACAAAATACACATTCTTAATTGAAGATTTTTCAACCACTTGGTCAAGTGGCAATTTATCCACTTTTAACAAATTAGAATGGAATTTTTCTATTAATAGCAAATACTATACCATCAGGAAAAGCGAGTGGGGATTTCTTCATACACATTAGATTTAAAGATTCTTATAAAGCACTGTTTGCCACTAACTTCTAAAGGCAGGCTATATGACTTATGTTGAAGCTTTTCGCAGGCCAGATACACCAATATATGTATCGTTAATTATTAAAGATTTAACAATATATAGCATTTCTGAAAACTGAAAAAAGTATTTATTCTTTTATCTTAATAAAATTGCAACTGATATTTGATTATTTTTTTCTAATAGTTAAAAAATAATTATGATTATTAGTAAATCAAAGTTAAAAAAAGAAATGATTTTTTGTTCCAATGTGACGAAACTTTTTAATTATTTAACCCCTTGCCCGTAGAATGTATTTGAGAAAGTGTACCGAGTGCCCGAACTGAGTTTGGGCTTCGCAAGCAAGGGGTTAAACTACTTAGAGATTACCCGTTTTAGTTGGTATTAATTGTGAGACAACGATGGTCGAAATCGTTCAGTTTATTTTATGACAGCGTCTGTTGCAGCCAATCTTAATAAATTGTCCAAATGTGAGGTTCAGTTAATTTATTCTTGATGAAAACCATCTTACTGCAAGCTTCTTCATGTAGTTTCTTTGGCACGTAGTGGAAAATGTTCTGCATAGTCAACACATACAATTTTGTAAAATAAAAAAATTCTTATCGTAGAGCTTGATTTTTTTCTTCTGTACTGTCAACGTGCCGCAGAAAAATCTGTTGTGGGCTGCGTAGTGGCGAACGCTGTTATAAAGAATAACATATGCAACTGATTTTATTATGGTGATTGTATCAAAGAAATTATTAAACAGGGTTTTAAGTTGTTTTTGTCTATTTTATGGTAGTTTAAAATTTATAATAAACAAATACAAAATTATTCTAGTCATAAACCGGTACATCTATAATTTGTTCAAATACTGATAAATCCAGTCAGTTTGACCAGAAACGGACTGAACTTTTTTATTTAAAAACATAAAAATAGTTTATGTACATCAGTGTGGTGTTTACATCATCAATAAAGTACTGCCATTGTCAATAAATTGGTGAAGTCAAAAAATAAAAATACATAGCTTGTCGCAAACTTTACTATATTTTTGTTGAGAAAATATTCCTGAATTGGATATTTTTTTAAAGTTTACTTCCATAGCACGATTCTTGAAATGAGGCAATATGGCTAAAAGTTTTTTTTTTTTTTTTTTTTAAATATAAATGGTAAATTGTAACAGGCACAACATCTTTGTCAAAGATTTGTTGTTGTTGTTTGTTACAATGTTTTTTGACTGAACAATAAATTCTTAAATGTTAACAGTAAAAAAAATTAATTATTTTTTCTTAAAATATTGTTAATAAGTCCAAATCATTGTAGTATATCATTGTGGTATTGTCTTAAAAAGAGTCACATTTTGGCAAGTTACGTACTACAGGAAACACTGCATTAAGTCATTGGGTAAATGATCTATAGATTAATTTGCCTGTATAAGGTTTAGTAGGAAATAGATAAATCAAGCAGCAAACACTGCTTTGAAGAAAACTTCATATTCAATTCATCCACTTAAGTAATCTTATGTTTTATTTTTCAAAATTTATAAATTCCAGCTTTAAATAAATAGCACATCACAGCGAATTTATTCAAAAAAATATAATTTTATACATATAAAACCTTTATTGTGACTTCTATTATACATATATACAAAGATCTTGCTTAACTTTTTTATGTCAGCTATTCTGAGGACACCTCTTTCTGTTATGACCTAGGAACAGATTTAATATTTGCAAGAGTAATATCAGTATTCTTATCATAATAACAGTATAATAAATAAAACAATACTTATAAAATATACACTAATAATTTAAGAAAAAATAAGATTTCTATGAAAGTTTGAAACAATGTTATGTCAATTTCTTTTAACTAGTATTTATTTTTAAAATTCAAATGACACTAGATAAAAGAAAGCAATACAGTTAAATTTGAGAGTAAGATCTCTTCCAACGTCTGTGTACCTAATTATTCACCCGCAATGTAAAAATTTTATAGATACTATAATACATGCAAATTTTGTTTCGCCATTCTGAAATATAGGTAAGTTTAAAAGTAACTTGGTCTGTAGCACTTTAGTTGGTCAGAAGAATTATACAGACCAATCCATAATGAACTCAAGCTGTATCTTTGGCAACTTGCCTAATAATAAACAGGTGCATTATCAATCACACCATTCATTTGTTATTTTCTAATGGAAACTTGCTTTTGAGCTTCTTTCTCATGAAGCAATCTATTATTAAAAAATCATATTTTAGTTTAGCTGCATCTTTGTACATTAATTTGCATACTGATAATGTAAAATCCTAGCCAAACAGGGCCGAAGACGGGGGGGGGGACCCCTGGTGTGAAATCTTGTTTTATCACTTCACCTTCTCTCTCTTTTTTTTTTTGTAACTTGTTATATGTATTTTAATAAAACTTTTGACTCCCCCGCACCCCGAAAAAAATCCTGGCTACCGGCTGTCGGCCAAGTTAAAAAAAATTTGAAAAAGAAGAGATTGTTAGATATTATAAACAAAGTTATACCTCTTTGGCCACAGAGTCCACATTTTCTTTTATTAGCTGGACCTCCAGAATCAGGACCTGCTGATCTTTTATTTGATGGTCCAGCAGCTGACCTATCATAACCTAAACAGAAATCAAACTATTTTGTAATATCTACTAATATATAAAGAACGTAAAACCATATAAATGTTTTAAATCAAATACCCAAGAAACAGGACTTGCTGGTGTGTTTTTGGTTGTCTCTGAATTGATTTGAGAAATGTTAGTAGATAAGAACAGGGGTCAAAGTGACAAAATAAGAATATATAGGATTTTTTTTTTAAAAATATAGGACAATTTAAAACATCAAATAACTGCGCACAGTTGCTACTGAACTTTAAAATTAACTCGTTATACATTTATATACTCGTTATATTGTATTTAAGAGAATAGAAAACACACCTTTAAAAAAAAGATATCACCTGATCCTGAATATGTCATCCGTTATTGGCTCAATATTCCATCCCTAAATCAAGATTTATTAATTACATTATTTGCAATCTTGATTCTTTTGCTTCCAGTATCTATAACTGCTTGAACTGCTCTAATTTCTTAAAGTATTTTTTTATATCCCTGTTTGTAGTCTTTTGTTGGTTCAGATTTACTGTTCAGTGTCGGTTGGATTGGTGGCGAAAAGTGGGAGATTTAGCGCCGAATGTGAAGAACCGGAGACTTGGTTTTACGGAAACCTTAGTGACTATTTGGATTTGACATCACAACGTATTTTCAATTTTGGCGACTTTTATGAAAAAATCGTGGCTAATATTCCGAATCTGGTACGGATTCTGCGCCAATGTGATTTTCGCCAAAAAAAGGGCAGCCCCGCCCCTTTTTTAAGAGCAAGAGAACTACCTATGGTTGCCCTAATTAGGCGGCGTTTGATGTTAACAATTCGTGGCGCAGAATCCGTATCGAACTTGGAATAAAAAAATCGTCATCCGACATCAAACAATAAATCTTAACCCTTTTGTTTCCTTCATCAATTATTGAACTCAAAATGTTCTTTAGTAGCCCTGCAAGTTAATCACAAGTCGTTTTTATCCGTTTTTCTTGAGGCAGAGTTTTGTTGCTGCATCTCTCTCTCTGTATTATGACTAATTAATTTACTACGGTGGAGAAGAAAACAAATCAGAAATTCAAGACGAAGTGCTATGGAAAAGTTTACATTTTACAACTCCCGCCGGTCCAGTTGAGTTGTAGGTTATGCAGCACGTGACGTCACAAGAGATAAAATGCCGACGTTACAAACTTCGCTTTTATCAGGTCTTTTTCACCTACGATCGCGCCAAGATTCCGAAATATAAAAAATGGCAACGAACGGTGCCGTTATTACGAATTCGAAGAAAATATAGATCGAATCAATATAGAAATATAGGATATATAGGACAATTGTAAAATAAAGGACAATATAGGACGTTTTTGAAGATTTTTTTTAAAAATATAGGATTTATAGGACGTCTGCGACCCCTGTAAGAAGAAAGGCAAGATAAATTAGCAAATAACAATAAAAGTAGAGAAATGTTATTAGATCATCCCTCTACTGGTCTGTCAGGGCAAAAATGGCCAAAACTATTCAAAAATCAACTTAGAATGAATTGAATTAAATCCAACTGCCAAACGTGTCATAAATAATGAGCAGTCTTTTTTATGCGGTAACCATAGTAAAAGTAAAAAATCGATTTACTTTTTATAAGAAGTTCGATGAAGATTGTTCGAACTATTTCTAATGATAAAAAATACCCCAAAAACGAATATATTTCACAACAATGACAATCAGCGTCGTCAGCACGACAGAAAAGCATGTAATTGAAAACGAAGTTTTAGATACTGAAATACTATATGGATATTGAAAATCATAAATAAATCACGGTTCTTATGAGTTAAATGAAAACATTGATAAATAATGTAATGGCATCTTAGCCGAAAGCGTGATTGCATCTAAATTCGAAATTTTCATGTGGAGAAAAAAACTTCATATTATACAGTATCTGTAATCAAGCCTTCAGAGTAGATTGGAAGACAGTTTAATCAATTTAATTTGTATTATTATTTGACGAAAGTCTCCATATGATGAAACAAGATAATTAAATGAATGTTCACATACGATATTGCGTAATTACCAAGTGAGTACTATCTACTTTACTTCTGTTTTTATGGGAATTAGTACTGTTTCTGATATATTGGAAGATTTTTTTTTTTTTTCAATTGTAACCTTAAAATTTCCTTTCATTGAAACTTAAAAAACTTTTTTTACCAACTCAATCTGAACATGCACTGTTTGCGATAAAACAAAATTTGGATTTTTTTTAATATATTTGTGTTGATAACGCATCCTTGAAAAGTGCTTAAAAAGTCTTGAATTTTTTTCTCCTTCAAGTGTACGAACCATGTTTTAAATTATCATCCTAACAAAAATATTTTATTTTCTATTTTATTTATAAATTTAAAAATGTTGTGTTCTGCTTGAAAAACTGGGGATTAAAGTACGTATATATACGTCCATGACCCTCAGAAGGTTAAAAGATGAAAGATCTTTGCACCAAGAAAGATAAATCGTCTACAACCTTCTTAATTGAAAACTAAAGAGTGGTGGGTTACCTGATAAAAAGGATGTTCTTTTTTTTTTTTTTTTTTTTTTTTTTGGCAAGTTATAACATACTATTTGGCAACCGGATATAGTTCAACTAATTCAAAGTTGATTTTTTAATAGTTTCGTCCATTTTTTTTCCCAGCAGACCAGTGGATTCAGGATGTACAAACATTTCTTTACATTTTATAAAAAAAATTCAGAGTGAGGTTCGATGAGGTCTCTAAATTTGAAGTCGCCTCTCAGCCTAATAAGAGGACCTTACTAACTTTTAGAAATAGACCACAGAAATTGTAAGTGTTTGATAACAATAGTCATTTTTTTTTAATCCCTTAGTTTATTTTAAAATCATTTACTTAATGTTTAAAAACTGTAGTTGTGAATCAGGCATAATATAACCACTGAACTGGATTGGTAAAATTATAAACTCTAACAACATAAAATATGTCTTGTCTCAATAATTCCGATGTTTGCAGGTAGTATTCCTCATAAGTCTTTACTACTTTAAAGGGCAATAGAAGAAATTTAATTATCAATGCCACTTATGTAATTTATTCATTCAATAGGTTTACTGTTATTCCATCGATGCAAATACAAAATACCATTTAACTTTATGCATGTACACATGTTTTCAGGAAGTTTCTGAAATGTAAAAGCATTGTTTTAGTGAAAATACAAAAATAAAAATACCTCTAGCTGCTGGACCAGGGAAATGGTCCATATTATTCGAACCATCATCTTCTGCCCACTGGAAGAAACCACACCCCCCATCACGACCTTTAGAGCATGAATAAAACTTCCGCCCTGTATTGGGCCCTTCTTTCCTCACAGTCATTCTGAAAGCACACAGATTTAATCGATATCACAGCAAGTATATAAATTATTATTATTAGTTTTGAAATTAAATGCCACTGGTGTGAATAAGTATCAAATCATGTGAATAAATTTTAAAGGAAAACAAGCTAAAACGTTATTGGTTTTACTTTTAAACTCTTTCATAAAAATACACAAGTAACAGAAACAAAACACTATCCTTCAACATAGAATGTCGATAGGTGCATGGAGGAGTGCGCATGTTTTTTGATGAGTTTTTTTTATTGTGATAAAAGTGGGCCATTTATGTGCGGTGCTACCACTTATGAGTTTTTTTAAACAGAATGAAATATTATATTATATGAAGGAAAAAGGCCTATTATAGTGCCCCCAGGCCATGAGCTGAGAACAAACTGTCTTAATACATGCTTACTCTTTTAATGGAGTACAATACATTAAAATAGCTAATATAAGTATAATTTTATTAAAGGTAAAAAAGAAGGTTGATAAATAATTCAATTTTAATTGTACAGCTAACTGTTTCAAAATAATATTAATCTAGTTCCAAAAACTACAAACTAAATTATTGGTTCCTAAGTGATCTTTAAATGAATAAAAACATTAAAAAAATAAATTATAAGTCTCAACTGATTATATACGATTTCTTATTTTTAGGATGATGGAAAAATGTTATTCAAAATTGATCAATGAAAGTATGAATATTCAAGAATGCTGATACTAACAAAGAACTTTGAAAAAATAAATAGTGCAGTAAAAGTAACTTCAAATGCATTATTAAATGCCACTGAATAAGATTTGTACTTTTAGAAAATACACCATTATTTTTTCTTTATAACAGCAGCTGAGATATTTTATTACACAATGTTTGTATGTTTATACTAATACTTTGTCAAACAAGAGTTGTTGGACATAAAATATATTCATAGCAAAAATAACTAAAAATATTGAAGCAAAAGTATTCAGAAATGGATGAACTCCTTAGCAAAAAAACATTTTTTATTTTTTTATTTTAAACATTCATGAATACTATCGATAATAGTTTATCATAATATTATCACTAAATCAAAAACTAATATGCATCTAATTTTGGTTATTCTCTCGGCTAAAACCAATTACTTAATTTTAAAATATAACAATAATACAATTAATAATACAATCTATAACTTACAATGGTGCATCCTCATTACATCGACACTGAACTGGACCTCCAGAATTCTCATTTTGAGTAGGGTTGGATGGGAATCTAGAAAAATGAATATATAAAAGAAATACATTAAGATAAACATAATCTATTCCAAGTTTGATTGATATGATAAAAAGACAAATGAGTAGATAATATAAAAACAATTGAATTCTTAAAATTGTTTGTAAGCAAGCAAAAGAAAAACCTTAAGCCCAATTGTAGCTTTTTATCAAATTAGGATTAGCAATTAGGAGGGCAAGCACATCATTCTTTCCATATTCCATAGACCATAGCTTTATGTTTTCAGCCACAATTTCTGCTAAAGTATTGCTTTTGAAGCATATGGTTTTATAACAGGAATAAATAACATCAGTAAAGTTAATTAGAAAAATTTTATGGAAAAATAATAAGTGTTTTTTATTATTATTATTATTTCAGTAATTATAAGTTCTTAAAAAAACTGGTTGTTTTACCTTCAAATTTTTTTATGAACTTTTATGACTGATTTACTACTTGTTATAAAATTTTATATGCTTCAAAGAAATAATCTGGAAGAAATTGCGGCTGAGTAAAGCATTAGGTCTATGGAACATGGACAGATCAGTATTTTCTCTTTAGAAAATGTCAAGCATTAGTTAACTATTTACATGAAAAATAAATTATGTTGTGTTTAAGAAACTTCCATTACAACAAAACATTAACACACCAAAAATATTATAAATTTTACAAGAAAAAAGTTTTGCACCTGCTAATCCTATGAAAAGTTGAACATTAAACAGATTTTTAACATACGTAATTA
This sequence comes from Linyphia triangularis, assembly GCA_963978545.1. Classification (NCBI taxonomy): domain Eukaryota; kingdom Metazoa; phylum Arthropoda; class Arachnida; order Araneae; family Linyphiidae; genus Linyphia; species Linyphia triangularis. Next base: position 50,088,390 of record OZ021729.1, on the reverse strand, counting down.
GTTACTAAACACAAATGAGAAAAAGCCTGAGCAGTTTAGCTGTCATGATGCAAGAGATCATTGTGCAATCAAAATTCTTCAATTTACAAAACATTGTTTTTAAATATCACCTGGAAGCTAAACTGTCCTGTGGTCTTGTGTACGAGTTGTTTTGAGGTTGACTTTGAATATTGTTATTGGATGGATTATCATCATCTTTCCATAGGAAGAAATTGCATTTTGTATCATCAGACATATCTGGGCATTTATAAAATTGCCTTCCTGTAAGAATTAAAAATATATATTGAAAATATCTAGCAAAATTTAATTAATTTATTTAAAAACACTAAGATAAACAACTAAGCTTGATTAAAATAACAGAATATATGTCTTACTTGATGTTTACATATATTACAATACATGAAATATTCAAATTATTTGAAAAATGTATGCGGAGTATGGCAAGTCACGAAAAGGTCTTTTAAGTTGCAATCATGGAAATTAATTATTTAGTTACTCTGATAAAAGAGAGAGGTATATCTTACTAAAACAGCAGATAATGAATGAGTCTAGTCGTCTTGTGAGAACTCTGGAAACGAATTATAACACGTAGGTATGTGCCTAGCTCAACAGGAATGAAAATACCAAATTGAATCAGTATGACGCAATGACGAGCATTAATGTGAGTTTTCAATATGCAGTTCAGATTCTTGAATATTATCTTACAAGACTGTTGAAATGTTATTGAATGAAAGTGATGATTGGAAAAGGGATTAAAAATAAAAGACACGCTTTGAAAGGAAAAATTAAATTAAAAGGCGATACTAAAATAGATTTGTCATTACATATATTATAAATATTGCAACCACCAATACTTCAAAATAAAAACTTTGATTGTTTTTATTTTAATTTGCTGCTACTTTTTGTCAAAATAGTATACCTAATTTTAGCAATTCGTGTGAAGTGTTATCAAAAGCTGAAATCAAAATTCACAATCATTGTAGATAATAGCAACAGAGGCAATTCTGAATTGTAGATTTTCATTTATGAAACTAATTCTGCAATCAGCTCAAAAATATCATAACACAAGATATTTAATCTCTTTATTTAAAATTATACTTGTGGTTACATTTAAAATTGTACTTGTAGTCATTTTTAACATTATTCCAAACAAGGAATTTGAAGAATTATAATTAGCTTTCAGTATAATGTTACTTATAAATTTTCTTACTCTGTTAAGGCAAATTTCCATTTCTCACACATACCTTTTGAGGGCCCTTCTTTCTTCACAGTCAGAACAATTGCTTTTTTACCGCAATTACAAACAACATCATCAGATGGAGCTGTTGATCTATTATTATGTGTAGGAACAGGTCTATAAAAATATAATTAATACAGAATTAAAATTAAAAATGTGTTAGGTAAAAATAGTCAATGCAAATTAATATAAACTAATACCAACTAATATCATTATCAATAAATATTGTTATTACACATACAGACTAAACAAAAATTATTCTTAAAGACATTTTAAATAGATATCAGATGTAAAAATACAAAACAGCAAATGACCTATTTTTAATTGAAATGTACAAAAATGTTGGAAAAATTCTCATTTGCATAATTAGAAAGATAAGTTATAATTTTGTGTACATTTAAAATAAGCATGATAGTTGTAAACACTTTTTTCTTTAGGCGATTTCAGAGAAGATGTCAATATTGTTATTACTTTATTTACTTATTTTTTGTGTGTTTTATAATTTTAATAAAGTGAAAGCTAAATTATGGATCCACAACAAGAATTAGTGTGATGGTATAGAGGATATTGTTCATAATCAGTGCTATGTTTGAGTAAAATTTAGAGAAACTTTTTTGAGATTAATATGATTGTCAGTCTCCTCTAATCATGTAATATATACCTTATTACATGATTAGAGGTTACTTTGACATTCTGTAATGTTTAAACTAGTTGTAATGCCATGAAATAAATTTCAATAATATTTTATTCAATAAATGCTAAAAGTTTTAAATTTCTTTCATTTTATTTGTGCAAACTTAATAAAAAAGCTACTATATTTCAATATTCAATTTCGTAAATTAAGATTTACTAAAAGTATCTGAAAAAAATATGTTTTTAAACAATATTTTTACAGGTAATATTATGATGAGCTGACTTCTGATTACTTGCTTAACAAATTTAATAAAAAAGATTAAAAATTTAATATTTCAATTTCATAAATTAACATTTACTAAAAGAATCTAGGAAAAAAAAATATGTTAAACAATAATTTGACTGATTATATTATCTTCAGCTGTATAGAGCAGCTGATAATCATACTTAACTTTTTTCTTGCTATTTAAAAAGTGGTAATAAGAAACTAAAGAAGTACTATTAAGGAAAAGGTTTACCGGAAAGGATTTCTTGGAAACTGTTGACTAGATGAAGAAGACTGTTGAGGTGTGTGTCTAATGTTTGAGGCAGACTGTGATCTTGGTGGAAAAGATGTGGATGCAGAAGAACTATTGTTGCTGCTATTGTTAACCCTTGAGGTATGGTTTGCTGATTCATACCCACTGTCAGAACTAACATTTCTGGATGTTGTTTGCCTAGGCAAGTTTGTATTTGAATCTACATAAAAACATAAACAAGAAAAAAAATGTCAAAATTAATGACTGCCAAATAAATGCAAGCAGACAAATAAAGCGGAAAAATTGATAAAGAGGAAATAAATTTCTAGAAGGCTAATATTTATTTCCAATTGTTCCATAATGTTATCTGCACCTCTATTGTCAAAATCACAAGATTTGGAGTAGGAAAAAATTTTAGCATTTAAAAATTAGCTAAACAAGCCAACTTAACCTTAATGCGCATTTTAAACAATGAACATACCTACATATTTTTGACATAAAAGTAAAGAGAAGCATAAGATGAGCTACTTGGAAATCTAATTATAAAATATGTAATTGTATGGTTAAAAAAATAGCCTTTTAATTTTGCTTTCTCGCTGCCAAACACCATAAACAATGATTTTTTTTAAAGGTTTTTGGACTTAATCTTTTTATTCTATTAGAGTTTTTAAAAATATGTGGGTTAATTCAGCAGTTATGTCAATTATTAGCAGCTACATATCAATAAAATTTCTTTTTCTAACATAAATCACACATAAAAGTTTAAAATAATAATTTTTTTTTATATAAAAAGAATTCTGTTGAGTGAACTTAACACTTGACAATCAGGTCCGCCACATAAGACCAACAAGCTGTTAAGTAGCTGGCAGTGAAAGTGTTAACATTATTTCAGTGTTTTGCTGTTTCGAAAAATTAATGGCCAAGTCTATTAAAATTTTCTTTCTTACAAAATGCAGTATGAAGCTGCAATGTACACAATATTTTGAAATGTAATTCTTTATTATACTACATAACAAAACAAATATAAAGTAAATCTAAATTAATAACCTACTTCCAACAGAGCTTATTGGACGGACGCCTAAAGTTTCTAAAAGATCTGAATTGCAACCCCCAAGACAATTCTCAAACCTAAAAGTAAATAAAAGTTAGATGCAAAGAACTTTAATATAAGAAGGAAAACAAAAATTAAAAAAATTACTGCATAATATTTTTAAAAAATTAACACTAAAATATTATTTTCAATTGACTTTTTTGTAATTTCTTTTGTTAAAAGTCAAATACATACAATTTTCTAATTACAGTATTAATTTTCAAGGATTTTTAATTAAATTCATTTTGCTGTAATTGAAAAAGTGATTTTAACAATAGGACATATATTTGATATCTAATTTTTCAAAGTATTATAAAACATTTAGCTATAAGTCAAATGAAACATTTGCCAAATAGCATCTATACATTTAATACCAAGAACATAATGTCTGGTAAAAACAAAAGACAAAAAATTAATTTTAAAAATGAAAAAGAATTGAACCACTACTATGTATTTAAAACTAATACTAATAGAATAAAAATATAGTATACTTACTCATCAGGATAAAAAGGCCTCATTGAACCTTGTTTAAATTTAAATTTTAACTTCTTTACAGTCCTAGGGAGACACTACAAGAGTTTGATTAACACAACAACCAAGTCAAAGAGCTACTGTAAAATTATACAGTTAAAAATACTTCTTACAAAAAAGTACGTTATAAACTAATTGAAATGTCTTAGCACAAAGTGTTGTTTCATTTTAGATATTTCGGAAAATATTATGAACAAAGATGTTAAGTAAATGTTCTTGTAGAAATCCTGCTTTTTTATATGAAAGGAGTTTTATCTTGTACTTAAGTAAAAATGATAGCTAAACATATATTTTAATATCTTTCAATCAAAATTTTATTCACATAGGCTTTTACCCAATTCAGATCCTATTCTAAAACTACTCTTCTCTAACTCATATTCTGGCTTTGTTATGATTTTTAAAATTTACAACTCTACTTCTGATTTTTTTTTTTTTTTTTTTTTTTTTTTTTTTAATTTAAATAAATTAATTTTGCTGACAGGTTGGTAGAATTAGTCAAAAGTTACAATACTGACACAAAAAATAAATCCACCAAGCACAGCATAAAAACAGAATTGATTACTCAAGTTTCATTGTTAATATATGCATTGAAATTAAATTTATTGATGACAAATAATAGCTGTAAAGTACAAACATTATACACACCTCTTGACACTGCTCATCCAACACAGAAATCTGCTCTAAATTTTCAGGTAGCCACATTACTGCATTGCAGGTAGGAAACGATAAGCATGCGAGAAAGAACCTATAAAGAAATTACACTCATCATATTCTACGATATTCACAGAATTTAAGGAAATTAGCTAAGATATCTATAGGAATACACATAAAGAACTAATGATTAAAGAACCACTGAAGGTTTGAGTAAATAGATGAACATTCTTTATAATGTTTTGCCAGAAGAACCCTGCATGACCATTTGCAGATTACGAAAGGTTATCACACAAACAGGGTAAATAAACTAGACTTGAGTAAAACATTTTCAGCTAACTGGATTCAGTTACTTTAAATAGCCATACTATTAAAAATAATTTAGATTCAGATAACCATCAAGTTTTTCTAAAAGTTAAGCATTCAATACTTTTTAATTTCTACACGAATAACTATTTGGAAGTTCGTACAAAGAATGTAGCAAAACTCAAAAAGTATTCCTATGAAAACTATTGTTGTGTAGGAAATAGTATATTAAAATAATGTTTTTTGCTTTTCGAGCAAAAGAACCCTAATAGAACACAAAGAAGCATTATTTTAGCTATTTTTAATCACCTAAATAAAACCTACACATCTGTAATTTATTTTGAATAAACAAATGAAGGTAATTTATTTCTTACATTAAGAAATAAAGATACAAGAGTACAATGCCAGTTATAACAAATATTTCTACAATGAGATAGGTCTGTTATAAAACTGACAACTATGAATTTGTCATATATTTTTATTTTTATTTAATAATGCAAAAGATGATTCTTTGAAGTAAATTGAAGAAATTTTGAGCTACATAGACATATGTATTTAATAAAAGAAAACAGGACTTCTGTGACTTTATGATAAATATTTAAAAAAAAAAATAACCTCACCCTTTGTTATCTCTTTTTGTTTTCAGTGTTATATCACCAGATTGACATTTGGGGCATTTCATAACTGGTAATATCTGAGGAGAAATAGTTTCTGGAAAAAATATTTTATATTTTACAAATGAAACAAACATAACTTTAAAAAAATTCCCAGACAAAATACATAGTCTTTAAGCAGTTTGTAGTATATAATTTTTAAGTTACTTGTTTTAGATATTAATATCAAAATATTAATACTAAATATAGTCTAAGCCTTATAAAAAAAATAGAGAGGGAGGCAGGGGTCAAAGTGACAAAATAAGAATATATAGGATTTTTAAAAAAAAAAATATAGGACAATTTAAAAGATCAAATAAATGCACGCAATTGCTACTGAACTTAAAAATTAACTCGTTATACATTTATATATGCGTTATATTGTATTTAAGAGAATCAAAACACACCTTTAAAAAAAGAAATCGACTGATTATGAATATGTCATCCGTTATTGTCTCAATATTAAATTCCTAAATGAAGTTTTATTAATTACATTATTTGCAATCTTGAGTCTTTTGCTTCCCCCAGCATCTATAACTGCTTGAACTGCTCCAATTTCTTTAAGTATTTTCTTTTTATCTCTGTTTGCAGTCTTTTGTTGGTTCAGATTTATTGTTCAGTGTTGGTTGGATTGGCGGCGAAAATTGGGAGATTTAGCGCCGAATGTGGCGAACCGGGGACTTGGTTTTCCGGAAACCCTAGTGACCGTTTGGATTTGACAACACAACATATTGACGTCATTTTCAATTTTGACGACTTTTATGAAAAAATCGTGGCTAATATTCCGAATCCGGTACTGATTCTGCGCCACGGTGATTTGACGGTGATTAACAAAAAATGGCAGCCCTGCCATTTTT